>CAXKVW010000101.1:192500-689508 GCA_964058825.1 Carex arenaria | reverse complement strand
GAAATATTTTAATTTTTCTTACAGCCACGAAAAATTCGATCTGAAAAATATTGATCCGGGTTATTTGTTTAAGTCTTTCTAATAAATCAAATTATATGATATTCTATCTAATTTCAAAAAAATATAAAAATATTTCTAATACTTTAATAAAAAAATAATTAAATTATAATATTTTCTAATTAAATGAAAAATTATTTTAAATTAAATTTAGATAAAAACCGATTACAATGTCGTCGGTTCTAGCTTCTGAAACTGATGACAAAGTCATCGGTTCTGGGATGGGTGACATTGTCAGCGGTTTTAATTTCCTGTGACCAACGAGTTTGTGATCGGTTTGATCTTCTGAAACCGATTACACTGTCATCGGTTTGGATACTTTTTAAATTATTTATAAAAATTGTATAGATTGTTAAATTAATAAAATTTCGGGACAGAGCATGTTCAAAAGTTAGTTCTAAATAGTTCAATCTTCTACATAATTAACTTGATTATGTCAAATGTTCAAATGTGAAATGGTTTCAAAGGAGAGAGATTTGATTTCCTCACCTTTTGATATTTTAAGTACTTGGACCAAATACCATCAATCTAGACCTAATTAACACATGCAAAATTCTTGAAAGATAAATCATCCAACACAATTGAGTACGATGTATTATTGTCGTTACAGTTGATTATCATTTTAGGGTTTTTTACTCTGAAAAAATTATGATAATTTGAAGTTCAATTGTTTTAGTTAGTGATATTTTTGAGATGAGCAATTATGATGCTCGATTTGAAGTTCAATTGTTTTAGTTAGTGATACTTTTGAGATGAGCTCATTTGTATAGGATGGAGTTTCAGGAGCATGTATTTTCTTAATCTTATCGAAATAATATATTTGAGGCTGTTTTGGGCTCAATTAGTCGACTTTGATTCAGATCACTAGTGGAAGCCCAATCTAAAGAAACTACATCAACTCAATGCCCAACAAAGATAATATGAATGTTATTTAAGTCCATTAGTGGGCTAATGGGCTTTGATACTTTTGATATAATATTGAATTATATAAATTTGATACACAATTAAGCCATATTTATGTTTATAACTACATTAGTGTTTAATTTTTTTTTACTTGATTATAAATAGATTATGATATTAAAGGTATTAACTAAATATGGGTAGATCTTAACCTTTGTAATTTTGTTCATTAGCTATTTTGAAGTCTTGGACAAGAAGGAAGTTATGCTAAAATTAAAACTCCATTTATATGCGCTGCGCTCATATTAAGCAATATCATTTTTAGAGCTATGTTCTTGTGAGTTGAATAACTATGTAATAGTCTATCTTTGCCTTTTGTTACATATAAAAGTTTATTTTTTTCTTCTTCTCAAATCACAATATAAATATTGTGATGAACCTACATTACTTAGAGCCATTTTCTTCCAGAGGTCAAGGCATATCATATGTTAGCAAGAGGTTAATATTAAACTCATTCATTTTTAATATTATTTTTGTACGCATATGGAATCTTAAAAGATTTCTTTGTCTAGTAATAATTCCCATCAAACGTGACTTTTGTTTTTCTTTTTGCTACTTTGGCATTCTAATAGAGAAAAAAAAAATGTGCTCTTGTTTGTTGTTATTTTTTTTTTCCTTTACATACATTATTTTTATTTGAAATGGGAGCAAGTGAACGAGCAATCTATATTTTGTTTTTCTTCCAGAAATAATCAGTAATGCCATACCTTATTTTGATAACACATTTCATCTACCTCTTTTTTCTTCCTTGTTGTTCTCTATTGAATGTAAATAATATTTTTAAAATCCTCGGATCTACCTCGCTCATCTCTCTCAAAGTCTGATTCCGACCCATTTTTTTATTTGCCCATTTGTATCCAATAAACAGCATGGCGAATAATGAAGAGGAGAAGATGATCAAGCTAAGGAGCTTTGATGGGGAAGTCTTTATTGTTCCTAAGGGAGTAGCTTTTATGTCTCAATCAATCCGCCACATTATAGAAGACAATGGCACCGAGGGCATCATCCCGGTACCGAATGTCAGTGGCAAGATCCTCTCGATTGTGATTGAGTATTGCAAGAAACATGTCACGAGGGAGGCAACTCTTGCTGCTGATGATTGCAATCCGCATAAATCAAAGGAAGAACTCAAGAAGTGGGATGAGAACTTCATTGAAATTGATCTAGATAGGCTTTACGGAATCATCTTGGCAGCCAATTATTTGGATATCAAGGAGCTACTGAATCTGGCATGCCAAAAAGTGGCCAACATGATAAAAGGGAAGACTCCGGAGGAAATTCGTCAGATCTTCAACATAAAAAATGATTTTACTCCAGAGGAGGAAGAAGAGATTCGTCGTGAAAATCAATGGGCTTTTGAGTGATTAGTAATTTGTTGTCTTTAACAAAACAAAAAGTAACGTACTAGTTAGGTTTCAAAAGTTTGTTTCATTAATTAATATTGATTAATTGTTGTTTCTATCGTTTTTGTTATACAAGCAATTAGCAGCGCATTCATTTGTGTTTAGTCTCTTAATTACCAATATATTCTCCCCAAAGAATAGTAATTTTTGGCCAACATATTATTTATAATAATTAGTATTCATAATGTTAATAAGATAATTAGTTTACAGTTTATCTTGTTCTTCATGCACTAATATGGGAGACAAAAGAATCTAAATACTCGTTATTTTTAAGGCATTGTGCTAGACATGTATTTCCCGAAGATGATTAAATAGTTTTAGTTGTTACATAAATACTTGTCAAATAATTGACACAAAGGGTTTCGCAAAATTAGAGAAATATATTTTGAATCATTCGAATATATCTATCTATTATTTATGTGGCATATGCGTCAATAGAACGGTTTTCCTCTTTCCTTGTTTTATAGATGTTTACAGAAATAATACTTCTATATTCATATATCATTTAAATTTAAATATTGACATGTAGATACAAAACAAATATGTATGTTTTCTTTCTCCCGTAAATTGTTGTTATATATTGAGTGTCACAACCCAAATATTAGGTAACTAACCACACCTTTGTCCAGTGGCAATCAACAACTCCCCTTAATCAAAAGTTACAAAGTGCAACAATACATTAAGTTATGGCACTACCAATGCTTAACACTTCCATGATATGAGATAGTCTTTCAACACAACAACACACACACACACACATATATATATATAAGTTACAGTCTTTCAATATTTACAAGCAAAGCACTTCTCGTACCACTTGAACAAAAAGGAAATCCTCATACGAGAAGTACCGTATTACAACGAGTTATACCAAAAAGACTGCAGAACTAACATATATATGCATATAAAGACCATACCAAAATATGTACAATATGATAATCACCACTCTAGCCGCCTAGTCCAAATGCTGCCTCATCTCCCTCCTATCACCTGGAACCCACAAAGTTAAAAGATAAGAGATTATAAATCTCCCAGTGCGATATTTAGTTTCGGTCAAGAAATTTTCAGATCCAATCAACAAAACTAAAGAGCAAACAATAACAACAAAAGTAATAATATAAGCAATTATACAACACGTGCAAATTTATTTAATCATTTGTAAAGCATAGAAATGTGATCTGATGAAAGTTTATAACAATGCCTTACTCAGGTAATTGATGAATGCATAATGATTATAAATATAACAATGCATGGGCTCATGTAATTGATGAATGCACAATAGTCTCAAGAATAAAAGTCCACAATTTTATTCATTACTCAATCATAATTCTGGTCATGTGCTACCCAAATATGGTGCCTACAGAATTTCAGTTGTGTGGACTGAAATTCTGCGCGTACCCCGAATATATGACGCCTACAGAACTTCAGCTCACATGACTGAAGTTCTGCGCGTACCCCAAATATATGGCGCCTACAGAATTTCAACCCACACGATTGAAATTCTGCGCTTACCCCGAATATGTGGCACCTACAGAACTTCAGCCCACACGACTGAAGTTCTGCGCATACCCCGAATATATGGCTCCTATAGAATTTCAACCCACACAATTGAAATTATGTGCTTACCCCGAATATATGGCGCCTACAGAACTTTAGCGCACACGACTGAAGTTCCGCGCATACCCCGAATATATGGCGCCTACAGAATTTCAACCCACACGATTGAAATTCTGCGCTTACCCCGAATATATGGCGCCTACAGAATTTCAGCCCACACGACTAAAGTTCCACGCATACCCCGAATATATGGCGCCTACATGACCACATATTTTAAATTCCAAGTTATGTATATACAAAGCTTACAATATTCAACATAGCTCACATATAATATAACAATTTCATTATTCAAGTCATCATATGCACCATACATGCAAACTATGCAATATGTAGATTTCCCTTTCTTTATTTTTTTATCAAACTCATGATTTGAAGTTATTTAGACAGGTCATGCAATTCCATTTCTGGAAATAATTCCTTGTTTAGTTCATGTATGCATGGAATGTACTCTTAAGTAAGAGTTCAACAAGGTGACCTCATAGCCCCAAAAATAATATAACAGAAACAAGAAATTTAAACTAATTTAAAGGAAGGGAAATATATACTCATCTGACCGGGTAATGAGTAGCAATTTAAGAAATTTAAAGCAATTTAAGCAATTTAAAGCAATTCAAGCAATTTAAGCAATTTCAAGCATAGCATGTCATGTAATCAATATTCAAGACAGGATTCTAGCAAATTGATCTAAAAGCCCCAGAAATAATATGGCAAGCACACAATATTTTAACAAATCCAACTAGCAATTTAAAGGATTGATAAACACTGACATCCGCACCTGACCCGTGATAAATTTACCGATGTGCTGTCGGTTGCTTATTCTCTATGACAAAATATCACCTTCTTCCTTTCTTCTAAATTTCTCCTTAATTTCCACGCCCTCTATTCCCTCCTTTCCAATTTCTTTTTTTTTAATTTCTCAATAAGGGTTACGGAGTTTTCCAGGAAAATGAAAGCAGCTTATTGAGAAAGATTTATATATGGGCACCGAATAACAAAATTATTATTTAATACTCCACCGTTTCAACAAAGTTTAATAGATATTATTATATTCATTATTATTACTTTCCAAAGAAAGAGAAGAAGTTTGACTCTATTAATTTAAAGTCTTGATTAAGCATTAATTTGTGCACCGTGGGAGTTCGATGAGTTTGTTGATTTTACACAAACAAATCACCAATACAGTATAGATAGGAGCAAAAATAGAATGATAGATATATGTAGGCAAACATTGTGGGTTGTCTCCGGTACTACCCTTATAAGGGGAATTGTGGTGTCAAATTAAGGGTATGTCATGAAGGAAGAACTCAAATTTTAAAAATAAAGAAAAGTATTATATGCAACGCTCAAAGTAAATTTTGAGGCCATATGATTTTTCTTTTGTTATACCTGATATAACGCAATGTATATTCTTCTTTTTAGCTAGGTTAGATGATGCTGCATAATAATTACAATTTATTTACAAGAGGTATAATAAATTTTCAAACTCTATTATCCATGTTTTAGTAAATAATTAATGAAACTAATTAATTAACTAAAAAATAGCGAAAGTAATGTTTTAATCCATATTTATTGCCCAATTTTCACAAAACAAAAACGTTGTCACATTAAGAAAAAAAATACATTTACAAAAAATTCCAATAACTAAAAAAGCAAAAATTCAACATATGTTCTAATCTACCATTAGCTCGCAAATTAAAATTTATTACAGAGCTTGGGATGATAATTTTTTCCCACAGAACATCATTAACATATATGGGTATGTAATCCAAATATGATGATTGTACACAGTAATTCCATTTTTTTATACTAATAAAATTGATAATCTCATGATCTATATTTTTTTGAATTAACATGTTAAATTGTCTAATATAAAAGGATTACGATTTTTTTTTTGTCAATTTCGTATATATGTGTAGATCACAGCCACATTAATTCTAATTATATAGATGTCATGTTACATAATTAAAGAGTTGCACTATATTTAACCATTGTGTTATATGTTTCCCTTGACAATTGTATTGATGGAAATTTGATATAAATTATAATATGTGCACTCAAAATAGCTCTTTAAAAATAAATTCCAGAGCTGAAAAAACGAAAAGTTTCATTAAAGTGTTGCTTATTATAGAACAAATTCAAATATAGATATGACTTATATATGAGTACAAAAATGATATTTTAAATATAGAACATGTGATTGCTCTTTCGTTTGCTATATAAGATTATAATAGTTTGAGGTCAAAGGGCCCCTGCTGCTTTTAAAATTCTAGGATCTGTCTCTCTTCTATCTCAACCTCGTATTCCAACCCTTTGTTTCATTTCCAGATTTATATCCGATAAAAAAACATGGAAAACAATGAAGATGAAAAGATGATCACGCTCAGGAGCTTTGACGGGGAATACTTTATGGTTTCTAAGGCAGTGGCTCTTATGTCTCAATCAATCCGCCATATTATTGAAGATAACGGCACCGAGGGCATCATCCCTGTACCGAATGTCACTGCCAAGATCCTCTCGATTGTGATTGAGTATTGCAAGAAACATGCCACGAGGGAGGCAAGTCTAGCTGCTGATGATTGCAATCCGCATAAATCAGAGGAGGAACTCAAAAAGTGGGATGAGAACTTCATTGATATTGATCTAGATAGGCTTTACGGAATCATCTTAGCCGCTAATTATTTGGATATCAAGGAGCTACTGAATCTGGCATGCCAAAAAGTGGCCAACATGATAAAAGGGAAGACTCCCGAGGAAATTCGTCAGATCTTCAACATAAAAAATGATTTTACTCCAGAGGAGGAAGAAGAGATTCGTCGTGAAAATCAATGGGCTTTTGAGTGATTAGTAATTTGTTGTCTTTAACAAAACAAAAAGTAAAGTAGTAGTTAGGTTTCAAAAGTTTGTTTCATTATTTATATTGATTAGTTGTTGTTTCTATAGTTTTTGTTATACAAGCAATTAGCTGCGCATTCATTTGTGTTTAGTCTCTTAATTACCAAAATATTCTCCAAATAGAATAGTAATATTTGGCCAACATATTATTTCTAGTAATTAGTATACATAATTTTAATAAGCTAATTAGCTTACAGTTATCTTGTTCTGCATGCACTAATTAATAATATTGGAGAGAAAAGAATCTAAATACTCGTTATTAATTTTTAATGCGTTGTGCTAGACATGTATTTACCGAAGATGATTAAATAGTTAGTGGTTACATAAATACTTGTCAAATAATTGACGCAAAAGGATTTCGCAAAATTAGCAAAATATATTTTGATTCATTGGAATATATCTATCTATTATTTATGTGGCATATGCTATACAATAGAACGCTTTTCCTCTTTCCTTGTTTTATAGATGTTTACAGAAATAATTCTTCTATATTCATATATCATTTAAATTTAAATATTGACATGTAGATACAAAAAAACTATGTCTGTTTTCTTTCTCAACGTAACTTGCTTTTATATATTGAGAGGAAGCTTCACATATGTTTAATAATTTGGAAAACTAATTCAATAATAATTCATAAATTTTGTAAAATTCAAAAAACTTGTGAATAATTTTGAAATCCTTTTTATCAAGCGAAGTTTTCATAACTAGTAGCATGACTAGCAGTAAGCGTGTGACATCTTTATTAAATGAAATTGCAAAAAATAAAAATATTATAATACAAGAAATCTTGCATTAGCAAATTAAATAATATTTAGTAATTATGAACTGTTTGATGTATAACATGTAACAAAATATTACAACATTTCATACATTTTTTTCAATTATGTGAATAAGTGTGATTTTATGCAGTCAATATTTGACTAATGTTATTACAATAAAATGTAATTGCATATAAATTTTCTTACTCATGTGATTCTGTAATTAGCCGAAATTTAAAGCCTTGATTAAGTATTAATTTGTGCACCATTTGAGTGTGAGTAGTTAATTTGTTGATTTTAGATAAACAAATTACTAATTAAGTAACAAACAGGAGCAATATAGTATGATAGATTTATGTAGGCAAACATTACGGGTTGTCTCCAGTACTACCCTTATAAGGGGAGTTGGGGTGTCAAATTAAGGATATGTCATGGAGGAAGAACTGAAATTCTAAAAATAATGGAGAGTGTTATTTTGAACGCTCAAAGTAAATTTTGAGGCAATATGATTTTTCTTTTGTTATACCTGATATAACGTACGTACGCAATGCATATTGTTCCTTTTAGGTTAGGTGATTCTGCATAATAATTAATTACAATTTATTTACAGGAGGTATAATAAATTTTCAAACTCTATTATCCATGTTTTAGTAAATAATTAATGAAACTAATTAATTAACTAAAAAATAGTGAAAGTAATGTTGTAATCCATATCTATTACCCAATTTTCATAAAAAAAAACTTTGTCACATTAAGAAAAGAAAGACATTCACCCAAAATTCGAATAACTAAAAAAAAATTCAACATGTTCTAATCTACCATTAGCTCGCAAAGAAAAATTTATTACAGAGCTAATTGGGATGATTCTTTTTTTTTCTACAGAACATCATTAACATATATGGGTATGTAATCCAAATATGATTGTACACAGTAATTCAACTTTTTTTTATACTTATAAAAATGATAATCTCATGAGCTATATTTTTTTGAATTAACAAGTTAAATTGTCTAATATAAAAGGATTGTGATTATTTTTGGTCAATTTCGTATATATCTGTAGATCACAACCACAATAATTCTAATTATATATATATATGTCATGTTACATAATTAAAGAGTTGTACTATATTTAACCATTGTGTTATATGTTTCTGTTGATAATTGTATTATCAGTATGGCTCTAATTAAAAAAGGCCATTATTTATTGATGGAAATTTGATATAAATTATAATATGTGCGCTCAAAATAGCTCTTTAAAAATAAATTCCAGCGCTGAAAAAACGGAAGGTTTCACTAAAGTGTTACTTATTATAGAACAAATTCAAATATAGACATGACTTATGAGTACAAAAATTATATTCTTAAATATAGAACATGTGATTGCTCTTTCGATTCGTATATAAGATCATAATAGTTTGAGGTCAAAGGACTACAGCTTTTAAAATTCCAGATTTATATCCAACACTTTGTTTTATTTCCAGATTTATATCCGATAAAAAACATGGCAAACAATGAAGTTGATAAGATGATCACGCTAAGGAGCTTTGACGGGGAATACTTTGTGGTTTCTGAGGCAGTGGCTCTTATGTCTCAATCAATCCGCCACATTATTGAAGATAACGGCACCGAGGGCATCATCCCTGTACCGAATGTCACTGCCAAGATCCTCTCGATTGTGATTGAGTATTGCAAGAAACATGTCACGAGGGAGGCAAGTCTAGCTGCTGATGATTGCAATCCGCATAAATCAGAGGAGGAACTCAAAAAGTGGGATGAGAACTTCATTGATATTGATCTAGATAGGCTATACGGAATCATCTTGGCCGCAAATTATTTGGATATCAAGGAGCTACTGAATCTGGCATGCCAAAAAGTGGCCAACATGATAAAAGGGAAGACTCCCGAGGAAATTCGTCAGATCTTCAACATAAAAAATGATTTTACTCCAGAGGAGGAAGAAGAGATTCGTCGTGAAAATCAATGGGCTTTTGAGTGATTAGTAATTTGTTGTCTTTAAAAAAACAAAAAGTAACATACTAGTTTGGTTTCAAATCTTGTTTCATTACTTATATTGATTAGTTGTTGTTTCTATCGTTTTTGTTATACAAGCAATTAGTTGCGCATTCATTTGTGTTTAGTCTCTTAACTACCAATATATTCTCCGAATGGAATAGTAATTTTTGTCCAACATATTATTTCTAATAATTAGTATACATATTTTTAATAAGCTAATTTGTTTACAGTTATCTTGTTCTTCATGCACTAATATTAGAGAGAAAAGAATCTAAATACTCTGTTATCTTTAAGGTGTTGTGCTAGACATGTATTTCCCGAAGATGATTAAATAGTTAGTGGTTACATAAATACTTGTCAAGTAATTGACACAAAAGGGTTTCGCAAAATTCGCAAAATACGTCTATCTATTATTTATGTGGCATATGCTACTATAGAACGGTTTTCCTCTTTCCTTGTTTTATAGATGTTTACAGAAATAATTCTTCTATATTCATATATCATTTAAATTGAAATATTGACATGTAGATACAAAACAAGTATGTCTGTTTTCTTCCTCACATAAATTGTTGTTATATATTGAGAGGAAGCTTCACATGTACATATGTTTAATAATTTGGAAAACTAATTCAATAATAATTCATAAATTTTGTAAAATTCAAAAAACTTGTGAATAATTTTGAAATCCTTTTTATCAAGCCAAGTTTTCATAACTAGTTGCATGACTACCAGTAAGCGTGTGACATCTTTATTAAATGAAATTGCAAAAAAAATATTATACTACAAGAAGTCTTGCATTAGCAAATTAAATAATATTTAGTAACTATGAACGTATAACATGTAACAAAATATGACAACATTTCATACATTTTTGTTCAATTATATATGTGAATAAGTGTGATTTTATGCAGTCTATATTTGACTAATGTATTTAAATTAACATGTAATTGCATGTAATTGCATATAATAGGCAAACATTGTGGGTTGTCGCCGGTACTACCCTTATAATAAGGGGAGTTCGGGTGTCAAATTAAGGGTATGTCATAAAGGAGAGCATTATTTGCAAAACTCAAAGTAAATTTTGAGGCAATATGATTTTTCTTTTGTTAAACCTGATATAACGCAATGCATATTCTTCATTTTATGTTAGGTGATTCTGCATAATAATTACAATTTATTTACAAGAGGTATAATAAATTTTCAAACTCTATTATCCATGTTTTGGTAAATAATTAATGAAACTAATTAATTAACTAAAAAATAGCGAAAGTAATGTTTCAATCCATATATATTGCCCAATTTTGATAAAAAAAAAAAAAAACGTTGTCACATTAAAAAAAGATAGACATTTACACAAAATTCCAATAACTAAAAAAAATCATCATGTTCTAATCTACCATTAGCTCGCAAAGAAAATTTTATTACAGAGCTTGGGACGATTCTTTTTTTTTCTACAGAATATCATTAACATATATGGATATGTAATCCAAATATGATTCTACACAGTAATTCAATTTTTTTTTATACTAATAAAATTGATAATCTCATGATCTATATTTTTTTTTTAATTAACATGTTAAATTGTTTAATATAAAAGGATTGTGATCTTATTTGGTCAATTTCGTATATATGTGTAGATCACAGCCACAATAATTCTAATTATTTAGATGTCATGTTACAAAATTAAAGAGTTGTACTATATATAACCATCGTGTTATATGTTTCCCTTGATAATTGTATTATCAGTATGGCTCTAATTAAAAAAGGCTATTATTTATTGATGGAAATTTGATATAATTTATAATATGTGTGCTCAAAATAGCTCTTCAAAAATAAATTCCAGAGCTGAATAAACAAAAGGTATAATTAAAGTGTTCCTTATTATGGGACAAATTCAGATATAGACATGACTTATGAGTACAAAAATGATATGCTTAAATATAGAACATGTGAAAAAATCATATGCTTAAATATAGAACATGTGATTGCTCTTTCGTTTCCTATATAAGATCATAATATTTGAGGTCAAAGGGCCCCTGTTGCTTTTAAAATTCCAGAATCTGTCTCCCCTTCTCTCTCAAGCTCGTATTCCAACCCTTTGTTTCATTTCCAGATTTATATCCGATAAAAAACATGGAAAACATTGAAGATGAGAAGATGATCACGCTAAGGAGCTTTGATGGGGAATACTTTATGGTTTCAGAGGCAGTGGCTCTTATGTCTCAATCAATCAGCCACATTATAGAAGACAATGGCACTGAGGGCATCATCCCGGTACCAAATGTCAGTGCTGAGATCCTCTCGATTGTGATTGAGTATTGTAAGAAACATGTGACGAGGGAGGCAACTCTAGCTACTGATGATTGCAATCCACATAAATCAGAGGAGGAACTCAAGAAGTGGGATGAGAACTTCATTGATATTGATCTGGAAAGGCTTTACAAAATCATTTTAGCGGCTAATTATCTGGATATCAAAGAGCTACTGAATCTGGCATGCCAAAAAGTGGCCAACATGATAAAGGAGAAGAGTCCCGAGGAGATTCGTCAAATCTTCAACATAGAAAATGATTTCACTCCAGAGGAGGAAGAGGAGATTCGCCGTGAAAATCAATGGGCTTTTGAGTAATTAGTAATTTGTTGTCTCCAACAAAAGAATATGTAATCTACTAGCTAGGTTTCGATTTGAAGTCTGTTTCATTACTTATATTGTTTAGTTGTTGTTTCATATACTCTACATTTCAAGACATGTACTTTCAAATATGAAAAAAAAGTTAGTGGTTACATAAATACTTGTCAAATAATTTACTCAATTGGGTTTCTCTAAGTTACAAAAATATTAATTGATTCAAGAACATAATTATCTTTCATATATATGGCATATGCCACAGTATATAGAACGGTTTTCCTGTTTCCCTCTTTTAAATAAATTCATTTCACAACAATACTCTTACACTAGTGTTGTTTTTAACGATAAAGGAATTATTCAAGTAAAACATAAAACCTGGTGTAAAAGATATTTTAACACATAGATTATCGATAATTTATTGAACCAGTTCACAACTTAATTTGAGAATCCTGCTAGAAGAAATTGGTATTATTTTCACAGATAAGCAGTTGGAGCGACCAACTGAAATGGCATTCATTATTGTCACTGAAAATCATAATATTTGTGAGTTTTCGTTAAAGAATAAACTCAAAAACAGTCATATCTTAAGGCGATATAAAATGAGAAGTTGAAGGGGCAACTTCATGCAACAGAAACAAAATACATATAAATTATGTAAGAAAAAGAAATATGTTTAAGAATTAATTTGTTCTTATCAGTCAACAGATACAACATTTTCATCTCCTTCTTCGCTCCCTCTCTCGATCCCCCTGCTGTTCCACCTTCTCTCTGCACTCCCGCTCTCAATTGCCCATCGCTTCAGATGGTCGATATTCTTTCTTCTCTCTTTTTTTTTTAAAATGCTTGACAGCATCTGTCAAGTGTTTGATTGATAATTGAAAATATTGACAACACCTTCATAAGCATGGTACGTGCCCGTCTCTGAATAGTACGTTCTGACATACCTTATCCCCTCCTATTCTGTCAACATGCCTAAGCAAACTAGACTAGCCAATGCATTTTAAGTAGCCATGCTCACATACAGAGAAATAATTATGACAGCACCCTAAGCAAACTAGACTAGCCAATGCATTTTAACCACAGGTCACTTTCCAGTACCACATCTCTTGCTAATATCTCCGGAGGGTTTAGGTGGCCTCGAAATACAACGTTGTTATGTTTTGACAAAATTGCTATTTAGGCTCATTGAAGTATTGGACTATTTATGTTTATATTATTGTATATGCATGGTTTTGCAATTTTTTTGTAACAGAAAGAATTAAGTCTAACAGAAATCAATTTGAGTTGTCTCTTTGTCTCTTGCTCTCTTTTACTTATCAAACCCTGGAAATCTTAACAAATTTGTATCAGAGCCACCTCCGTAACTAGCTGCTACTCGTTGATTTCAGGGTTCAGATTAATTATTCCGTTGTTGTTCTATGGTTTCTGTCTTCAGCCATTTTCGTTTCTCCTCAAGAAATGGGATGAGAACTTCATTGATATTGATCTAGATAGGCTTTGTGGAATCATCTTGGCCACTAATTATTTGGATATCAAGGAGCTACGGAATCTAGCATGCCAAAAAGTGGCCAACATGATAAAAGGAAAGACTCCCGAGGAAATTCGTCAAATCTTCAACATAAAAAATGATTTTTCTCCAGAGAAGGAAGAAGAGATTCGTCGTGAAAATCAATGGGTTTTTGAGTGATTAGTAATTTGTTGTTTTTAACAAAACAAAAGGTAACGTACTAGTTAGTCAATGGGCCAACATATTATTTCTAATAAATAATTAGTATACATAATTTTAATAAGCTAATTAGTTTATAGTTATCTTGTTCTTCATGCACTAATATCGGAGAGAAAAGAATCTAAATACTCGTTATTTTTAAGGCGTTGTGCTAGACATGTATTCCCCAAAGATGATTTAATAGCTTTAGTGGTTACATAAATACTTGTCAAATAATTGACACAAAGGATTTCGCAAAATTAGCAAAATATATTTTGTTTCATTCGAATATATCTATCTATTATTTATGTGGCATATGCTACAATAGAACGGTTTTCCACTTTCCTTGTTTTATAGATGTTTACAGAAATAATTGTTCTATATTCATATGTAATTTAAATTTAAATATTGACATTTTTGTTCAATTATGTGAATAAGTGTGATTTTATGATGTCTATATTTGACTAATGTAATTAAATTAACATGTAATTGCATATAAATTTTGTTACTCAAGAGATTCTGTAATTAGACGAAATTTAAAGTCTTGATTAACCATTAATTTGTGCACCATTGGAGTGCGAGGAGTTTGTTGATTTTACACAAACAAATCACTAATAGTCTCATACAGTAACAGACAGGAGTAAAAATAGAATGATAGATTTATGTAGGCAAACATTGTGGGTTGTCGCCGGTACTACCATTATAAGGGGAGTTGGGGTGTAAAATTAAGGGTACGTCCTAAAGGAGAGCATTATTTGCAACCCTCAAAGTAAATTTTGAGGCAATATGATTTTTCTTTTGTTAAACCTGATATAACGCAATGCATATTCTTCTTTTTAGGTTAGGTGATTCTGCATAATAATTACAATTTATTTACAAGAGGTATAATAAATTTTCAAACTCTATTATCCATGTTTTAGTAAATAATTAATGAAACTGATTAATTAACTAAAAATAGCGAAAGTAATGTTTTAATCCATATTTATTGCCCAATTTTCATAAAAAAAATATTGTCACATTAAGGAAAGAAATTGAGACATTTACACAAAATTCCAATAACTAAAAAAATTTCAACACGTTCTAATCTACCATTAGCTCGCAAAGACAAATTTATTACAGAGCTTGGGGTGATTTTTTTTTCTACAGAACATCATTAACATATATGGGTATGTAATCCAAATATGATTGTACACGGTAATTCAAATATTTTTATACTAATAAAAATTGTAATCTCATGCATGATCTATATTTTTTGAAATAACATGTTAAATTGTCTAATATAAAAGGATTGTGATTTTATTTGGTCAATTTCGTATATATGTGTAGATTACAGCCACAATAATTCCAATTATATAGATGTCATGTTACATAATTAAAGAGTTGTACTATATTTAACCATTGTGTTATATGTTTCCCTTGATAATTGTATTATCAGTATGGCTCTAATTAAAAAAGTCATTATTTATTGATGGAAATTTGATATAAATTATAATATGTGCGCTCAAAATAGCTCTTCAAAAATAAATTCCAGAGCTGAAAAAATGAAAGGTTTAATTAAAGTGTTGCTTATTATAGGACAAATTCAAATATAGACATGACTTATGAGTACAAAAATGATATGCTTAAATATAGAACATGTGAAAAAATTATATGCTTAAATATAGAACATGTGATTGCTCTTTCGTTTCCTATATAAGATCATAATAGTTTGAGGTCAAAGGACCCCTGCTGCTATTAAAATTCCAGGATCTGTCTCCTCTTCTCTCTCAAGCTCGTATTCCAACCCTTTGATTCATTTCCAGATTTATATCCGATAAAAAACATGGAAAACAATGAAGATGAGAAGATGATTACGCTAAGGAGCTTTGACGGGGAATACTTTATGGTTTCTGAGGCAGTGGCTCTTATGTCTCAATCAATCAGCCACATTATAGAAGACAATGGCACCAAGGGCATCATCCCGGTACCAAATGTCTGTGCCGAGATCCTCTCGATTGTGATTGAGTATTGTAAGAAACATGTCACGGGGGAGGCAACTCCAGCTACTGATGATAGCAATCCACATAAATCAGAGGAGGAACTCAAGAAGGGGGATGAGAACTTCATTGATATTGATCTAGATAGGCTTTGCAAAATCATTTTAGCGGCTAATTATCTAGATATCAAAGAGCTACTGAATCTGGCATGCCAAAAAGTGGCCAACATGATAAAGGGGAAGAGTCCCGAGGAGATTCGTCAAATCTTCAACATAGAAAATGATTTCACTCCAGAGGAGGAAGAGGAGATTCGCCGTGAAAATCAATGGGCTTTTGAGTAATTAGTAATTTGTTGTCTCCAACAAAAGAATATGTAATCTACTAGCTAGGTTTCGAATTGAAGTCTGTTTCATTACTTACATTATTGTTTAGTTGTTGTTTCTATTGTTTAGTTGTTGTTTCATATACTCTACATTTCAAGACATGTACTTCCAAATATGAAAAAAAAAGTTAGTGGTTACATAAATACTTGTCAAATAATTTACTCAATTGGGTTTCGCTAAATTACAAAATTATTTATTGATTCAAGAACATAATTATCTTTCATATATATGGCATATGCCACAATATATAGAACGGTTTTCCTGTTTCCCTCTTTTAAATAAATTCATTTCACAACAATACTCTTACACTAGTGTTGTTTTTAACGATAAAGGAATTATTCAAGTAAAACATGAAACTTGGTGTAAAAGATATTTTAACACATAGATTATCGATAATTTCTTGAACCAGTTCACAACTTAATTTGAGAATCCTGCTAGAAGAAATTGGTATTATTTTCACAAATAAGCAGTTGGAGCGACCAACTGAATTGGCATTCATTATTGTCAGTTTGTTTACTACTGAAAATCATAATATTTGTGAGTTTTCGTTAAAGAATAAACTCAAAAACAGTCATATCTTAAGGCGATATAAAATGAGAAGTTGAAGGGGCAAGTGCATGCAACAGAAACAAAATACATATGAATTATGTAAGACAAAGAAATATGTTTAAGAATTAGTTTGTTCAATTTAAGAATATATATATTTTTTGAATTAACATGTTAAATTGTCTAATATAAAAGGATTGTGATTATTTTTGGTCAATTTCGTATATATGTGTAGATCACAGCCACAATAATTCTAATTATATAGAAGTCATGTTACATAATTAAAGAGTTGTACCATATTTAACCATTGTGTTATATGTTTCCGTTGATAATTGTATTATCAGTATGGCTCTAATTAAAAAAAGGCCATTATTTATTGATGGAAATTTGATATAAATTATAATATGTGCGCTCAAAATAGCTCTTTAAAAATAAATTCCAGAGCTGAAAAAGCGAAAGGTTTCATTAAAGTGTTGCTTATTATAGAACAAATTCAAATATAGACATGACTTATGAGTACAAAAATGATATTCTTAAATATAGAACATATGATTGCTCTTTCGTTTCCTATATAAGATCATAATAGTTTGAGGTCAAAGGACCCCTGCTGCTTTTAAAATTCCAGGATCTGTCTCCTCTTCTCCCTCAAGCTCGTATTCTACCCTTTGTTTCATTTCCAGATTTATATCCGATAAAAACATGGAAAACAATGAAGATGAGAAGATGATCACGCTAAGAAGCTTTGATGAGGAATACTTTATGGTTTCAGAAGCAGTGGCTCTTATGTCTCAATCAATCAGCCACATTATAGAAGACAATGGCACCCAGGGCATCATCCCAGTACCAAATGTCAGTGCCGAGATCCTCTCGATGGTGATTGAGTATTGTAAGAAACATGTCACGAGGGAGGCAACTCTAGCTACTGATGATTGCAATCCACATAAATCAGAGGAGGAACTCAAGAAGTGGGATGAGAACTTCATTGATATTGATCTGGATAGGCTTTACAAAATCATTTTAGCGGCTAATTATCTAGATATCAAAGAGCTATTGAATCTGGCATGCCAAAAAGTGGCCAACATGATAAAGGAGAAGAGTCCCGAGGAGATTCGTCAAATCTTCAACATAGAAAATGATTTCACTCCAGAGGAGGAAGAGGAGATTCGCCGTGAAAATCAATGGGCTTTTGAGTGATTTGTAATTTGTTGTCTTTAACAAAACAAAAAGTAACATACTAGTTAGGTTTCAAAAGTTTGTTTCATTTCTATCTTTTTTGTTATACAAGCAATTAGCTGCGCATTCATTTGCGTTTAGTATCTTAATTACCAATATATTGTCCAAATAGAATAGTAATTTTTGGCCAAAATATTATTTCTAATAATTAGTATACATAATTTTAATAAGCTAATTAGCTTAAAGCTATCTTGTTTTTCATGCACTAATATTGGAGATAAAAGAATCTAAATACTCGTTCTTTTAAATGTGTTGTGCTAGACTTGTATTTTCCGAAGATGGTTAAATAGTTATTGGTTACATAAATACTTGTCAAATAATTAACATAAAACGATTTCACAAAATTAGCAAAATATATTTTGATTCATTCGAATATATCTATCTATTATTTATATATGTGGCATATGCTACAATAGAACGGTTTTCCTCTTTCCTTGTTTTATAGATGTTTACAGAAATAATTCTTCTATATTCATATATCATTTAAATTTAAATATTGACAATTTTGTTCAATTATTTGAATAAGTGTGATTTTATGCAGTCTATATTTGACGAATGTAATTAAATTAACATGTAATTGCATTATTTTGTTACTCAAGTGGTTCTGTAATTAGCCGAAATTTAAAGCGCCTTGATTAAGCATTAATTTGTGCACCATTTGAGTGCGAGGAGTTTGTTTATTTTACATAAACATATTACTAATTAAGTAACAAACAGGAGCAATATAGTATGATAGATTTATGTAGGCAAACATTGTGGATTGTCTCCGGCCGGTACTACCCTTAAAAGAGGAGTTGGGGTGTCAAATTAAGGGTATGTCATGAAGGAAGAACTCAAATTTTAAAAATAAAGGAGACTATTATTTGCAATGCTCAAATTAAATTTTGAGGTAATATGATTTTTCTTTTTTTATACCTGATATAACGCAATGCATATTCTTCTTTTTAGGTTAGGTGATTATGCATAATAATTAAAATTTATTTACAAGGGGTATAATAAATTTTCACACTCTATTATCCAGGTTTTAGTAAATAATTAATGAAACTAATTAATTAACTAAAAAATAGCGAAAGTAATGTTTTAATCCATATTTATTGCCCAATTTTCTTAAAAAAGAATTGTCACATTAAGAAAAGAAAGACATTTACCCAAAATTGGAATAACTAAAAAAAAATGAACATGTTCTAATCTACCATTAGCTCGCAAAGAAAAATTTATTACAGAGCTTGGGATGATTTTTTTTTCTACAGAACATTATTAACATATATGGGTATGTAATCCAAATATGATTGTACACAGTAATTCATTTTTTATACTAATAAAAATGATAATCTCATGATCTATATTTTTTTTTTGAATTAACATGTTAAATTGTCTAATCTAATTATGTAGATGTCATGCTACATAATAAAAGAGTTGTACTATATTTAACCATTGTGTTGTATGTTTCCATTGATAATTGTATTGATGGAAATTTGATATAAATTATAATATGTGCACTCAAAATAGCTCTTTAAAAATAAATTCCACAGCTGAAAAAACGAAAAGTTTCATTAAAGTGTTGCTTATTATAGAACAAATTCAAATATAGATATGACTTATGAGTACAAAAATGATATTTTTAAATATAGAACCTGTGCTTTCTCTTAATAGTTTGAGGTCAAAGGGCCCCTGCTGCTTTTAAAATTCAAGGATCTGTCTCTCTTCTCTCTCAAGCTCGTATTCCAACCCTTTGTTTCATTTTCAGATTTATATCCGATAAACAACATGGCAAACAATGAAGTTGATAAGATGATCACGCTAAGGAGCTTTGACGGGGAATACTTTGTGGTTTCTGAGGCAGTGGCTCTTATGTCTCAATCAATCCACCACATTATTGAAGATAACGGCACCGAGGGCATCATCCCTGTACCGAATGTCACTGCCAAGATCCTCTCGATTGTGATTGAGTATTGCAAGAAACATGTCACGAGGGAGGCAAGTCTAGCTGCTGATGATTGCAATCCGCATAAATCAGAGGAGGAACTCAAGAGGTGGGATGAGAACTTCATTGATATTGATCTAGATAGGCTTTACGGAATCATCTTGGCCGCAAATTATTTGGATATCAAGGAGCTACTGAATCTGGCATGCCAAAAAGTGGCCAACATGATAAAAGGGAAGACTCCCGAGGAAATTCGTCAGATCTTCAACATAAAAAATGATTTTACTCCAGAGGAGGAAGAAGAGATCCGTCGTGAAAATCAATGGGCTTTTGAGTGATTAGTAATTTGTTGTCTTTAAAAAAACAAAAAGTAACATACTAGTTTGGTTTCAAATCTTGTTTCATTACTTATATTGATTAGTTGTTGTTTCTATCGTTTTTGTTATACAAGCAATTAGTTGCGCATTCATTTGTGTTTAGTCTCTTAACTACCAATATATTCTCCGAATAGAATAGTAATTTTTGTCCAACATATTATTTCTAATAATTAGTATACATATTTTTAATAAGCTAATTTGTTTACAGTTATCTTGTTCTTCATGCACTAATATTAGAGAGAAAAGAATCTAAATACTCTGTTATCTTTAAGGCGTTGTGCTAGACATGTATTTCCCGAAGATGATTAAATGGTTAGTGGTTACATAAATACTTGTCAAATAATTGACACAAAAGGGTTTCGCAAAATTCGCAAAATACGTCTATCTATTATTTATGTGGCATATGCTACTATAGAACGGTTTTCCTCTTTCCTTGTTTTATAGATGTTTACAGAAATAATTCTTCTATATTCATATATCATTTAAATTGAAATATTGACATGTAGATACAAAACAAGTATGTCTGTTTTTTCCTCACATAAATTGTTGTTATATATTGAGAGGAAGCTTCACATGTACATATGTTTAATAATTTGGAAAACTAATTCAATAATAATTCATAAATTTTGTAAAATTCAAAAAACTTGTGAATAATTTTGTAATCCTTTAAATCAAGCCAAGTTTTCATAACTTGTAGCATGACTACCAGTAAGCGTGTGACATCTTTATTAAATGAAATTGCAAAAAAAAAAATATATATACTACAAGAAGTCTTGCATTAGCAAATTAAATAATATTTAGTAATTATGAACTGTTAAATGTATAACATGTAACAAAATATGACAAAATTACATACATTTTTGTTCAATTATGTGAATAAGTGTGATTTTATGCAGTTTATATTTGACTAATGTAATTAAAGTAACATGTAATTGCATATAAATTTTGTTACTCAAGAGATTCTGTAATTAGATGAAATTTAAAGTCTTGATCAAGCATTAATTTGTGCACCGTTGGAGTGCGAGGAGTTTGTTGATTTTACACAAAACAAATCAACAATACAGTATAGATAGGAGCAAAAATAGAATGATAGAGATATATATAAGAGGAGTTGGGGTGTCAAATTAAGGGTATGTCATGGAGGAAGAACTGAAATTCTAAAAATAAAGAAGAGTATTATATTATTTGCAACGTTCAAAGTAAATTTTGAGGCAATATGATTTTTCTTTTGTTAAACCTGATATAACGCAATGCATATTCTTCTTTTTAGGTTAGGTGATTCTGCATAATAATTACAATTTATTTACAAGAGGTATAATAAATTTTCAAACTCTATTATCATGTTTTAGTAAATAATTAATGAAACTAATTAATTCACTAAAAAATAGCGAAAGTAATGTTTTAATCCATATTTATTGCCCAATTTTCATAAAAAAAAAATAGTCACATTAAGAAAAGAAATTAAGACATTTACACAAAATTCCAATAACGAAAAAAAATTCAACATGTTCTAATCTACCATTAGCTCGCAAAGACAGATTTATTACAGAGCTTGGGGTGATTTTTTTTTTCCTACAGAACATCATTAACATATATGGGTATGTAATCCAAATATGATTGTACACAGTAATTCAAATATTTTTATACTAATAAAAATCGTAATCTCACGCATGATCTATTTATTTTTGAATTAACATGTTAAATTGTCTAATATAAAAGGATTGTGATTTTATTTTGTCAATTTCGTATATATGTGTAGATCACAGCCACAATAATTCTAATTATATAGATGTCATGTTACATAATTAAAAGTTGTTCTATATATAACCATCGTGTTATATGTTTCCCTTGATAATTGTATTATCAGTATGGCTCTAATTAAAAAAGGCTATTATTTATTGATGGAAATTTGATATAAATTATAATATGTGCGCTCAAAATAGCTCTTCAAAAATAAATTCCAGAGCTGAATAAACAAAAGTTATAATTAAAGTGTTGCTTATTATGGGACAAATTCAAATATAGACATGACTTATGAGTACAAAAATGATATGCTTAAATATAGAGCATGTGAAAAAATCATATGTTTAAATATAGAACATGTGATTGCTCTTTCGTTTCCTATATAAGATCATAATATTTGAGGTCAAAGGGCCCCTGTTGCTTTTAAAATTCCAGAATCTGTCTCCCCTTCTCTCTCAAGCTCGTATTCCAACCCTTTGTTTCATTTCCAGATTTATATCCGATAAAAAACATGGAAAACATTGAAGATGAGAAGATGATCACGCTAAGGAGCTTTGATGGGGAATACTTTATGGTTTCAGAGGCAGTGGCTCTTATGTCTCAATCAATCAGCCACATTATAGAAGACAATGGCACTGAGGGCATCATCCCGGTACCAAATGTCAGTGCCGAGATCCTCTCGATTGTGATTGAGTATTGTAAGAAACATGTCACGAGGGAGGCAACTCTAGCTACTGATGATTGCAATCCACATAAATCAGAGGAGGAACTCAAGAAGTGGCATGAGAACTTCATTCATATTGATCTGGAAAGGCTTTACAAGATCATTTTAGCGGCTAATTATCTAGATATCAAAGAGCTACTGAATCTGGCATGCCAAAAAGTGGCCAACATGATAAAGGAGAAGAGTCCCGAGGAGATTCGTCAAATCTTCAACATAGAAAATGATTTCACTCCAGAGGAGGAAGAGGAGATTCGCCGTGAAAATCAATGGACTTTTGAGTAATTAGTAATTTGTTGTCTCCAACTAAAGAATATGTAATCTACCAGCTAGGTTTCGAATTGAAGTCTGTTTCACTACTTACATTATTGTTTAGTTGTTGTTTCATATACTCTACATTTCAAGACATGTACTTCCAAATATGAAAAAAAAAGTTAGTGGTTACATAAATACTTGTCAAATAATTTACTCAATTGGGTTTCGCTAAATTACAAAAATATTTATTGATTCAAGAACATAATTATCTTTCATATGTATGGCATATGCCACAATATATAGAACGGTTTTCCTGTTTCCCTCTTTTAAATAAATTCATTTCACAACAATACTCTAACACTAGTGTTGTTTTTAACGATAAAGGAATTATTCAAGTAAAACATAACACTTGGTGTAAAAGATATTTTAACACATAGATTATCGATAATTTCTTGAACCAGTTCACAACTTAATTTGAGAATCCTGCTAGAAGAAATTGGTATTATTTTCACAGATAAGCAGTTGGAGCGACCAACTGAATTGGCATTCATTATTGTTAGTTTGTTTACTACTAAAAATCATAATATTTGTGAGTTTTCGTTAAAGAATACACTCAAAAACAGTCATATCTTAAGGCAATATAAAATGAGAAGTTGAAGGGGCAAGTGCATGCAACAGAAACAAAATACATATGAATTATGTAAGACAAATAAATATGTTTAAGAATTAGTTTGTTCAATTTAAGAATATATTTTTTTTTGAATTAACATGTTAAATTGTCTAATATAAAAGGATTGTGATTATTTTTTGTCAATTTCGTATATATGTGTAGATCACAGCCACAATAATTCTAATTATATAGAAGTCATGTTACATAATTAAAGAGTTGTACTATATTTAACCATTGTATTATATGTTTCCGTTGATAATTGTATTATCAGTACGGCTCTAATTAAAAAAGGCCATTATTTATTGTTGGAAATTTGATATAAATTATAATATGTGCGCTCAAAATAGCTCTTCAAAAATAAATTCCAGAGCTGAAAAAATGAAAGGTTTAATTAAAGTGTTGCTTATTATAGGACAAACTCAAATATAGACACGACTTATGAGTACAAAAATGATATGCTTAAATATAGAACATGTGAAAAAATGATATGCTTAAATATAGAACATGTGATTGCTCTTTCGTTTCCTATATAAGATCATAATAGTTTGAGGTCAAAGGACCCCTGCTGCTATTAAAATTCCAGGATCTGTCTCCTTTTCTCTCTCAAGCTCGTATTCCAACCCTTTGATTCATTTCCAGATTTATATCCGATAAAAAACATGGAAAACAATGAAGATGAGAAGATGATCACGCTAAGGAGCTTTGACGGGGAATACTTTATGGTTTCAGAGGCAGTGGCTCTTATGTCTCAATCAATCAGCCACATTGTAGAAGACAATGGCACTGAGGGCATCATCCCGGTACCAAATGTTAGTGCCGAGATCCTCTCGATTGTGATTGAGTATTGTAAGAAACATGTCACGAGGGAGGCAACTCTAGCTACTGATGATTGCAATCCACATAAATCAGAGGAGGAACTCAAGAAGTGGGATGAGAACTTCATTGATATTGATCTGGAAAGGCTTTACAAAATCATTTTAGCGGCTAATTATCTGGATATCAAAGAGCTACTGAATCTAGCATGCCAAAAAGTGGCCAACATGATAAAGGGGAAGAATCCCGAGGAAATTCGTCAAATCTTCAACATAGAAAATGATTTCACTCCAAAGGAGGAAGAGGAGATTCGCCGTGAAAATCAATGGGCTTTTGAGTAATTAATAATTTGTTGTCTCCAAGAAAAGAATATGTAGTCTACTGGCTAGGTTTCGAATTGAAGTCTGTTCTGTTTCATTACTTATATTGTTTAGTTGTTGTGTCATATACTCTGCATTTCAAGACATGTACTTCCAAAAATGAAAAAAAAAGTTAGTGGTTACATAAATACTTGTCAAATAATTTACTCAATAAGGTTTCGCGCGCTAAATTACAAAAATATTTATTGATTCAAGAATATAATTATCTTTCATATATATGGCATATGCCCCAATATATAGAACGGTTTTCCTATTTCCCTCTTTTAAATAAATTCATTTCACAACAATACTCTTACACTAGTGTTGTTTTTAACGATAAATGAATTATTCAAGTAAAACATAAAACTTGGTGTAAAAGATATTTGAACACATAGATTATCGATAATTTCTTGAACCAGTTCACAACTTAATTTGAGAATCCTGCTAGAAGAAATTGGTATTATTTTCACAGATTTGTGATAGATTTGTATTTCCTAAAAATGTAAAAACATTTATTGGTTACAAAAATACTCGTTGAATAATTTACTCAAAAATGGTTTTACAAAATTAGCAAAATCTTTATTGGTTTATTCGAATATAATTAACTTTTATTTATATAGCATATGCCACAATGGAACGATTTTTCCCTTTCCTTGTTATACATAAATTCATTTGACAACAAGAGTGTTGTTTTTAACGATAAAGGAATTATTTAAGTAAAACATAAATGTTGGTGTCAAAAGACATTTTAACACTTAGATTACCGGTAACGACTTGCTTGAACCAGTTCACAACTTGATTTGAGAATCCTACTAGAAGAAAATGGTATTATTTTCACAGATAAGCAGTTGGATTGACCAACTGAAATTACATTATTCATTAATCTCAATTTGTTAGTTTTTGCTAAAGAATAAACTCCAAAACAATCATATTTAAAGGTGGTATTAAATCAGAAGTTGAAGGGGTGAGTACAAGTCATTCTGGACATGAATTATGTTTTGATCGTGTTTTAAAGTTTGGTTTCAGATGGTTCAAGTCATTTGGAGCTCCCTATAATAATTTATGACAGTTTTAGTAATCAGGTTTAGAATTAAGTGCTACTGTTTAGAATTCAGTTTTTACATTTATTTCTCGTACATGAACACTATGATATATGGATATCCAAATTATAATAAATTTTACAAAGATTTGAACAATTAATCAATTTGTTTTACAACCCGTTTAATAGCTCGGACCAAATACCATCAATCTAGACCTAATTAACACGTCCAAAAATCTTGAAAGTCAAACTATCCATCACAATTTAGTATGATGTATTTGTTGCTGTTACACAGTTGATTATCATTTTAGTTTTTTTTTACTCAGAATAAATTATGATGCTCGATTTGAAGTTCAATTGTTTTACTTAGTGATACTTTTGATATGAGCTCGTTTATATAGGATGGAGTTTCAGGACTAATTCTTTGCTTAGTACATCTAAAGAAAATATTTGAGGCTGATTTGGGCTTTAATTGGGCTTTGAGTCAAAGCCCAGTATAGATGAAATGAATGCTATTTAGGTTGTCCGGATCGCTTCAAATTTTTGAATGGGTGGCTTTTTTTTTCGTGAGAATTTTGAACAAAAATTTATTCAAAGTCATACCTAAACCATCAAATTCATATCAAAATTTAGAATTCAGAGTAGGTCCCATGGGCATCGGACCTACTTTATTTGGATGGGTGAAATAACCATTCGATTGCATCAAGATCCATGCTAAGTGGATTAAAATCCGTGCAAGTTTTGTTAAAATTTCCATGCACACCAATCTTAATGATAACCGTACAGTGTTAGAGCTAATTGAACCTAAAAGTAGGTCCAATCTCCAAAATTTAGCTGAGCAATTTAGTATCATATGACTGCTTAAATTTATTAAATTATAAATTATTTACACAATTCTAAAAACAAATCAAACGATTTAAGTCTAAATTATTGCACTAACCTTATTTTGATAAAATAAATTCTGTTTTAAAAAAAATATATATCATTTGACATCCTTGACGACTAGGGGTGCACAAAAAGCTCACGACTCGAAACTCGGTTCGGAATCAATTCGGATTCAACTCGCTAATAACTCGGTTCGGAACTGACTCGAGTCAAAACTGACTCGAGTTTACTGACTCGGTTAATTTATGAGTCGATTCCAAATCACCTCCAACTCAGTTCGGAATCGACTCGGTTGGACTCGCCAAACCCTAATTCATATATTCCTAATTTTCCTACATATAACCTTTCACACTAGAGCTGCAAAACCTTATCAAAATATTAACTACTCAATTATTAAAACATTAGAAAAATAGCCAGACTTGCTCCATAATCTCATTTCCTGTATGCATCTTCTTGATTTTGTTAAATTATTTAAATTTTGAAATTAGTTAAATTTGGTAAATTTTGAGCAATCTGCATTAGATAAAGAGAAGTAGAGAAGAAAGAGGAAGAGAAGTAGAGAAAATAATTGTGTATTGTTTTGTTAGACTTTTTTTTGGTAATTCTATTTAGTAATTTGATAAATTTATTAGACTTTGTAATATTCAGTAATTTGGTGAACTATATACTATTTCTTTTAATTGTGTGTTATTTTGATAAACAATGTACTATTTCTTTTGTTATAATTAAATTAGATTGTCTTATTATGTACTATATTATGAGTCATGAGTCGACTCACTTCGACTCGAGTTTTTTGCGAGTTGATTCCAAATCGGGATTTCTGACTCGGAACTGAATTATCGACTCGGACTCAACTCGGCTCATGTGTTTGTGAGTTGATTCCAAGTCACCCTCAACTCGGACTCAACTCGGCTCATGAGCAGCCCTATTGACGACCAAATTTATGGGGTACAATAAATTAAAGAAAACAACACTAGCAAAAGCAATAATAGTGCTCAAATTGATAGCCCTTGTAATTTGTTTCATACGCATTATTTATAGGCCTAATTAAGGATCCACAATGGGTCACTAAATGACCCATCTCCATTATTTTTTACAAACCTATAAAATAGCAAACTTGAGAAAATATCACTAAATAAATATCGTCTACTTCTCACAACATTTACTCCAGCAGCATATAGTAATTCCAGCTGATTAAGCATAACATTGTGAGATAAAATATACAAAAAAAAAATACACAACATATTAACCCCACCCCATTCCTAACCCTAATAGAAATATATACATAAATACAGCTAATAACTAATTGAAGCTTAAATTCACTTCATCTAAATCCCAAACCAAAAAATAGAGAAGCCCTGGGACATGTCCATTATCGGTTCGAACTGGAGGGGATAGTACTAGCTACAAATGGAAAAGATTAAATGTACTAACTTATTTTATCTTATCACATTATTTTACAAAATCTAGCAATAGTCGTCTCGAGAGTAGTCTGGAGGCAGCGAAGGACATTTTTCGTTCATGTGTGGGTATGGTTCCATAGTGTTGTAATCTGGCAATTCCATCCTGTATTTCCCCAATATTTGACAATATGACATTTTTACGGTATCGTCCTTGTTGCACCAGTCGGGTAACTGAGTCATGTTGTTCTCAAAGAAATTCAGAGAGTATGCATCTTTAATCTATAAAATTTAAAACAACAAATATTGTTAGTGTAAAATTTAACTGGGAATATTTTTTTTTAGTAAAAAAATTGGTTCTTCGGGAAAAGGGGTTGATGTTCTCTTTTTTTTATTTCAAATATAGCAAGGTACCAAAAATTTGGTTCGGCACACTCCCACTCTGTACCAAATCAGGTACAGCTAGGAATGTACCGGATATTTGATTCGGTACCCCCTCCCACTTTTGAAAAAAATCTATATTAAATGTAAGGAAGAAAACCAACAAAGGGGGTGTGCCGGATATTTGATTCAGTATGCTACCCTTTTAGAAAAAAATCTACATTAAATGCAAGGGAAAAAACCAAAAAAGGGGTGGGAAAAAACCAAAAAAGGGGTGGGAAAAAACCAAAAAAGGGGTGTACCGAATATTTAGTTTGGTAAACCACTTTTTCCGATCTCCTGTGAAGATGTCACAGGAGGTGTACCGAAAATTTGGTCTAGTACTTGCTAAATTTGGAAGGAAAAAAAGAAAAACATCATCCCCTTCAATTAAAAAACTATTTTTTATTTGCATAAAAATAAAAATTCTTCAACTGGGTGGGTTTTATTTCAGACAAAGGAACAGACTGGAATGCTGAATGGTGCATATTTTGAAAATGTAAGTGCACTTACAGTGAACTCAGTTGCTTGTATGGAGCTGGTAATTGGGTCGAAAAGACCAGCAACTTTGTACATTTCGAGTATGAATACAACACATGAAGTTGACTTGCCATCACTGTAAACCCAATCGTCCTTTTCGGGGATAGTTAGCAATTTATCAAAAGATATTCCCCTTCTCTCTGACTCAACTATTACATCTGGCAAATCAAGCCCCTGCTCATATCAAAAAATTATGAATAGAGTGAATTTGAGTTTCTACAAGGATAATGTTTAGCTGAGATCACACTAAACTGCTCATGCTTCTCCTATCATATATACTGCAACAAGAGTGAGGCTACGGTACTATGCATAGCACACACTGGTCCGTACTATGGCTCCATATCTTCATTTCTAGAGTCCAACAACCAAAAATGCTTAACATGATTTCTATATGAAGAAAATATACTTGGAGACCAATTTTTATGATTTTTTTAGATAAGTAGAAAATCACATGATCTAAAGATTCTGGACCATTCAAAATTAGTGATTTTCTACCTATCTAAAAAATAGTTAAAAAATTATAAAGAAAAACCCCAAGTATATTTTCATATGAAAATCATGTTAAGTGGTTCCAAATTTCCAATTGACTATTTCAACTTTGGAAACGAAAATATGAAGCCATAGTACGGACCGATCTGCGCTATGCATAGTACTGTAGCCTCACTCTTGCAACAATAAGAGAAAAATGTAGGAGCTGTTTGGCATTTTTTTCAGCAGCAAAAATGGAGTAGGTAAATTGGGTAATTCACATCTATTACAAGGGCAATATAATATATTTCCCACATTTTCTAGAAGTGTGCAAATTATTCAACAGTTTGTGAGGATGTATATAAATAAGAGCGTATTGTTTTCTAAAATAATGCAATTAATGGAGAAGGAGATCAGACCGAGGTATTAAGTCTCTTATTAAGGGCTTCATTCCACATATTAGCAGCATATGCTGGTTGAATGTGACTCCACATAGTCATAACTGAAGCAACCTACATCATATCATAATAAAATAATGTCATCAGATCCCATAAATACATTAACTCTAACCGTGCAAAGAGAAAACAAAAACTCTCATATGGCCCTTTTAAAATCCTTAAAACTCATATGTACCCTCAATTTACTTTATTCTTGTTGTAGCCAAAAAAATGCAATATTTGCCACTATTCAACGGAAATAAATCCATTAATAAATTTAAATTGCCTAAAGTTAATAAACGAGCATACCACATGAGCATCCAAAGGGGAGGGGGATAGTCCTGACTTAACAGTATGCTACATGATTTTATTTTTTCTTAAATAAAGGGTAAAATATGTATTTTATAAATTTAAAATGAGTTTTAATAGAAAAGACACAAAAATGGGTAAATTTGTGAGTTTTACACATTTAAAAGGGTAGATATGATATTATGAATTGCAAAGGGGTAATACGTAATTTCAAAGTTTTTGAGGAATATACATGAAGTTCCCCCATAAAATAATGTCATCAGATACCATAAATACATTAATTATAAAGTTAATAAACCAACGTACCACATGAGCATCCAAAGGAGGGGGGTAGTTATCACTTATAGTATCTATCCAGCTAAAAATCATATTGTGATAACCATACGGGTAACCCGACATTCTCTTCGCATACTCCCACGCGGCAGTTTCATTGAATTTCTTTCGCATATCAGGGTGGAGAGGTAATAATGCAATATGTGGGTCCGAGTCGTCTTGTGTTAGTTCATACTCCCACCATTCTTCCCATGGCATCACTACTATTATATCCTCGCCCTGTGTTCAAATTGGGTAAAAGAAACAAATCAGAAAATATTGCATTTTCTCAGGTCATTACAAGTACACTTATCAAGTTTCTGTCATCTGACATTATATATTCTAAATTTTCTCAAAATTTTGTTCAATATGACAAACCCTACCTTGTTTAATTGTCATTCGAAATTGAAGCCAGCCAAAAACTGACCTGACCAAAACTTACTTCTTTTTTTTTTTAGAAACAAATAAATATCACAAAATAGACAAACGTGCTTTATCAGTGTTGTTCATGTATTCTGTGTGGCTACAGTATGTAAGTATTGTATGCTTCTCAGAATGCTTATTTGGATTTGGATCCTCAACAAATCCAATAAGTACACAAACAAATCCAATAAGTATACTATGAGGTAACAGAATATTTCTGATTAGAACTGCATCTAATTAGAATCTATGACAATCCAGTCCGAAGTGGAATGCACAGGCTCTTTTAATATTCGTTCAGATTCTGATCAAACAATCTGGATCCAAACAGAAATATTTTGTAACCTTAGGTGATATGAATTCAATCCCCCCCCCCAATAAAAAAACAAAAAGAAATAATCTAACCTCTTCATTCTCATGGCCTGATTCACCAATCCAGAGCTTACCATCAGAATCCTTTAAACAAACTGCAGTATGGCCCGCATATGCACCAGTGACCCACTTCTCAAGTGACTCAAACCCGCCCCACCGGCCTTTAATCTTAGAAATCGCCAAAAAATCGCCAGAATGGATGTCGTCCGGGTTCAGCTCTGACACCCACGGTTCTGGCCTCTTTTCAAACGTGGCCCCCATGTGCTTTTTTAAAAAGGCAAGGTTTGAACTCTCGCCCCAGCCTGTGTTGCTGAATAAAGGAAAGACATCCCACATTGCTTTTAATGTGCCAAGCATTCCTGATTGCATGAGAAATATTGAGACACCGTTGTGTTTCACCTATATAAAAGAAGAGAAAGGAAACAATGCATTAAAATTAGTTGTCATTTGTCCTTTTTTTATATATATATTAAAAATAGAGAACATATTATTATGTTAACCAAATTTACTCGTATACAGTTAAGAGGGTTTGACTACAATATTGACTTCATTTCTAGTAGTAATAAATCAGGTTTTATACCGAATTAATATCACCTGAGTTAACTCAAATTTTATGTTTAGATCCAGACCGTCCGATTTGTTTTGGCATGAATATTAAAGGAACCCCGTGCATTCCACCTCGGGTTGGATTGGTTAGAATTATGATCAGACGGTCCGCATCAAAACTCAAAATCTGAGTTACTTCAGAGGATACAAATTCCATTAAGACCTACTATATGTTGTCATAATATCATAATTAACCAAAAATCCTTTCCTTTTCCCCATATATGTAGTAGACAGAAATAATAAAAATGGTAGTTTAGTTTTATATAAAAATGGGCTTGAGGGCATGGGAAGGTACTTCTGTGTATTATAGGGTTGTGCTGATTTTTCTGACAAACATGTAGTTTTATAATTAACAGAATAAGTATGGTAATTTGATATTCCAAAATAGCCAACTTAACATTTTACGAAAGTTAATTTCCATGTTATACACTTCTCCTATTTTTATTTTTTATACATGAATATTGATAAACTCAAGTTTGCTTAGAATATATACATTAAATGTTTTCTGATATTACATGTAGTTTCCTGATTTACAGAATATGCATGGTATTTTGAATATTCGAAAATAACCAATGAAACATTTAATGAAATGGTAACTTTAGTGTCAGATATTTCTCCTTTTCTTATTTTTAAACATGAATATTGATGAACTCATGTTTGCTTAGAATAAAAACATTTAGGTCACAGCAAAGATAGAGAAAATTTACTTACAAATTCGTACTCTTTCTCGTTGACCCACTCTTTAAAATTGAGTGTGTGCTCTCGAGAGATGAAGTAGTAATCCCAAGTAAATTGGTAAGGAGTTGCAAACACATACAAATCCATGCATGTCCAGCTATGTGCATTGTTCACCTACATGAATAAGTAATAAGTAAATAATTATACACATTAATTGTAGCAAAGTAAATCATGTCAAAAGGAACTTTATACAGTAAGAGGGTTTCCTGACTAGCAGTAGAGAGGCTGAATAGAATTTTTTTTTCTTAGAAAAAGGAGTATAAATGCCCATTTCCTTTGAAACATTGAACTGTAACTTACATTTTAAACTTTGAACCTAACTATATCCATTTTAAATCCCCCAAGCCTATCACAAAAACCAGTAGGAAAATTTTGGCCTCAGCACCGACACTCCCACTTCCCTGATACAAAAGTCAACTTCTGTCTCGACTGTACCAGTAAATAGTACAGTAGCCACAGATTAACCTTCAACTTCTGTCTTGACTGTACCAGTAAATCAGTACAGTAGCCACATATTAACCTTCAGCTTCTGTCTCAACTGTACCAGTATCGGTCCAGTAGCCACATATTAACCTTCATCTTCTGTCTCGACTGTATCAGTAAATCGATACAGTAGACACATATAAACCTTCAACTTTTGTCTCGACTGTACCAGTAAATCAGTACAGTAGCTACATATTAACCCTCAACTTCTGTCTCGACTGTACCAGTAAATAGGTACAGTAGTCACATATTAACCCTTTTTTTTTTCTCATTATACCACAAAAGTCAACTTAACTTACTAAAGAAATTATGATTGAACTTGAAAAGGATTCAATTGCATTCCAATGATACTAGAAAGACCAATTTCACTAATTCACACCAAATTTCAGAACAAACCCACTATTTATTTAGCCTATTTACTAAACATAAGAGGTCCAAACAACAAAATCACCCCTACCCATAACCCAATTAATAAAACCCAAACAAAATCACACATAAATAGATTCAATTTCAGAAACAAAAAAAATACTTTGATATGAAGTTTCCCACCGCCAAATTTGCTCTCACTTTCGTTGTGAAACTCAAGCCACGCTTCATTCTCATAAAAGCAAGCGCCTTTCCATTGAATCCTATTTTCCGACGAAGCAACCGACCCAACAAAGGTTGGCAACAGGTCAACGGCGCTGTTGAGAGATTTAAGGATGGGGAGAGAGATTCCATGTGGAAGAAAAGGAAGCAAGTCGATTGGTCGAAAAGGGGTCTTAAGAAGAAAACGCGAAAGATTGTTGCTTTGTGGGTTGAAGAGAAAGAAAGAGGAGAGAAAGAGAAGAGAGAAAAGGAGAGAGATGAGAAGAAGCGGTGAAGTAGGTTTCTTCATTGGATTTGTTTAGGAAATGATGAGAGAGGAGAAGAGAAGGGAGTTACTAAAATGCTGAACACAAATTGCAATTTGGTACTCAGATAAAGTTAAAATTAGTTTTTGGTAGTTTATAGCAGGACCCATGTACAGAAGCAAGTTAGTTTCTTTTCAGGGTAGAGGTATTCATGGAGTCTAGTTTATTCAGTTTTCAACTAAATTGAGAGACTTCAAATTAAACGGTTTGATTTTTGGGCTAATTTGGATCGGTTTGGTTTATTTTTTAAAACAAGTTTAATTGTTTGATTCAGTTCGGTTTAAAATATTTAATATTAGTTAGATTGAATTGACTGAATTATTAAACCCGACTGAGCCAAATATTTCAAATTGTGGAATAATGTGTATTGTTTGAGTTGGTTTAAAACTTATTAGACCGAACCAAACAAAATTTTTAAATCCATCTTAAAACAAATTCAAAAAATTAACAAAAAGATGTTTATTAAATTGATTAATATTTTTATTTCGGTTCCGCAACAAACCGAAATTTAGTTTGGTTTGTTAAGTTCGGTTTTATTTCAGCTGATAATTTTTTTTCAATCGGTTAAGTTGTATATTATAAAACTGGATAAAAATGTGTTTTTTATTTCAATTTTAAACCAAACTAAACAGTTAAACGCCCCTACTTCAAGCCAAAATTAATAGATAAATAAAATAATGTAGAGCAAAAAATAGAAACTAAATTAACTGAAGAAAAATTAGTTCTCCTCAGGGAAAGTAAAAATTTAAAAATATAGGAAAATAAAGTAAAAAATAGTAGATAATTTATATTTTCAAATGAATCTAAAAATAATATATTATACATAAAATACATCAACACAAGTAAAATATCATAAGTGTAGTTCAGAAATAGATGTTATTTTTACAAATTTTACAATTTTAAAAATACATTCCCAATGCCAATATAAGTTTTATAATACATATATGGCATTGAACACAAAACAAAGATCATACATGGCTCTATAATTTCATCGTTAACATATGAAATTGGTATATTTTTAGGGTCAAAAGTATAAAAGTACCGACGCTTAATTGGATGAGACTTGAGAGTATACATTGCCTACACGCATCTACGGTGGACCAAGATACTGGTTACTTTGCCTTCACAGCTTTTTTTTTTATTATTTATAATGATTTGGAAATAATTTGTACGAATATAATTTTTGAATTTTGTGACGTCAAATATCAAGATGGATTTATTAACAAAATTTATTTGAGTGAGGCTATGGTAATATGCTTACACGTTGTCTCACGTTATGAACTTGTATCTATAAATTAAGGACTGAATTTTATATTTTTTTTACAATTTTTGTACAAGTTTTTTAGGCTGAAAATAACTTAATTTGAAAATTTTAGACCATGCGTATCTAAAAAAACTCAAAAAAATTTAAAATTTGGTCAACAAGTATATTTTTATATGAAAGTTATGTTTAACAGCGAAATGATTGTTTGAATTTTAAAAATAGAGATATGTATCCATAGCACGGGTCGATCCATAATATGCATATTACCATAATCTCACTCAAATTATTTTCAAATTAAAGATATGTGATGTTTACTGCAATTAGGGTTAGGGCCAATTTATTTATATATAAGAAATATTAAACTCCAAGAGACAAGGAAAAAATAATAAAAATAGATAAATAAATAATATAAATACATAATAATAATTATAAAATATGCATTTTTGAATGTATTTATTTCCGACAAAAATATATCCTTATGGATAGTATTTTATTGGGAGTGAGTCTATGGTACTATGCATATCACGATTTAAATCGTAATATGGATCAATATTTTCATTTTCAAAATTCTAACAGTCGATCCGAACAGTTCAAAATGATTTTCATATAAATATGTATTTGCATACCAAATTTTATATTTTTTAGAATTTTTTTACTATTTTTTAAGATAGGTAGAAAATCACTGTTTTTGGATGGTCCAGAATTTTCAGATCAAGTTATTTTCTACCTAACTTAAAAAATAGAACGGTTCGAATCAATCATTAGAATTCTAAAAATACAGAAATATTAATCCGTATTACGGATCAACTCGTGATATGCATAGTGCCATAGACTCACCCTTTTAGTGGCCTGTTAGTATACTGGGCCTTGATAATATTTGCTCTTTTTTTATTTTCTAATGGTTTGAAAGAAACAATATACGACAAATTTTTTTACTGACCCACAAGAGGCCAAATCTGTGTTTCACAGACACAAATAATAATAATAATAATAATACAGATATGCACAAATTATAAAAAAAAAATTGTGTATATTGTTTTTTCTGAAGCTAATTTTTGGATTATTTCCTTGGAAAATATATCCTTACGGATAGTATTTTAGTGGCCATGGAACGAACTCTATCAAATATTGAGAGGATAATATATGATTACAAAAAGGTAGTCCCAAATTTTTGTTCATGTCCTTAGAAAAAAATTCCAAATCTGTCCTTGATGACGACAAAACATATAGCGAAAATCACTATATTTTGTGACGGAAAATGGTAAAAAGCGCCACCACATTAAACCTTGTTACGATTCTAGTCGTATTTTAATTTACTTTTTTTAATTACAACTTAGAATATAACACACAAACAAACCCCTAATCAACAACAAACTCGACCTAGACTAAGTAAAATTGTTAGATCTTAATACACTATTCCTGTGGATCAATACTTAATAATACTACACGATAAGATTGTATACTTACAATCTAAGTCGAAAGTGTAATCAAGATTGAAAGATATAGTCTACTATGCTGAAACTTTGTGTTATTACGTTTTGACTGCATCAGCCCTTAGCAAGAAAATTTGAAAATTACCACAACCGCTGGTGTTATCAGTGGTAGATTTCATTAAATGGAGTCTATTAGATTCAAATTTTTACTTATAAATTGATGTTCTCTCTTTTCTCACTGACAACCCACTTAGTCTATCATATATTGGTGGAGGTGTTTATTGGATCCAATTTAGTCGGTTTTGAATTGTATCGAATTAGTTTGGACTAAACGGTTCGTTTTTTCAGTTTAATAGTTCGGTTCGGTTTGCTTTTCAAAACTGAACTAAAACTTCGGTTATGTTCAGTTTGAAAATTTTCAAAATCGAAATAACCAAACTAACTAAACTTTAATACATTATGAGTTTGGTCCGGACCACCCCAATTTATTTCTTAATGCCCTGATTTATTTCTTAATCATTGCTTTAAATATTTCAGTTTATTTCTTAATCAATTACTTTGAATATTTTGGTTTCAACCGAACAAACCGAAACAAAACTTTAATTCAGTTCGGTTATAATGCTAAATCAGTTCAGTTCGGTTTTGTTTTTTAAAACCGAACCAAACTAATGAACACTTCTATGTACCGCTGATATTGTCAGCGGTCAGAGCACTTTTCCAATTTTTTACAAAATGAGGATGAATTTGAAATATTTTATTTTCTGAGGATACAATAAAAATTTCAGAAGGTATGACACGTGACAAAATCATGGGATATATGAATTCAAAGATTCTGGTGCACCAATAATTAATTTATGTACGGACGTTTGTGTACAAGAGAAATGATTGTGGACCCCCGGGCGCAGCAAACTTATATGAACAAAGGCTGACAACATGTAATCATGGCATAGTGTTTTTGTTGTCATATTAGATAATATATATCTTATTTGGTCATGGAGTAAAATTAATTGAGGAAAATTTAGGTTTTCTTGGAGAGACTCAAAATCAGTGTTGTAAAAATGTAGTTTTTATATATATTTTTTGACTAATTAATTGATTATTCCTTATTATTTTCAATTAATCATTTAATGATACTCTGTTGTTTATTTAATGAGCTCATATTGTTATTTACAATACTGCTCAAACCTAAATTATATAGGAATAAGAAAAATATATGTAAATTTTCTTTTTGTAATCGATAAAATATAATATATATATATTAGAATGGAGAAACAGATCTGCATTTTAATTGGAGTATACAGAAAAGTAAACAATCAATTTTACTATACAAATTTACAATCTTACAACTAACTAGTTATTTTATTTTCTTTATTAAAATTTGTCATGTGAAAAATTATTTTTTTCGGAAGATTATGGACTATTCAAAACAGTAATTTTGTACATATCTAAACAATAATAAAAAAAATTAAAAAATATATAAAATTTGGTCACCAAGAACATTTAATTCGAAGATCATTTTAAGTAGTTCGGATTGTTTATTCGAACTTTAAAAACAGAGAAAAAAAACATAGAGCATGTTTGGAGCACAAAACAAATAGTGTATTTTAATTCTACTCATTTGGACATGTTTTCTTGGAGATATATGAAATTGATATTTTTTTAGGTCATTAATAAAAAAGTTTCCATGCTTAGATGACTCCAAATTGGCTTTTTATTTCTTTCAACTGGATCGTTGAAAATTCATCGCACAACATCAATTACTTTTTATTTTTATATAAATTTAATCTATTAAAATGATTCATATTTAATTGAAATTGTACGATAAATTTTGAATGATCAAGATAGAAAAAAAAATGCTCATTTTCTCAAGAAAAGAAGCAGATTTTGATCCTGCTTAGATGAGACTTGAAAGTTTATATTGCCTCTACGCATGTAATGTGGACCAACACACTTGTCTACTTGGCCTTGATAGTCTCTCCTGTTTTCTAATTTTTAATGATTTGGATAAACAATATATGTGTGAGTATATATATTTTTAACATTGTGACATCAAAAATCAAGATGGATTTATGAAAAAAAATTTCATCAAATGCAAAATATTTTATACATAATTTATGTACTTTGTTTTCTGTGAAGCTATTTCATTTTAATGACCAACAAGAGTCAAGAGCTGTGGTTCACACACACACAAAATAATATAGTTTATATGCACGAATCTTAAAATAGATGAATGGGTGGATTGAAAATCCCAGGGTCCCTGCGATTCCCAATCACAGCATATTTATTTCCTGTCAAATTAGATACTGACAAATTGTACATATATATGTTTTTTTTAGAAAAAAATTAAATAAAATATATATTTTTTAATTTTTTTGACAAAATAATATTGTGAAATAGTCTTCAATGTAAAAGTTTTCTCTCCCTTCATTTTACTCCCAAGTTCCATATTTTTTAAAATGTAACTTAATTTATAAAAAAAAATATTGTAAAATGAGAAGTGTACATTTGGAAACTTCTATTAAAAGATTTTTGTGTTTGTGGTACAGTGCACATTTGGAAGTATACATTTTGGTAGAAAAAATAGTTTTTATGAGATTATTTTTTTAAAGCTAATTGTACTCAGTCAGGTACCTGACATGGATACTGATTCGGAGAGAGACCCATATGTTCACCAATCGGACTCTGCTACTTTTCTGTGTAGAAAAGCAGGATCCTGCTTTTCCGATCTCAACCATTTAAATTTGTTGAGATTTGTGCATGAAAAAGTTTTTTATTAAGATACGCGAATTGAAAATTTTGAATAGCTGAGATCGAAAAAACATAATTCTGTTTTTCTCTCAGAAAAGCAACAGAGTCGGATCCCATGTTCACATCGCCTGCCGTAGAGCCGTACAAGCAATGTTCTGTTTTCCTTTTTAAATGTTTGAATGTTAAGCAGTTTCAGTCAGGTGGAGCATCAAAAATTAATTACTTAATTAATTTACGGACCATTGTGTGGTAGAGAAATATTGATTGTGGGCCTGTGGGCCCAGCAAATTTTATCAACAAAGGTAACTGTCAGATGTCTATCGGATCGGAATCCTCTGGTCTCATTTTATTTGGGACCTCTCTGGTCCCAGTTAATACGGACCGTCCGATCAAAATCATGTGGTCCCCATTATATTCGCTCCCAAAACTAAAAAAAAAAAAAAAAACGCTGCAATCCCGCCAATCTGCCCCGATTCTTCCATTTCGTGCAATCCCGCCAATCTGCCCCAGTATATTACCTCGTTTCTTAGAAACTTTTTAAGTGTAGACAAGATAATCTCACCCAGACATCCCGTTCTTCCGAGCTTTGCCAATCTTCCATTTCGTGAGAAAAATTGCTCCGATTGGAAGGCTGAAGAGGTGGTCAAAGAAGCATAATTTTTGGCAGTAGAAGCAATTTGAGGAAGCCATAATTTTCAAATGAGATGCAGCAGCAGTAAAAAATTGCTGCTCTCTTTTCAAATTGCCCCGATTCTCCTCTGATGAAGCCGGTGAGAGAGATCCTCTTTGTTTTCTCTATCTCCTCTTAATTCTGGCTGACTGCTATATATCCTCTCCTGTTCCTTTCCTTTCATTTCTGACTACTCTTGTTGTTTCTTTCTTTGATCATTTTTCCTTCATTTGTGCCAGTGCCACAGTGTGTGTACAAAATGTCTTAGTTTGGCTACAAAAGTCATCTTAGTTTTATTTTAATTTCTCCATTGAGTATTATTTATATATGGGAGGCTAAAAAATGTCTCAACTGAGTATTATTTATTTTAATTTCTCCATTAAGTATTATAACATATTCAAATTGATTTAGGTTAAAATTAAGATGAAAAAGTCATCCGTGTTATAGTTTTTGTGGGTATAACTATTAAACTGAAGGATGATCGAGACTATAAAAGTACAAATAGATAGTGTGACTATAGACAATGATTGAGATTATAAAATGATGATCTTTGTTTATGTAGGATATGAGCTTTCAAGAAGATGATATTGCACCTCAGTTGGATATGGAATTCAAAACAATAGATGAAGCATGGTCGTTTTGGAATTACTATGGTGGAAGAAAGGGTTTTGGAGTAAGAAAAGGTAAAGGACATAAGAGTGAAATAGATAATGTGATTACCTCGAAAGTTTTGTTCTGCAATTGCGAAGGTAAACGAGGAAAAGATAAAAGAGATCATCTAACTAAAGATCCTAGAGCAGAGACGCGAACAAATTGTCAAGTTCGCTTGAATCTAAAATTTGAAAGAAGCTCCCAAAAATACAAAGTAGTTGGATTTGTTTCCAAACACAACCATCCTCTCCAAAAGCCCGAAGCTTGTTATCTAATACCGAGCCAACGCAAAGTGCCTGAAGTAGCGCGCGTTGACATTGAACTAGCCGATCGTTCAGGAATTTGGCCAAAAGCGGCACATGAGCTACATAGTAGACAAGTCGGTGGAATTAGAGGCATTGGTTACACAGAGGTAGACCATAGGAATTGCTTGAGAGATCAGCGAAAGGAAGCAATGAAATACGGGGCAGCTGTTGCTATGACGAAGTATTTTGCAAGACGTGCTTTGGAAAATCCATCTTTCAAACATTTTGAGGATACAACTGAAGAACAAGAAATTGCTAATGTTGTTTGGACGGATGCAAAGATGATTGCGTCTTACGCCCGATTTGGAGATGTAGTTGTTTTTGATACTACATTTGGCACCAACAATGAAAAGTGGGCGTTTGGTGTTTTTGTCGGCTTTAATCATTTTAGGGAGATTGTGATTTTCGGTGCGGCTCTTATGTGTGATCAAACTAAAGGATCTTTTGAATGGGTGTTTACAAAGTTTCTTGAGGCGCATAGTGGCAAAAAGCCCATTACCATATTTACTGATCAAGATATTGCAATGGGAGTTGCTTTAGAGAAAATAATGCCGGATACAAGACATGGTTTATGCGTGTGGCATATTGGGCAGAATTGTGTAAAACATTTGTCGCGCTACAACAAGGATGGAATGAACATAACGGGAGAATTTTCGGCTTGTATGTTTAGGTACTTATTTGCTTTGAAGTTTTTATGCATTTAACGAAATGATTTTATTCTTATATGATATAATTCTTGTATGTTTAGATACGAGGAGGAGAACGAGTTCGAGAAAGAATTCAATGATCTCATGGAAAAGTTGGAAGACAAGTCGTGGCTGAAATTTATATACCCAAGCCGAAAAAAGTGGGCATATTGTTTCATGAAGGATGCTTACACTTTAGGGATCCGTAGCACACAAGCTAGTGAGAGCATTAATTCAACTTTGAAGAGCTATTTAAGTTGCAAGTTGGACATCTATAGATTTTTGGAGCACTTTGATAGGGTTCTTGATGGAAACCGTGAGAAAGAGATCAAGTCTGATTATGAAATGAGAAGCAAGTTACCAAGGATCAAGTTGAATTTTCCTATTCTTCGTGAAGCCGGAAAGTTCTATACACCCAAAGTGTTCGAGTTATTTCAAGCGGAGTACGAGTTAGTCGGATCGGCTCACATAGTAGGCCTAGAGGGTAACACATTCACGGTTGGTATGTGTGATATTGATAGTGAGATCCAACCCAAGAATAGACAAGTTGCTTGGAATCGGGATGATCAAACGGTTTCATGTTCTTGTAAGAAGTTTGAGAGGGAAGGTATTTTGTGTTGGCATGCACTAAAGGTGTTGGATCGAGAGGACATTAAGGTTTTACCACCGAGGTACGTTCTCAACCGTTGGTCTAAAGTGGCAAAGGATGATACCGTTGTGGATGTAGAGGGAAGAAGGGTGATTGAAGATGCTATGTTGGATGTTAGAAACCGTAGTGCTGATTTGGTTCGCATATTAGCATCAACACGTGATAAAGCGGCCCAAAGTGAAGAACAAACGCAATTTTTGCGCAATGAATTGCTTGCAGTCCGAGAGAGATATGAAGAGAAATTTGGCAATCCAAGTGGTGAGGTCAATCCAACATCCGAAGATTCACTTCAATTAAAGAAGAAGAATGGTGGCGATAGGCGTTCGAAACGAAATCGTCCTTGGATTGAGAAATTAGCAAGAACGAAGAAAGACAAAAGACAAAGTCTCCCAAATAGTCAAGATTCATTAAGGTCAGTTATTGTAGAAACATTTCAATTTATTTTATACGATCTCTTTGCCAATCTTTATGTTGTAATTATAGGCCGAGCAATAATTTATCGCAAGATGCATCGGAGGAAAATTTTGGCTGCTATGGAAACCTTGAAGACCTACAGTAAGTGCATTATTTAAATAAAGTTTAAATTTTTCAACAAAAGCAAGTATGAAACTATCGAAATGTCTAAATAAATTTTTTTTTACAGCAATTTGAGGATTACCCAAGAGTAGAAGCATAAGCATAGAATACAAATGCTAGAATACAGACTGTCATATTTTTGTGAATTTTTGTGAACATCGGTACAGTGCAAAGATCAAATACAGATGCTGGAATACAAATGCTAGAATAGAAAGGATATAATTGAAGGAATACAAATGCAAAGATAAAAAAAAAAAAAAAACGTGTTATGAGTAGTGTGAAGGATATAATTGAAGCTTATAGTGTATTGTAATTTAGTTTTTATTGATTTAACTCATTATGATCATGTTCGAAAAAATTAGAGAAATTAGGTATGTTTGAGGGGTGCCTTCGTGATTATCCATGGATTCATTTTTCTTCTTCTTTTAGCTTAATTTAGCTATCCCCATTTTGTGCAGACTGCCTTGTGAATGTCCACTTGCAAAACTAAGGCTACTGAGGTTTCAAGTAGACCTTACTATAGGATCAACTAGTCATTCCCATTAAGTTATCTGATCTGACCACAATTTTTTTCCTTTTTTCTTTAACAAGGACTATAAACTTTATGCCCACTGCCTCACTGGTAAGCAAATCTGGAGCAAGAAGGGATAAACTTCCTAGTAAAAATAATATGGAAATTGAAGTGCTTTTCAGATCATTCCTTTAAGAAATGTCTGTCATAAAAGAAATACATATGAAGCATACATATCAAGCATACATACCAGAATTACAACTAACAGGTAAAATCTATTTTAAAATGAATTACAGAGCAAAAAGCCTGAAGCTTATTACAATAAGTACAATGAGAATTACAACTAACAATACTACAATTAATAACAACAAAAAGTTTGTTACATTATGCGTCGACTTAATACAATTCATGTCATGTTTAATTCTTGCGATATCTTGGACAATTTCGTTCGAGCTGCTATGTTTTTTATCAACGGTTTGTTCGACGAAGTTTCCTTCTGATTCCACCCGGCCGCTGCTACCCTCTTTTGTCCGTGGATCAATCCATTCAAAAAACCCGCATCCATCTGAAGTTTTTGGCTGCTAGAGACAAAATTATAGTAATTAATAGACAGAAAATACTTTAAAAAATAAAATAAAATAACCGTAGACCATTGGAACTAGTTGTACCTTCCAATGCTTGCATACGTAGTACCTTCTGTCGGGATTACTCTGACTAGTTGAAATTCTAATAACAGCAGCACACCCACAATGACACAACACAAACATCTCAAACCTGTGAATGGATATGTAAGCAGCACGCCAACTCTGACTAGGTGACTTTTTTTTTCTTTGGATTTTCTAAATTCAAGAGAATATTTGGTTTACTGGTTCACCAGGCTAGTATAAGTCAATGCTAAGAAATCAATGTGCTACTGGTACAGTGTATCATGTGCTACTGGTTCAGTGTATAAGTCAACTCTGACTCTGGTTCAGTGTATCATGTGCTACTGGTACCGGCATGGTGTTCACTGGTTCACCAGGCCCCTCTTACTGGTACCAAAGTTAATTTGATAAGAATGGGTGGTTTTCGTTGGTTGAAGCCAGATGTATGTAAAATCTTATTATTATTATTATTATTTTTGTTAATTAAGGATAGATCATAGGGAGAAGGAACTAATTAATATATATTCATCTATTCATATTGTGGTATGTTTAATTATAGCAGAAGCTCGTGCTGAAAAATAAGATAAATATTAATGTGTGATGCATGTTAATTTGAATTGAATGTATTAATCAATGAATAAACTAACCATCCCAGTAATTTTATTCAATAAACCAAGTGATCATATATATGAAATTAATAGCCGGTCTTTTCCCAATTAACTAGATAGAATAGAAAGCCACAGCAAAAATGAGAAGCTTGTATGAATGAATTATCACCTCTGTTTCCTCCGATGAAGCCGGTGAAGAAGAAGATCAATTGCTCCACTGTTCGACAGGGAAGCGAAGAGGAGAGCAACGCAGGAAACCCTAGCTCGACTACTGTTCGACTTCGATTTTCAACCTAGCTCGACTTCGTGGAGAGCAACGCAACCTTAGCTCGACTTCAGAGGATTCCGATCCGCAAACCCTAGCTTTTCATTCCTTCGACAATGGATTTGGTCTCAATCGAATGGTGCCGTGCGCGAGAGAGAAGACTATACGGGCAAATCAAGAGAGAGCGGGCAGCATTTTTTTTTTTTTTTTTTTAGTTTTGGGAGCGAATATAATGGGGACCACATGATTTTGATCGGACGGTCCGTATTAACTGGGACCAGAGAGGTCCCCAAATATAATGGGACCAGAGGATTCCGATCCATGTCTATCGGACTCAAACTGAGTAGGATGTCAAATTCAATACCCTCAAACTGAGTCCGATAGCTAGTTTTGTTGTCAAATTCAATACCCTCATTAATTCTTAGTACTCATCCACGGATAAAAAGTAACTCATACATACATGTGGAGAAATTGAATAATATAGACAACAGAATAAAACAAGTAGATAATTTACACTCAGAAGAATAAAAAGTAATATATTATACATATAATAATGGATCAACACATGAGAAATAGATTGCATTTTAATTGAAGCATATAAAAAAAATTAAGCAATATATATATATATGTGTGTGTGTGTGTGTGTATATAACTATGGAAAGCAATACATTGCCTACACGTATCTACGGTGAACCAACATTGTGGTCTAATTTGCTTTCATAGTCTCTGCCTTTTTTTTATAATTTATAATGAATTGAAAAAAAATATGTGACTTGAAATATAAATATGGGTTTGTTGACATATTTGTTCATCAAATGCAAAATATTTTATACATAATATTAAACCGTAAGTGTCAAAATAATTTTTATTGGCGTCTTAACCTATTTCATCAAATATGCAAGATAAGTGATGTATACTAAGCGTTGGATAATATATGACAAGATAATACATGACAAGAAAGATAGGACATTATACAAAATAATGGCAATATTATGAATTCAAGCCAGGATGCTGGTACAGCAATAATTAATTCTGGACAGTTTATGTGTACTAGCTAGAGAAATGGTTGTGGGCCTGGGGGCCCAACAAATGTTATCAACAAAGGCTGACAGCATCTTACTGTTGGCAGATTTTTTTTTTTTTTAAATAGGACTGGTTTTAATAAATTTAATCAAACAAGCACTGTTTGGTTTTAATAAATTTAAGGACAGTTTGCAAGTTAAAAGTTGTAGATGTAACGGAAAACAAAAATAATTAAGTCCGAACTTGTATTTTTCTCCCAGCAACGAAATGAAAACAAACATGAGAACGGAATGGGAAATTTTTTTTGTTGCAATCTTAAAATAACTAAAATTGAAAAATTGATATTTATCTTATTAGAATAGCATTTTCCACTTTTTGTAAAATAGCTTTTCTAATAAAAAAATGTTTGATTTCCTATTATTAGACTAGCATTTTAAACTTTTTGTAAAATAGCTTTTCTAATAAAAAAAAGGTTTAATTTCCTATTATATCTATGGGCATTTTATAAGAAGAAGAATACCTCCACATTATATGTTTGATTTCCTAAATCCCTCTTTATGTGGAAAAAAGTTTGAACGGGCTGGGTTTCATGAGAACTTCAACTTTGGTTAGAGGCACATTGTAGGGCTGTTGAATCAAAATTAATTAATGAACTTCTTCTTTTGAGGAAATCGAAATGAGCTTTTTATTGTATTGGGCTTGTGAGCCCTTTGTAGTCTGCTGACTTTTGTGCCTTTATATTTAGTTTGATCCAAATTGATTTTTCCTTATATATGCAAATTCATTGTAACTGGATATATATATTTTTTTTTTTGAAGGCCAGGGTTAAGGTGCCCTCTGACATATATTATAATAAAAAAATATTTACAAAGTCACCTCCTTAAGTTATATGTACATCACATAGCTACCTATTTAGAATTAATAGCTATCAATAATACACAAAACCTACTCACAAAAACTCTCTCCATGCTGCACCTCAGCTCGGTGGTAGGTAGTTTACAGATTTGCCTGCCATTGTCTGATCTGTGAGCATGCTTCATTTGATAGAATTTGCACCGTCTTCCTCTTGCCCGAGAAAGTTCTCCTGTTACGCTCGCGCCACAGTGCCCATGTTGCTCCCGCCCATGTGGTGTCCCAGAATTGCTGCTAGGTATCCGATAAGGGCTCACGTGTTGTGGTCCATGTCGCTATGATGTTATCCTGGTAGTGTGCGGGCAGTTGTAACTGGATATACTTTTGTGCCTCATTCCTAGTATTTTGATTAGTACAAAAGAACTATAACTATGGTAAAATATAAGTTTTTACACGGTTTTCAAACTGTGTGTACTGGAGTTGTGTACAATAGAGTCGTTAAATTATGCACGATTTCCAACTGTGTATATATAAAAAATACTAATTCTACACTAGTTTTTTTAAAACCTTGTCTAATTCATATTTTTTTTCACTAATTTTTTTCGCCAAAACACACAATATACATTTTTCAAAGTAAAAATGTGTTTAAGAACACATCCTACACGGTTGTTTTATTAAAAACCGTGTATACTTCATAATTTAAGAAAGAATAAAGATTTCTTTTCCACACTCTATTTCATCCATTCCTCCCCTAGTCATTAATTATTTAGGGGACCACAAATTTCAGCACAAAAAGACAAAATAAAACATGTATCAATAATTAATTACGTGGGAACTGCTAATTAAATGGGGGCTGCTTATATTTGAAATTTTTTTAATATTGACACGCGCAAATACTTATATTTATTCACACAAGTATAACATATAATATATCAAGTATTCATATCTAAAATATCAAATATTTTTAAAAAAATATGGACATCAATTTTATTTAGAAAAATGAATCTAAGCCATAAGAAAAAATTAAAAAGGAAAAAGAAGAAGAAACATAAGATTAAAGTATCCTATTATCTCATGCAAAGTTTTCCTACGCACTGTCATAAAACTGTACTGTCAATGGCGCTGGATCTGATCCCTCAAGTGTTGTAAGTTGTTTTATCAATATCTGAAAATTCTGTAACATCGCCTCAGTGCCTCACTCCACATGAGAAAACTGTGTTATTAAGATTATGGCCTTATCCTTCATGCTGTAGGATGCACTTGCTGTTGACAATATAGCACTTTGATCATGAAAACTCGGTACCCTATGCATCGACACTTCCATCTCATCAGCAATCATCCTATACAGTTCTGACATTACATTGTGCCTAATTTGTCCGATTTCCATTGACTGCCTCTGATTTCATCTATCAGATCACATGCTCTAGGCTAGGTGAGTACCCCCAGTGAATTGAAGTAAGGCTTTTCACGATCGAGGAATGTTTCAATGGGCTGGGTTATAGAAGCATATTGTATAGTTGTTGAAACAAAAATGAAATTTGAATGAGCTCAAAATCAACCTTTTACATCGTATAAATTGCAAAATTAAAGATGGACAGGAAATATTGAATATATGGAAAACCAACTACTATAAAAGTGGTGAAATATTGAAGCATTGATCGTTGCTGAAAGAAAATTGGTGAAATGACAAACACGCATGGTAGAAAGTCCACGAGATAACGTACAACGATTATGTATCACCATTCTTGTTCGAATTGAGGATGTGGACCTGAATTTTGCGAGGACAAATAACGAGAAGTACCATGCATGCGCTACATATTATAAAAAGAAAACTCAATTAATCTATATATTATGAACAAATTAGATAAATAAAATAATTTAGTAATAGTAGACTAACCCCTGAATGTATGGTGCGATAATATATTCATTGTCATGTTGTTCTAACAACACAGCAGTCTTGTAGGCCTCAGCTTGGTCGGATGCGTGTGATAGGAAGTCCTCGGTAATTTTTTCGGGGTAAAAAAAAGCAACAGAAACACTGGCAAAGCGGACATGAGTCTCATCATGCACCTACAAACAAGAGAATATAATTTAGATGAACAATGGACAAACAATGTAAGCACTCTTTTATTTTCTTTAATGCAATCGCTCTAAGGCGTGTATCAAAGATATTCCACTTTGCCTGTTATGATATAATGGAAGGAGATAATTTAGATAAATTTCACTAACAAATAATGAGAACCAAGCATAAAAAAAAATGTTTAAGAGCTTATTTTACCTTCACCAATCCGTCACAATTATTTTCACACTTTCTTTCAGACTTTCACCACCAACCCACAATATTTGGCGTACTTACCAGACATATCTCAGATAGGTATCGCTTGCTTATTGAACTCACATCTCAGATCAGTTTTCATCGGACCTCATCCCTTTTCCTGCTCTTGGAACCATCACACACCTCGCCTGAGTGTGACGGCTCATCACACGAGTGCGACGACTCACCACCCGAGTCAGATGACTCACCGCATGAGAGAAATGCATCACTAGCCGAGTAGGCTGACTCATCATCCGAGTATAGTAACTCATTGTCTGACATAGCTGCACAGCAATCAAGTAACTGGGGTTCAATTTTGTATGTCTTGTAGTAATATAATAGTATAATTGGCTAAAAACAATAACGATGTTAAGTCAACAGCTATATAGTAAGACATTGTGCGGATAGAAAAGAATGTGAGATTTGTCAGATATCAGATATATCTGATATCTGACAAATTTCACATGCTTTTCTAACAACACTATGTCTTAATATATAGCTGTTGACTTTTCTTCGTTATTGTTTATAAAATGCATGATAGCCCATTATACTACTATATTACTATAAAAGATACAAAATTGAACCACAGTTAAAACCTAACCTTCCTCTAAATCACAAAAATTCTCTAAAACTTTCCAAACTTTCCAAGAAAAATAGATACATAAAAATAGTACAATCTCAGGGCATTTCTGGTAAACTTTCCAAAATTCTCTAAAACTTTATTTATAGTTTATAACATATCGTCAAACTTAAAATATCATTCTAAATGTTTGATGCAGACAATTTGAAACTCTACATACTTCAGAAATCAGATTCTCCATTTAATCCAAACTTAATCTAACAAGCTGTACCAGTACCTGCCTGTTGCATCACTACAATTCAAAGAATAACACAACTAGAATAAACAACTAAACAATCAAACCTGATAGATGCGAGCAAAGTTTTCTTCATAATGGAGCAACTGGCTCACAGCCAAACCAGGAATAAAATCAGCAAGTCCCTGTGATTTGATACAGTTTGAATATTACAGTTTTAAATTGATTGAACTTGTTCCCCCACTCTTCCAATCCAATGGTACCATAGCAAGGTCAATGAAACATTATACAGTATAATGTTGTAACTTTCATAATAAGATGTTTATTGACATGATGTAAAAACAAAATTTATTTCTTAAATTAATAACAGAAAATCCTTTTGTACACTGTACAAAAATTTATTTATTATATTAATAACATAAAATCCATAATTTCTTTTAATTAGATATTTAATCATTGAAATTTTATAATTTTCCCTTGCCTTCAAATGGTAATAATGAAATAAAATCCCAGTTTTTCTTAATTATTTCCTTCCTCTTTCGTTGTTCTAATTCCTCTGTCTAGCAAACTCTAATCACTAATGCAATTTACCACTAATCTAGCTAACTGAAGTACTTAAGGGACTTATTACTTGAGGGAAGCAATTTAGCACCCATCTAACGAGCAGTGCAAGGCTGTAGCTGCACATTACAGTGAAATGATCGATTATTGAAAAGCTTATTGCAAAGGTATTATACATGTACCTCCTCTTACAATGAAGCATTTCGGTTGGTGGATTTTATTTGTTATTTGTACACGAGGTAATTTACCATGGCTCTAAAGGATTATCCATTGTTTCTCACATGTGAAATTCACAGTTGCAATTTCTTATTTTGTGTTATGTAAGAACATCTACATCAGTAAAATTAAGAAATATTGTTACTATTTGTTACTGGTAAAATTTGTTAGTGTATCAATGTCATTTGTATTACAACTAATTATAATTTCTTACATCAATCTTAACTCCGTAATTTTGTTGTTAGGTCTGCAGGAAAAAAATAGCAGGAAAAAGGAGTTGAGAAGCTAGGACACCAGCCATGAATCTAGTCATGGCTCATGGAGGAGTCATGAGTTGATCACTAATTATTATTATTTTTATTTGGATTGATTGTTCTATCGGTAGGAACTACATAACGTTAGAAACAAAATTCTTCTATCGGTATTCAATACAAAAACGTTAGAATAGGTTTGTCATCTTATATCGGTTTGGAACTATTTGGAACTACTGTTCTCCTGTGTAAATTTTGTTATAGTGTGGTTTTTTGTGAATGAATGTGTTATGTTATTAAATTGTATGTTACTTTTGTTTATGTTGTCTAAATTGTTTGCATGATATTCTATTTTGTCAATGAATGTTAAATAGTAATATATAGCTAGCAAAAATATGGAGGCTAGCCCCGATATAAATAGAACCATGCCAAAAAAATTATGTCAACATTGACTGTTTGTAAGATTCACACGTTGGTATATAATGCCAACAATGACTGTTTTAATACCTATATTGATTGTTTTTTAAATAGTTAGTGTTGACGACTTTCACGGACTGATTTTAAAGAAAAACAGTCAGTGTTGATGACTTTCACTGACTGTTTTTGAAGAAAAACAGTCAGTGTTGATAACTTTCACTGACTGTTTTTCTTCAAAAACAATCAGTGTTGAGGATTTTTACTGTTTGTTTTTTTCAAAAACAGTCAGTGTTAAGGACTTTCATTAACTGTTATTGAACTGTCAGTGTAGGATACCTTCACTGACTGTTCTGGAACCGTTGATGTAGGTTACCTTCATTGACTCTTTGAATAAACCGTCAGTTTTGGATATCTACATTGACTGTTTTTTACCTGTCAGTAAAGGTATACCTATACTGACGGTAACATCACTGATGCTTCAATAACAGTCGGTATAGGGATATTTTAACAATCAGTAAAATAGTTTTTTGTACTAGTGGTGCACTACAGCAGGATTGAGTATCAGCTACCAGTATCAGAGACCGGCGCTCCCAATGGTCGTTGATTCTCATTTTTTCCTTTAAAAAAAATAAATCAGCAAAAGAAACGGAGACCAGCTTTATCTGCGACCATCATCAGAGACCGGCGCCTTTCCCGGTCTCTGAAACACTTTCTGCGACCGGCGCAAAAATTAACAGAGACGAAAATCCCCGGTCTTTGATAGTTTTCGCTGAAATTACCCGCGAATCGTTCTCTCTTCCCTTTCCCAGCCGCGCGAATCCGAAAAACCCCAAATTTTTAGGTTTTCAAATTGGAGAACTCCGGCGCCGTCTCTGGTTGATCCCGCCGCCGTTTTAGTTGATCCCGCCGCCGTCTCTTCCTCGGTATGACATTTTTCTCCGTTATTCTCTTCTTTCAATATTTTTCGTTTTTCATAGTTTAGAATTTTTAGTTTATGCAATGAAGTTTTAGTAATAGATTTAGTAGTAGTTTTTTTTATTGTTATTTCTAGTTTCGTTTTGAGTATTGTTTTTCTGCATTATTTATTTCTAGTTTCTGTTTTTTTTTTTATTTCGGGTTTTTTTTTCTGTTTTTTATTTATGTTTTCTGTTTTTAATACGTTTTTTATTTATTTTTTTCTGTTTTCCGATTTCTGTTTTTAATACGTTTTTTTTTTTTTCTGTTTTCCGATTTCTTTTTTTTATTTCTTTTTTATTTCTGTTTTTATATTTCTGTTTTTTCTGTTTGTCGATTTCTGTTTTTATATTTCTGTTTTTCTAAGAAATGTTTTTCTGTTTTTCTGTTTTTATATTTTTTTTTTCTGTTTTTCTGTTTTTATATTTCTGTTTTTCTAATAAATTTTGACAACCAATAATAAATTGAAAGTTGGTTTAGTTTAGTTTGTTTAGGTAATTTGTTTTATAGAAACTTAGAATCGTGTTGCAATGAATGACCCAACTGTAGAAATGGTTCGAAGGCATGGTTTTACATTACTTTTGATAGGAGTATATGACCATAATTCATTAAACTTGATTAGTATAATTAAATTTAGCTCCTCTCATAGTGTTGATTACAATCTAGTACTAATTATGTGTAATACCCTCTTCTTTTTTGTTAGTTTGTGAAATATACTTTGGATTATTAAAATAACCGAAAATATACTTTGGAAAATGTGGTTCATTTGATCATTTCATTACCAAAAACAAACAAAAATGGAATACAAAAAAAGAAGGGAAGAGAGTGAATAATACATTGAAAGTATTGAAATTTACATTGCTTTTATAAATTTGTTTTGACCATTGCATCAAATTTGGAAATCTTTATATACAACATATGGAAACAAACATATCTCCCACCAATTGCAAAGCACGGATTGAAAAAGAAAATTAAGAGTGAATGAGTATTGATTTCTCCACATTTGCAATGACAACCCTTTAATTAGTATAATTAAATTTAGCTCGATATTGTTCTTATTTAATTGAGAGAAATCAATAATGCAATGATAATCCTTTATTGTGTTCTTATTAGGATACGAGGTGGAGAAGATCAACATCTTTGCCAACATCGACATCTTTGCCATTCGCTTGCGCCGTAGGGGAACTGTTCTTTCTACTTCGTTGCTACTCGCTCGAGTCGTAAGTATTTAATTGGAATTGAATTTAATTGAATTGTGATTGAATTGTGATTGAATTGGGATTAAATTGGGATTGAATTCAATTGTTATTAAATTGGTATTAAAATGAATTGGTATTTGCTCGAATTGGGATTGCATTTCACGTATTGTTATTGAATTGGCATTGAATGTAACCGGTATTGAATGTAACTGGTATTGAATGTGTACTTAATTTGAGTATTGAATTAGTAAATTAGTAATTGATTATTGAATTTGAGTATTGAATCGGTATTGAATTGTTATTGAATAGCTTGGTGATTTAAATTTGCTCATTGAATAAGAAATGGTTGTATTGTTTTAAAATCCAAATATACCGAAATATGCCTTTTAGGTCCATACCCGTTCAAAATTAATCCAATAGGGATTAATTTTGAATAGTCCCCGGTTTGGGACTGCTCTTTGAATGCTTTGTCTCATTTAGGATGTGACGAAATGTATGCGGATCTAGTATTTAAGAAAAATTTGGTGTTATTTCCCCTTATTGTTCCTAACGAGTACGTATTGAATTACATGTCGAAAGATATGTGTTTCTAACGCGTACTTGGGGAACTAGGGGAAATGCTGCCGAATTTTTCTTAAATACTAGATTCACATACATTTCGTCACTACTGAGACATAGCATTCAAAGAGTGGGATAAGGTGGTACACCGGCCCTATGTAAGCCCCAATTGTTAATATTTGAATTGATATTATTTTATTGATGAAAATTATAATTTAGAACTAATCAAGGCAAGGGAAGACAAGGCAAGGCAAGGCAAGGAGAAGCGCTCTCTCTCTCCCTCTCTGGTACGTATGTTTTAAATATAAGTAATGTAGATGCCGCTTGTATGGCTGTATACAAGTCCTGTTGCATGGATGATGCAACACTTGATTCAATACTGTGTTTTTTTCATGACTTGTTTTAGAGGTCCGTTATCAATTGATGATTTCTGGAGGGTCTAAAGCAAAGATCTGGATTTTTAATTTGTTTGAAAAGAAAATATAGTGATAGGGCTAAAATAACATAATTTGTATTGAATTTAATTGAATGAAGTAGGGTGTTTGGATTTGAATCCGATCAATCTAAATTAGGTAAAATGTTGAATTGAATTGAATTGCATTTAGGGCTTGTTTTATATAATATCTTATAAATGTGTATATCATAATTAGGAGAAATGGAAGGTGATCGTAGTTGGATGTACGGTCCTCGTTATGTGAACAAGCGAAAGAATCCCGTATTTGTGAAGGGTGTGGAGGGTTTTTTTGACTACGCATTTAGTATTCAAAAAAATATAAGTAATGGTAATCGCATTAGGTGTCCATGTGCCAAGTGTGGGTGTACTAGATGGTTGGATATGGAAACCATTGGACAACATTTGATGAAATCGGGGTTCCGACTTTATTACGAAACTTGGTACATGCATGGTGAAAGTCAAGGCGTTGAACAGAGCCAAACGGAACAGCCCCAAATGGTCGTTGAAGAGAGTGTCGAGGTGGAGACGTCAAATGCTATGGTGGACATGGTTCTTGATGCTGCAGGTCCTTCTTTTGATTGGACTGCGGACGAACCCCCGAATCAACAAGCTCAGAATTTTTATAACATGATGAAAACTGCCGATGAGCCGCTATGGAACGGTTGTGATAAGGAACATACTGTTCTTGCGTGTGTTACAGAACTCTTGAGTATTAAAGCTGATTGTGGCATAACCAAGGAGGGATTCAATCGCATAATATCGGTCGTGAAGAAGTGGCTTCCGAAAGAGAATCGGTTGCCTCCAAATTTGGCTTTGATTAGGTAAGCATTTTTAAATTTGGTCAAATTGATTAGGTAAGCATCTTTAAATTTGTTCGGAATTCGACACTTTGAAGAGAGTTACTAAATTTGGCTTATTGCAGGCAATTCGATGCTGAAATTAGAGAGAATAGGCCAATAATCAGCGCAACACTTCTCGATAGAACTTGTTCCCGAGAGTTAGGTCCCTGGATGCGTAAATTGGCGTTGGGCGGTAAAATTGCAGATGAAAGGATCGCTGAAATTGCGCGTAGGTCAATCACACGACGAGTTTATCGTTACAACATGTACGATGTGAATGGTTTTTGATTTCACACCGAGTCATACGGGATAAACAGAAAAACAAAAAATTATGGTGTTTGTGTTGAAGGTGAGAATTGGGATGGCATATCCAATGACTATTTTGGCATACTTGAAGAAATTATTCGGTTGGAATATAGTGGGATCAACAACAGAGTTTTCTTGTTCAAGTGTCGTTGGTTTGACACACATAGGGGGATGCGGGTAGATAAGAAGCATGGATTAGTAGAGATAAATCATACAAGGCTTCTTCAAAAGGGCGAGAATTTTGTGTTTCCCTGCCAAGCGATTCAAGTGTATTATCTGCCTTATGCGTCATCCAAGTGAGAGAGACAAGACTGGTGGGTTACAATCAAGACAAAAGGAAAAAGAAAGCCAATTATTTTGTTCAATGGAGATGCGTCTTTCAAAAACAATCCACATTTGACCGAGTTCTTTCAAGAAGACGGTCCAACTACCCAATTTGAAGTGCGTGCTGCATCTGAGTTGAATGATCCAAGTCTATTCGTTGATGGGGCGGATCCTGAGGTTGTCACAAAACAAGAATTACAACCACAAAATAATCAACAACAGGATAACAAAAAAAGAAAAAAGAAAAAACTACATAAATTGCCATATTAGGTTAATATCTTTTAATGTACATTTATTTGGAAAATTTATCTATGTAACGTCCTTTTTTAGGTTTGGAATTATTTGTGAAACTAATTGTTTTTTGTTATCTCTTTTCTAGATATGGCGCCAAGTAGAAAGGGAAAGGGAAAGGCGACGGCGGGATCCGGAGGAGAGAGTAGCGGTAGTCAGAGAAATGTGCGGGGTAAGAATGCATATATTCCGCCGCCAGCACATCCTTCGTTGCGACTCGTTCTTAGGGTGACGGGTCACAGGTAATACTCATTTTTTTTCCTTGTGTTGTAATTATACATTAACTGTATTGATTGTATTGATTATTTCTGTTTGCAGAACTTTTGATGCGGGGGATCCAGAAAAAACCAAGAAAGTCAACAAAATAGTTTCACAGACTATACGCAACAATTATCCTGGCCCATTGTTCAGTTACTCTGCTTTTCCCGAGGATACTAAGCTTCTTTGCAAGGAAGAGTTTTCGGTGCGAGAAATTAACTTTTATCAAACCACTAATAACTATTACTTGCTACATTTTTATAAGCTAACCAACGGAATTACTTTTTCACTATGCATTACAGAGATACTATATTTTTGCTCCGGAGGAAAGCGAAGACAATGCCTGGGACGTTTTTAAGAAGGTAGCGGACAAACGGATGCAAGACATGCTCCACAAGGCGCAGCTTGCAGCGAAAAAAGCATACGGGGATAATATGCAGGAGTGGAAGGAGTATTCGGCGCCTCACCCGCACGATTGGATCTCGTCCGCAAATTGGCCAGGAGTCGTGGATCATTGGTGCAGCGATGCTTTTGCTAGTCGGAGCGCGCGAAATAAGGCCAATAGGGCAGCTGCAGAAGGGTCTGGTGCCACGACAGGCTCTGTGAGCATTCTTGTTCACAAACAGCGCTTTGTAAGTTTTTTTTATTAAGTTAATTAATTTTCATTTTAATTGAATCAAATCAAACTAACGTTGATATTTTTTTTGGTAATTGAAATTGTCTTTCAAACTATTAACAGGAAGTGAAAAACCAGCGTGAACCCAGATGGTCTGATGAGCTGTTCGCGCCGACCCCATAAAAGCAAGAAGACGGGGCAATTTGTTTCCGCTAAGGCTCAAAGGGCATTTGTACGTAATAGAATATAAGAACTGTTTTATAAAATTCAATTTAGGCTGGTAAAAATATTATTGTTATATCTATAAAATTTGCAGGAAAATTATGAGAATGCGATGAGGCTGAGTCATGGAGAGAACAAAAATGACTGGCCTGCATTTGACATAAATGTCTGGTACACTTCGGCTGTCGATGATCGTAATGCTCATGGCGACAATTATGGCCTCGGTGCTTTAGGTAAAAAAACATTTCTTGAAATCTATACTTTTTTTTAAATTTGTAAGATATTAACTAACTATCTTATCTTTGATGTTCCAGGCCAGACGAGAGCCATGTATCGTGTTGGTGGGTCTAGCGGTACTCCTTCACGTTCTTCAGGGTCATATTCTTCTGCGCCACCGGCTTCACGCGTTACACAAGATGATATTGAAGCGATATCTTCTCATGTGATGACCTCGATCATGCCTAAGCTCACTGACACGATCGCCGACACGATCATGCCTAGGCTCACCGACACGATCGCCGACCAGATCAGCAGAGCTTTCAGATCTACTCAGGTACGAAATTCAATTTATCCGACCGTTCTAATTGTCAATCATATATCCGATATCCTAATTATTTAAACAACTGACAGGGAGGGTCGACCTCGGATCATGCCTCGATTCCGCATCCTCAGGATGACGACGATGATGGCGAGGATGACGACGAGGATCTCGGCAGAGATGGTACTTCTTAGATTTTCTTGAGTTGGCATATTTATCTATGTTACAGTTTAGCAAATTTATGTTGGTATATTTATGTTTTCGTGATACTCATATTTATTTAGCATATTTATGTTGATATTCATATTCTTTTTCTATTTGATTGTTTATTCGTTTTTTATATTAATTATATATGGGAATATCGATGCAATTGTACGTCTGATAACAATTCCGAAACGACGAAATATCAATGCAATTGTACGTCTGATAACAATTCCAAAACGACGAAATATCAATAATAAATAAAATTAATAGAATCAAAACCAATAAATAAAAAAACCAGAAACAAATTAATTTTAAAAAAAAAATTTATTATCAGCGACCGGAAAAACTTATCAGAGACCGGATATTTGGTCTCTGATACTGAACCTATCAGCGACCGGGATTTACATTATCAGGGACCGAAACAGTTGGTCTCTGATAATCAGAGTATCAGCGACCATAATAGTTATCAGCGACCAAAAAAATGGTCTCTGTTAACAACTCATGACGTTAGCAAAAACTTTCAGAGACCAACGTCAAGTGGTCTCTGATTATGTATCAGCGACCGGCGAAAACCATATCAGCGACCAAATAATTTATCAGAGACGAACCTTTTAGAGACCGGCGGATCAGCGACCAAAATCTTATAACAGCGACCAAATCCCATCATCAGCGACCGGCGCCTCCTATTATCAGCGACCGGCCCACCGGTCGCTGATGGTCTTTTCTGCGGTAGTGGTGGTTGCTGGGTATATGGAGCCCAGTTTTCAGTGGAATAGATACTCTCCAGTCGTTTGCTGTAAAAATCCACTACATAATATTGAACCGTATGTGTTAGTAAACCAGAACCCGACGGTCGGACATAATAAACTATTTCTTCTATTAAAGTAAAAATTGGTTTATTTAGCCAGTGTTTTTTTAAACGGGTTCAGTTTTTTATATTGTTGTGCTGGATTTAATGAGAGAGATTTGGTTTTCTTGTAGGCTTTTGATAATGCTTTCATTAACTTTTTATGTCGAATTATGGGCTGGCTTTTGATAATGCTTTCATAATACTAAATCCATCTTTATGTGACTTTCTCCAATGGCATCAAATTAAATTTAGCCGATGACTGATCAGAACCATTCAATCACTTAAGATTTGTACGTAATTGATCTGCTTGAATCTTATTTTCTTTAGAAAAAATAAGGGTCAAAGCCCTTATTTAATTTCATTGATAGTTGTTACATCTGGTTTGTAACAAATAAAGCAGAAAACAAGTTTGACTCGATACATTTGACAATATGAGTCATGAAAAAAAGAAAAATGCATCTAAGCCATAAGAAGAAATTAAAAAGGAAAAAGAAGAAGAAACATAAGATTAAAGTATCCTATTATCTCATGCAAAGTTTTCCTACGGACTGTCATAAAACTGTACTGTCAATGGCGCTGGATCTGATCCCTCAAGTCTTGTAAGTTGTTTTCTCAATATCTGAAATTCTGTAACATCGCTCACTCCACATGAGTCTCATCATGCACCTACAAACAAGAGAATATAATTTAGATGAACAATGGACAAACAATGGACAAACAATGGAAGCACTCTTTCATTTTCTTTAATGCAATCGCTCTAAGGCGTGTATCAGAGATATTCCACTTTGCCTGTTATGATATAATGGAAGGAGATAATTTAGATAAATTTCACTAACAAATAATGAGAACGCAGCATAAAAAATGTTTAAGAGGTTATTTTACCTTCACCAATTCTTCACAGTGATTTTCACACTTTCTTTCACCACCAACCCACAATATCTGGCGTACTTACCAGCCATATCTCAGATAGGTATCCCTTGCTTATTGAACTCACATCTCAGATCAGTTTTCGTCGGAGCTCATCCCTTTTTCTTGCTCTTGGAACCATCACACACCTCACCTGAGTGTGACGGCTCATCACATGAGTGCGACGACTCACCACCCGAGTCAGATGACTCACCGCATGAGAGAAATGCATCACTAGCCGAGTAGGCTGACTCATCATCCGAGTATAGTAACTCATTGTCTGACATAGCTGCACAGCAATCAAGTAACTGGGGTTCAATTTTGTATGTCTTGTAGTAATATAATAGTATAATTGGCTAAAAACAATAACGATGTTAAGTCAACAGCTATATAGTAAGGTATTGTGCGGATAGAAAAGTATATGAGATTTGTCAGATATCAGATTATATCTGACATCTGACAAATCTCACATGCTTTTCTAACAACACTATGCCTTAATATATAGCCGCTAACTTTTATTCGTTATTGTTTTTAAAATGCATGATAGCCCATTATACTACTATATTACTATACAAGATACAAAATTGAACCACAGTTAATACCTAATCTTCCTCTAAATCACAAAAATTTACCTGCGAGCAATATTACATGTATCAACACAATATTTTATGTACTATTTTGTGTAATATTATAAAACAAAATTTATAAATATTTAGTTAATTGGATTATTGTGTTTATAATTACCAAAACAGAACCATAAATTTGAAATTTAAATGATTTAAAGAACATATTTCAATCATATGACCAAACTCCATTAAAAAAAACAAACTGTTTTATTTAAATGAATACATAATTAACTGCACTATGTTGAATACTCAGAAATTGCACATGTAGCCATACAATATAAAATAAATAGACCAAACATGTGCTTTGTTTTATAATGTACTTTTGAGTAATTAAACTCAAATAATGTGAACGAACTTTAACCACATTCTCAAATAACAATACTGAGAATAATTATTCTCAAATAATTAACCACATTATCATCAAGTGCTAATTATTGTAAAATAGTAACAATTTTTTTTTTATAAAACGAATTAAATATTGTAATTAAATTAAAATATAGTACCTTAAAAATGAACACTGAGAATTTTGTTTCAACTCTTTAGTCTTGCTGCCTTCAAGACTTCAGAGTTTTAATTTTGTTTAAATTTCATATGGTCCGTGATTTCAATTTATACAAGCAAGGAGCCTCTAGATTGTTTTGTTCTTTTTTTCTTCTATTCATGCACGGGAACAGCTTACTTTTTTACTTTAGCTAATAATTACAAAAGGACAAAGTAACAATTTTTTAGTGTATGTTTGGTTGACTGAGAATAAGCTATTTTTGTAATTAGGCTATTCATAATAGTCTATTCGGTGGTTGATTATGTTAGAATAGCTAGAATAGTGAATTCAATTTTTTTTTATCTTATTAGAATATACTATTCTTAAGAGTTTTGAGAATTGGTTATTCTAATAAGACAAACATTAGCTATTTTAGTTATTTTTATTTTGCAATCAAACATACCTATCGGTTGCGTTTGGATAGACTGAGAATAGAGCTATTCTCATAATAACTGTACTATTCTTAGAACAAACCCATCCAAACAACACATAGCATTTTAGAATAGCTTAGGAATAGCTCTATTTCGCTATTCCACATAAATGTTGAGTTAGCTCAGGAATAGCTCATAGTTTCATTATTTTGTTCCTTCCCTCCATCACTATTCCAAACATACAATTCAAACAACATTTCTACTAATCCGGAATAATCCAAATTAGTACTATTCTCAAACAACTTGGATTAGCACTATTCTCAAGTACTAATCCAAAAATCACTATTCTTGCACTATTTCTTACACGATCCAAACGCACCCATCGTGGTTAGAGAGATCTCGTACAATATTTTGAGAAAACTAGCATTATTTGTATTGAAAATAAATTTCGACAAAAAGTCTCATTATATTTTCTTGATATAATATGACATCATTAAGAACTTTAATTGTCAAAATTTAGATATGTGTAATTAATTAGTCAAAAATTGGTCATTTGCAATTTATTTGTTTTTGTAATTTTATCCATATTTAATTTGTCATGTTTAAGAAAGATACCAGGGTTTCTGATTTTTAAAGAACAACTATATGTGTTTATATACTTTATTATTTAATGAGTGAGTCTATGGTACTATATATATTACGATTTAGTCCGTAATACGGATCAATATTTTTGTTTTCAAAATCCTAACAGCTGATCCAAGCTGTTCAAAATGTTTTTCATATGAATAATGCTTGCAGACCAAATTTTATATTTTTTACAAATTTTTTACTATTTTTTAAGATAGTTGAAAATCACTGTTTTTGGAAGGTCTAGAATTTTTAGATAAAGTCATTTTTTACTTATATTAAAAACAGTAAAAAATTTAAAAAACATATAAAATTTGGTCTACAAGTAAATATTTATATGGGGATCATGTTGAACGGTTTGATTCGACCATTAATATTTTAAAATAAAAATATTAGCCCGTATTACAGATCAACCTGTGATGTGCATATTATGATAGACTCACTCTTATTTAATTATTTATGAGCATTTTAAGTGTGCACCAAAAAATGCCTTACGTTTAGATTAAACATGTCACACATAGAGAAGAAAATCTATCACGGCGTGATTAGTCACATTACGGAACGTCACGTGTGTCGATTACATGACGTGACTCGCGTGATGTGATTATTCGCATGACATGACCGCATTCGAGTAAAAATTACACGTCATGTCATGCGAACTAGTCACGTCACGTCACAGTATAAAACATATAGTATCCAACTTTTTTAGTATGTATAGAGTATTCAGATTTTTCTTTTAGTGTAAGTTCAGTGACACTGATACTCATGTAGTACGATTTGTATTTTCTCTAATTTAGTCTAATGAATATTTATAATTTGAATTTTTAAAGCAATGTCAAATTGTCCGATGCCCCACCGCCTTTTCTAAAAAAATAATCTTTGTAACACTATTCACTTATATTAGAATTTTTCATATTTTTTTTTCTAAATTTTCAATAATTTAAATTAAAATATTAAAAAAATTGACGTAACTAATTTACGTCACATCACGTGTGATCACGTCACGTCACGTGTGATCACGTCACGTATAGTCACGGCGTGACGTGACCATTCACCACTATTTTGGTTACGTCACGTCATGTCACGTGAAAAAAAAGTTGATCACATTACATCACGTCACGTGATTAAATCACAACTTGTTTGTCACGTTACGTTCCGGTGTGTCAAGTATTTTTTTCTCTAAATTCACACACACAGAAAAATGACAAAAATAATTACAGACGGTACATCTCACACTGATATAGGCACAGTGAGACTGTACGACAGTTATAAGAAAAAGTGTACCTCATAGTCAAACTCTACTAAATACTCAACAGTATATCTACTTATTAATACTCAACAGTATATGGTCTGCAAAGGGGAATCAAATCTTTTGCGTTCCTCTTCCTGTGAATATGTACGAGAAAACTCACAATCCGCATAACTCACAATTAATGTAGCAGATTTGGACTCCTGCAAAGGACATAAAATGTTGCATAGTTTGTACGAGATCACATGTCTACATTCAAATCGGCAGACAACTTCATAGAAAGAGTGAAAAACAAAAAACAACTCAAATTAACCCGGTTAAAATAACTGGATGGGTCTGAATTCTAAAATAATTATAAATCTTGAGAATCGATCTGACAACGGTGCAGAATTGCTTAAATTGGCCGGTTCAACACTGTTTAACCCGGTTTTTTCATGAAAACTCACAATCCGCATAACTCGGTCAAAATTCAGACTGGTTCGGTCAGATTACCATGTGACTCGGCCGGATTTGAAAATCTATTTATTTTGTCTGTTATAGGGCTTTAAATTTTATATTGTTCCCAAGCAGAGTTCCCGGACCCCTACCCTAGTACAATCCTGATATCTTAAACGTGCACTACTTTGAAATAAAGTAACCAAAACTACTACTATTGGCTTGTCTATTTTTATTCACTGTGCAATCCTGACATTTTTTTTTATTTAAGGCAATAAAAACATTATATTAATACTTAGATTTTTTTTTTAGGATAAACCCGTACTTAGATATTAATACTTAGATGAGGGTTAAAAAATGCAACATAATTTTGTGGACTAATATATTTTAATTTTTTTATTTCTGTTTTCAAAGTCCAAAAAGTCATTTGAACCGTTCAACATGCTCTTTTATAATAAAATATACTTGGAGACTAAATTTTATATTTTTTAATTTTTTTTACTATTTTTTTATATATGTACCTATCACTTTATTGGATAATCCAGAATTTTCTTAAAACAGTAATTTTGTACTTATCTAAAAAATGGTAAAAAAAATTCTAAAAATTCTAAAATCTTTATTTCGTCTTCATGCATATTTTACTTGATCATATTTTATTACTCGAAAATCATTAGTATTTATTGTCCGAGAACTCGGGAAATCCGTAGGCTGTATTGCTCTTAGTGAACTGGATTTTTAAGTAACACAAATTATCACTATGATTTGAACACAAATTAACATCAATTAGCACTATTATTGGACTAACCTGAGTCCAACAAACCTGGTATTGAAATGGGTGAAAATTTAAACAAAATTAAATTTGAGCTGAAGTGTACTGTATTAGTAATTAACTCGACAAGCCCAATATTGAATGGTCAACAACTTGAACAATTTGACATGAAAAGTTATATATGAATGCATGTAAGCACAATAGAATTAGTTACAATTAGTGAAGTTGTTAAGAGGATGTTAGAAATATTGTTAGAGTAGTTAAGAGGTTGTTGGTGGCATACTTATAATTAGACAAGACTCTATATATAGAGCATTTTTATAATCAAAGATACAATCAATACATGCAATACCATTTTATTTATACTTTTCTCTTTTTTTATCAAAGTTTATATGGTATCAGAGCTCTAGGAAATATTAGAATAAGGCTCGCGCCTATTCCAGAAATTATGTCTCAAATCCTATTCTATTTCAGTTTATATAAAAAAAATTATTCCAGAAATAAGCTCCTATTCTTCTCAATTACAGATGTAAACCCTTCCTATTCCCTTTTATTCTTCCCTATACCCAGAATAAAGCTCATTATCTCTATCTATTCCTCATATCCACTCTATTCAACTAATCCTTAATCCCTCCCTACTCCCCTCTATTCTACACAACCTTCTTCTAAAGAAAAAGGAAAGAACGACACCTCTGTCACGGCAGAGAAGCTGCGGCCGCCTCGTCACCAGATCAACGCAACCTCGACAACAAGTATCAAACATTCAGACCAAATCGAGACGACATCTCTTACAAGAAACAAGAAAAGCCAACCAGCAGAAGTCTATCTCCCTGCCTGCGCACGGCGGCGGCCGCCTCCGCCACCTCGCCCCTTCTAATCTTTCGCTGAGCCTCTGACACAGACTCGCTTTGTGACTACGCTTACTGTTCACGTACCAGATCTACTCGGATAGAAGGCTTGCAGCTGCGTGAGCCACCGCTGCCACGCCCAACGACACTTCTATCCCTGCACAAGGTCTCATGATCCTACCTCGCCTTCATCGGATCCAAACCTACGCCATGACCTAGGTGGACCCAACGCACAAGCTCCGCATTTGCAAGCATACTAAACTTTTTTTTCCTTTACATTTGCAATTTCTAGATTTATTTATTTATTTTTTCCTTTTTTTGGGCCAAGGTAAAAAGCACAATGAAGAATTTTCATATCTCGTGTTCCTACCAGTTCTGTTTTGAAAGCTTGCACATGACAAGAGTACATATTCCTAAAATTGATATCAAGCTCCCACAGATCTTCAATTCTTCAAATCACCAAGCCAAATCAATATCGGATTTCTATTCTCTTCTCTTTTTCTATCTTCAACATGCTTCTTAAAAATGAGACAAGAGAGCTAAAAAGTATCTTGAAACCATGTACTTGTCACCAAGTCAAGAGCTATTCAATTTTTTTCTTTTTTGAAGTAGAAACCTAGAGGTCTAGCCTCTATATTTCATTAAATGTGACACCAGGGGTGTCAGTTATTACATAAAAGTAAAAACGAAAAGAAAGAAGGAAAAAAGAAAAAAGAGAAAATAAAAGGAAACATAAAAGAAAATTTTACAAAAAATCAAAAACTAGGAAAGCACTGTTTATGTCGCTATTCCATTTCTATCAGAACCTCTATCGTGCTGTCTCTGGGAACCAGCTCTCAAATTCTTCCCTTACTTCAACTGCTATTTGGGTCACTGTTTTTTCTGTTTCTGAGAAGATCCGCCAGCATCTCTCTCGCCATATGACAAAAGACATCGTCAATTGTAATCTTCTTGTTCATTTATCATTCGCTTTGAGCATCGCCTGTTTGTATCTACCAGCGAGGAATGCTAGGTTTGTCAGTCCCGGCCTTGTTCTTTGCAATTCCTCTCGCACCATACTTGTGTATGCGCAGTATTGAAATAGGTGTCTGACCGTCTCTTGCGCCCTTTTGCAAATGATGCATATATTTGTTGGGTTATGGCGGGTCCAAACCCATTGATTAGCTTAAGCTGCGGAAAGAACGTAAAACAAAAATTTTACTTCTAACTTAAGTCAAGGATTAAACGAGTTATGTTAGAATACTTTCCAAAGCGATCCACCTTCAGTATTCTTTGGCATTAAAACCCAATTTAATCATTTTACATATCTACTCCATAATTGATTTCTAAAGCTTTAATCTATTTACAAATTAAATACATTAATATAACATATTTATACCTTGATCCAAATTCGAATTAGATTGCGGTCTGACTCACAACGGGAGCATCAGACGTCTGATGCCTCTATCGGTCGTCCACTAGGAACCACCAGAGCGCTGGCTTTCTACTGCCAGTAATATTGACCAGCGAAATTTGCAAAAACACTATTCACCGAGAAAATGACAAAATAAATATATTTACGACCCGCAGTTATTCAATAGAAATACCACGACTTTCGCAAATATATTATTTCTGAATCCCGTAAATACTATTTACCGAGAAAAGGACAAAATAAATATATTTACGACCCGCAGTTATTCAATAGAAATACCGTGACTTTCGCAAATATATTATTTTCGAATCCTATAAATACTATTAACGGAAGGTGTGAAAACACTATTCACGAGGATCGTAAAAACTGACGTGCGTCTCACGCAAAATCAGATTCATGAAACTTCGTGAAAACACTATTCACGACAACTGTAAAAAAACTATTCATAACTTGCAAGATTATACATGGATTACGTATATCTTTCTTTTCTTGCCCAACACTATTTGGGAGAGAAAAATCGAAAGTTCTGAAAGACTGACTATCAGAACAGTCAGACTTTGATCTGATTTTTTGGAATGAATTTATCTCTACCCCTACCCCTCTATTTATAGGCTTTTGAAATGGCCTAAATGACCAATATGCCCCTAGGGTAACATGGTATTTACCAAAATGCCATCGAGCCCATTAATCAATTGATTAGTTTGGGTTTTGACTTTGGGCTTTGGGCTTTGACTTTTGACTTTTGAGTTTTCTAATTAAAATCTATTTTTAACTTAGGCCCAAAATTCAAATGGGCTTTGAGCCCAAAATATTAATTCATAATTAATATTTGTAATCCACTTTATAATCGATCTGATCAGTTATAACTTCTTGCGACTGTTGTTGCGATAGCTTTTACACAACGTGTCGTACACGCTTGTAAATTGAATATGTTTAAGCTTGTCATCTTTATGACATTTATATTAATTATACCTTTTATAATTAATCATAAATATCTTATTATTAATGAGGAGGGTTCCAATGCACCCAAAATTCTATGCTCCTATTTGTATCCAATTTTTTTTATCTCCTTTATCTTCATTTTCAAAGTCTGAATAGTCGATCCGAACAGCTCAACATGATTTTCATAATAAAATATGCCTGGAGACCAAATTTTATATTTTTTAGAATTTTTTTACTATTTTTTAAGATAGGTACAAAATCATTGTTTTAAGGAGATTCTGGACCATCCGATAAAGTAATTTTGTATCTATCTTAAAAAATAGTAAAAAAAAATTCTAAAAAATATAAAATTTGGTCTCCAAGCATATTTTATTATGAAGGTGATGTTGATCAGTTCGGATCAACTGTTCGGACTTAGAAAATAAAAATAAATGATTGGGTGCAAATGGGAGCATAAAATTTTGGGTGCATTGGAACCCTCCTCATTATTAATTATAACTATCTATAATTAATTATAAGATTCTCTGATAAGTCTCCTTTGCGGTGTGACCAATAGAATCTGTGTTATGTTGGTAAATAAAATTAAAACCATTTTAACTTCTATAATCATAGGAGGCAGCTGACATCTACACTATGACCATCTAATTACATAGATGATGCTGTACTATACAGTACCATGATCTAGTAAACTATTTTAGTCGTGTTAATTCTTATGTCTCACAGTATCAGATCAGTTTCAAGGTAGGTGTGTGTCATCCTTGGAAACTTAATCTTTTCTTGATCTTGAACATATTATCAAATATAATTACTCTTGTAATTATACTGCATGCAAATAATCCTACTCTATCAAGGGGCCCAATGATACCGTAACTCATATAGAGATACGAGAGACAATAGTACTTTTAGTAAATCATCACTACCTCAGCTAAGCTATGTATACCGAAAAGCTACCGTTATGACTGCGTTTTACCGACAGTGTTAGATAACAATCACACATATACATCTCTTAGTAGGAAAGATGAATACCTCATACTTTAGAACTTAACATTGAATGAAAACATTAATGACACGTACACAATTCCATTTAATGTTTCATTCGGGGTCTGTCTAATATCATGTTCCTAGAATATGTATCTATGTGATTAAAATGACATCTCATGTCAATGGTCTGTAAAACTTGACCATCTTTTAATCCACATTCTAACATTGTAGCGGTAAATTAGTGTTCCTGCTAATTACCTCGGTTAGAGATTTTTAAGAGTATATATATCATTTATATTATGGAGTTTCACAATTTCAGTTATTGACTCTAGTTCAGATAAATGTATGATCCATAAATTCAATAATACTCAAGGCAACAAAATGACAGTTTATTAATCACTTAATTTATGAACAAAGCTTTATGATAATTTATCGTATTATTGACTTCTAGATTATTACAAACTAACACTATTTACCATACACCATCCCCTTGCTATTAAAGTATCCACTGTCGTGATTTTGTTTTCCAACATTAACCATCCAAACACCATTACCAGCGTTGGGGAATTTAGTTTCCAGACCTTTGCAATATCATTAGCAATGTATTCCCTTGTTGGTTAAGCTCTAAAAGCAGAGACTGATACTGACCCATTGCTGTCAGAGATAGCGTAACCGGCAAGAATAACTCCCAGTGCCCCTGAGAGCATGCTTCATGAATCGATATATCTTCATCTTGCACAAAGGTGAAAAGAATTTGAAATCGGTCTTTTATTGGCTGACCTAGCCAACTATCCTTCAAAAATCTGATATGCGTACCTGTACCCATCTAGAAGGATACCGACATGTGCATAAATGGTGTCAGATGCCTTAGATTTGCCCAGAAAGCTGATGCTCCAGGCAACTCCCATGGTCTACGGTTTTGTGCAGAAATTGCATGAGTTGCAACCATCCAGGTCTGTCCACCTGTAACCATTATCAAACAATTTTTGCCAGCAATTCCTCATTGAGTAGGTGTAAATCCTTGATCCCCAATCCTCCCATCTTTCTTAACTTAATCACTTGCTCCCATGCGATTAAGCTCATATACCTTGCATTCTGGTCCTTATGTCCGTGCCACAAAAATTTTCTTCGTATCTGATCAATTCTTTTTATTATCCATTTAGGCAGGAAGAAGGTTTGCATCATATAGATAGGCATCGCAGTTAATGTCACATTAATTAGCATTATCCTCCCTCCAATGGATAACATTGAAGCTTTCCATGTAGACAGCCTTTTGGCAATCTTTTGTAATAGAGGCATATAATGCTGCTTGGTTAGTCTTTTATTAGACATCGGGAGACCCAGATAGATCATAGGAAATGTGGCTGCCTTGCACTGTAACCACTGCGCCATAGATTGCACTTCCTCTTGTACAGCTAATGTGAGTAAGAATTCTGATTTTTGCAGGTTGACCTGCAATCCTGACAGGTCTTGGAAGATCATGAGCAATAGTTTCAATAGTTGCATTTGTTGTTGGGTTGGTTTGAGAAGAAATAGCGTATCATCAGCAAATAGGAGACATGTTCGGCACCCTTGAAATGGAATCTACAGCAACTAAAGTGTAGTGAGTCTGTGCATCCATAGGGATAAGAAATCCATAGCGAGAATGAAGAGGTATGGCGATAATGGATCGCCTTGCCTGAGTCCCCACTTTAGTTGTATCTTTCTACCAGTTATGGAATTTAATAACACTCTCGAGCATCCTCGAAGAACCACTCTATTTATCCAGGAAATCCATTCCTCCGGAAACCCCTTTGCCTCCAGCACTTTGTTGAGAAAAAGGCCAAGCTAGTGTATCATAAGCTTTGAATATATCTGCCTTAAACAATCCTACCTTCTGCTTTTGCTTCGTGGCAGCTATAACTAATTCTTGAGCATACAAAAATCCTTCATTGATTGATCTTCCTTTGATAAATCCTGTCTGATTTGGTGAGACTAGCTCCCCGATATTGACTCTGAGTCGATTTGCCATAATCTTAGAAAATAGTTTTTGCACCGAATTTATGAGGCTTATTGGCCTAAAATCTTTGGCAGTAAGTGAATTTTTTTTAAAGAGGACTCAAACGAGCCTCTCAAGTACATGGAAGCACTCTTAAGCCAAAATAGCTCATTCTTCTCTCTACTTTCTTCTACCTTCAAGGAGATCCAAACACCCAAATTTGACGATTCAAATCGCAAGAATAATGACATTGAGATATTGACATCGATCTTCTTCTTTTTTTCGGAGCAAGCTCAACATTGCTACCGCACCATATTTAGCTTGAGGGAGCATAATAGAATTAGTTACAATTAGTGAAGTTGTTAAGAGAATGTTAGAAATATTATTAGAGTAGTTAAGATGTTGTTAGTGGCATAATTATAATTAGACAAGGCTCTATATATAGAGCATATATAGTTGTAATCATAGAATAATCAATACAATACATTTTATTTCTACTTCCCTCTTCTATTATTAAAATTTATAAAACAGCATCATGTTATATGAGAAATGTTGCAAACAGAAACTAGGAAAAATGGTACTAACATTAGTTTTATTTATTTTAGGTATTGTTTGATGATTTATTAAGGATTGTTTATTTCAAACAATTACAATTTTGAATCCCTAAATGTACAGTGAAACATACATCTAACCTAATCATTTCTTAAGATTAGTACAAATTCATTGTTTAATCACTGTTTTTTTCAAAATGGGTACATCTATTTCTCTTACGGGGGTCGTTAAAGGCTCAAATCTTTCTGCAACCGCCTCCACCCTCCAATCCTTAAAATTTATAAAATAATTAAATTAAATTAAATCAAAATAAAAAAGGATCATTTTATTTTCTGCCTCTCCTTCACCCCTAGTCTTATTTAAATAGGTGCTTTAGCTTCACATTATTTGTTTGTAATTAGTCTTCGATTGGTGAAAAAGAAATTGTATATGTGCTAGGACTTGAGAGTAGGTCTGATGCCCATCGGACCTTTGATTCGACGGGTTCAATCACCGTTCAATATGCTTTAAGATTGGTGTACAATGCTTTAAATTTCATATGTGACTGCTTCGATTTTCGTGCGCACCGATCTTAAGATGGATTGGATGGTCATGGAACTCGTTGAACCTAAAAGTAGATCCGATAGGCATCGCACCCACTCCATTCTCAAGTGTTAGTATCCACCGGAGGAACATATTTCTAATTTCTTCATTATAAAACATATACCATGTTGTTCCATGCAACCAAATTTAACCGAAAGCCCAAATTAAACCGGAAGCCTATACTGCAAAATTCCATGTCCAGAAAGACCAATTAAACCCAAAGCCTAAACTGACTGAATCCAGTTGGGCCCAGTTGACTCCATTTGTCACTTTGATTTGATACAGTTTGAATATTACAATTTTAAATTGATTGAACTTGTGTCCTCACTCTTCCAATCCAATGGTACCTTAGCGAGGTCAATGAAACATTATACAGTATAATGTTGTAACTTTCATGATAAGATGTTGATTGACATGATTAAAAACAAAATTTATTTCTTAAATTAATAAAAGAAAATCCTTTTGTACCCTGTACAAAATTTATTTATTGTATTAATAACAGAAAATCCATAATTTATTTTAATCAGATATTTAATCATCGAAATTTTGTAATATTCCCTTGCCTCCAAATGGTAATTATAATAAAATAAAATCCCAATTTTTCTTAATTATTTCCTTCCTCTTTCGTTGTTCTCATTCCTCTGTCTAGCAAGCTCCAATGCAATTTACCACTGATCTAGCTAACTGAAGTACTTAAGGGACTTATTACTTAAGGGAAGCAATTTAGCACCGATCTAAAAATTGAAAAAGCCCTGAGTATTTTACATTTTGTTTACTTGAGTGTATGTTTGCAACATCTAATTTTCTAAAATAGAAGCTGATAAATTTATTGTGGTCTCATTTGTGGCTAAATTTTTTTTTTTCTATTATAATGGTTCTTGAGTTCCTTTCAATAAAATGACAGTGTATTCAAATTTTCTATTCATAGTGTGTTGGTCTCATATCTGTAATTCAGTATATTAATAACACATAGTAGCTAGATAATTTTCAAAAATATTTCATCCTCATTAGTATAAAATATCAGAATTTGAACTGTCAGGATGAATATACCTAGAGCTTTCAACTATTGCTTATTTTTCTGTCCCACTGACAATCTGTTACAGTGTATTTGACTATATTTGAATCATGATTTGATAATATATATTTGATTTGAAAAAAATTACCTTGTAATATAAACTTTTGTTTTTTTATTATTAGTACCCTAATTATTCAATGTAAAACAAAGGGAAAGCAAAAATCCGGATTCATATATCAGTTCGAAATATAAACCTTTGTTTTATACTAAATACCAGATTCATACCAAAATCACACAGATGTATCATATATCCGTGCGAAGTCCGATAAAGGAATTGATACCACACACAACTCTTTAAAATGAATGTAATATTTGAGTTAATCAAATTATAAGACGTACCGCACACGTATAACTAGCAACCAAACAACAAGCAAAATCTGGTACTTTTTTCATCTAAATATAATAATACAACCATATCATACATACAAAATTACATGGTAATGACTACTCGTATGGATCTAAATGCCCGTTCCTAGCTAGTCTGTCTTTGTGCACAAGGAGGAAGCAACAAACACGTGTTGTAAGTTTGTTGTATGTGACAAAAACCTATTAAATAAAGGCTAATAGTTGTAGGAGGATCATAATGTTTGCGACACAACTCCTCAGGATGAACGATCATAATGTTGAACATGACCGAGACTGAAAATACCATTGTTCGCACAAAAGTGTACTACAAAAGTTTCAGTACAGCAAGCTATACCTTTTAAACCTTGATTCTACTTCTGATTCGGACTGCAAGTGCACAATCCTATCGTTGGTAATATCGGGTATCGATCCACAGGACAGTTCAATAACTTAACTAGATTTCTACCTAATTTATCCTTAAACTAGAAGTGTTCGAAGGGGTTGAGTTGGTTGAAATTTTGGTTGACGATAATATAAGATTGCAAATAAACTAAACTGGAGTTTAAAAATAATTAAAACAAGCGTTTCCTGGGTTTCTGACTTCATCTGCAACTCGGCCTCTTGCCTGACACGACCCGTGTACTCTCGTACACGACCCCTGTCACACGGCCCATGTAGTATCCTACACGGTCCGTGTCAGACTCGAGTGAAACTGTAGTTGTCTGGTTTCTGTGCTGATTGATTCCGTATAGGGTGAACTGACCATACCTGATGTTTCTAAACCTCAACTCTCGTTTGTTGGCTTAATAAACTCGATAATAGAAATACAATTCAATCCTCTTAGGGTTCTAACCTAAACTCTCGTTCGTTGGTTTGAATGACCTAAGTTACTTGTTTGGTTTACTAAAGGTATTCACAATCTCTCGATTGCTGAAAAGTTCACCTCTCGGTTACTAATTAGTCTTCCCTCTCGGTTCATCGACTTACCTCAAATACTTGGTCTGGTTGAAAGATTGAATTGGACGCAGTACCTTGTTAGACATGGCCAAGCTTAATGGTAGAAACCAAATAACAATCAAACAATACAGATAAGCAATTAAAATTCATACGCAAACAAGCAAATTCAGAACATCGCACATAATCAAACAACTATCAAATAAACAGAGTATTCGACTACAACGTATTCCCAAGAAACTAAAGAAATTACTCAAACATGGTTTCTAAAACAAAGAAATAAAAGCGAGATAAACAATTTATTGCAAAGACCGAAAATACGAAGAAAGTTCGTCGGAATCTCTCGATTTCCTCCTCTCTCCTTCGTCTCCAAGTTGGTTGTTGTAAAACTCTCCTTAGATTGGTCTCTGTATGATTGGATGCCTTTCTGGCCCAAGGGGTCGTCCTTTTATCGCTCCATAACCGTCCATCTTTAATTAGGCATTAATCTGAAAACTTAGATTAACTGCCGGATTTGTCTGACACGGTCCGTGTGAGATGTTGTACGGACCGTGTTCCTGTGTCTCTTGTCCGGGTCGTGCAGCGCCTGTGTAGGGGGTCGAGTAGGGTATGACACGGTCCGTGTGAGATGTTGCACGGCCCGTGTGGCATGTCTAGATTGTCAGATTTCACCCTTTCTTCGCCCGTTTCCTACAATAAACAAACAAAAGCGCAGCAGTACCATATTCTATAGATAATCAATGTAATAAACATGATTTTACAGTTTTGGACACAGGTTTTGATACAAGATTTGGTCGGAAATGTAGCTAAAATAACGAGATATCAAATCCCCCCAAGCTGAAATCTTGCTTGTCCTCAAGCAAAAATAACAACTCGGTACCAGATTGGTCATTTAAACTACCTAAATTCAAGATAATTTCCTAATTGCGAAAAATTCTATGAATTGTTTGTATCTGGGATCTCGTGAATCATTTTGACTACAATTTGAACTTTCCTTAAGCTAATTTCGATTCACTCCACAAACTGACCACTTAGCTTCAAATTATGAGATGCTTTGATATACTTTAAGATTAATTACCCGAACTTATCGATATTAAGCTTTAAACTGAAGACGTACCCTCATTTGTCGTGATCTTGACCATTTTTTCTTTAATAGTGTGTTGGTATATGCAAATAGAGCTCAAAGGCATTCCAATTGGATCGTGCCAGTACTCTTTTCACTTTTGGGAGACGAGCTCAAAGGCGCCTCGAAGGGCTTATTGCCAGTACTCTTATTTTCTCCATCTTTTCTCATTATTTTCATTTGCATGCACCATGAATACACACGTCCAATAGCATTCTTTCATACCATTGGATATTTCAAAATTTCATTCAAAAATCTCCATTTCCCGATTATGTAAGGTACAGTTCAGAATTCAAGTATTTTTCTCGATATGAACGGATTTTCATCAATAACAAAAAAAACAATCTCATCCTAATCAGTTTTGTGGTCAACTATGGTGTTATTTTCAATCAGCCCAAGGTCCGGTTGGTCATGGCCAAAATGTTTCAACAAAGGTCGAGATTCAAACAATTCGCAAAAATTTCGCCTAAAATGCAATCAAAAGTAAACTATGATACAAACAAGAAATAAACATGACCTAAAATGCAACTAAACAGATAGAGAATCCCCCCCCAAGCTTCGTCTTAGCATTGTCCTCAATGCTTAAAGACGTATAAATAAGGAGATATAAAAGCAAGGGATAGGGAAAACAAACCTGCTCAGTGGTCCGCGGCTCCGTGGTCGGAGTCGTGCTCGTCGTCGTACTCAAACCATCGCCACTCGCGCAGCTCAATCTCAATGGCGCCCACCCTGTCCGTGAGGCTGCGAATAGCGGCACCCTGCTCCTGCCTCATGTCGTACATGAGGCGATACACATCCGCAATGGAAGGATCAGAGAGAGGGTAAGTGCGGCCTGCAGTAGAAGAAGAAGGGCTCGCAGTGTGAGTAGAGGCGTGAACCGGATGAGAGGAGCTGGGTACATCAGCCATGACCACATCAGGCATCGGCTGGTAAGCTGTCGGAGGAGGAGATGGTGGAGTGGCAACTCGAGGGCCCGTGAATAGCCATGTGCTCCTATCCTCAAAGTCGAGAGGTGCGGAGAAGGGTAGCCGGTGCTCGTGCGAGCCATCTGGCATGCACCAATAGAATCTGTCACTATGGCCAGCAGCACCCTTGTCGAGGTGGATGAATTTCGCCAAGCGGAAGGAGTCAAGATCAATGTGGGCCGGTCCCCTGCATAGCGTGTCGTCTACAACCTGGTAGTCCAAGTGCTGGGCTATAAGTGTGACATAGCCACCGAGAGAGATATCACCTCCTTTCCTCGTAGACTTCTGAATCTCCAGCCAGTGCTTAATCATAATGAGCATCAGATAGGGCCGCTCTAACTCTGCATCTGGTCGTAGCATGTGGTCCAGGAGCATGAGATCAGTCTCATTGGCTCGGGAGACTGTCTCTCCACGAGCGAAAATGGTGCAAGCCAGCACTCGCTGGATGCATCGGAGGACTGGGTGAGGAATGTTGAGACCCTTGTAGTCCTTGTTGTGGCAGTGTTGCAAGCCAGTGATCAAGTTCTAGAAGTGGTCCTTGTCCATCCCCTCTCGATAGTTGAGGTCGGGTGTGGTGGTGTTTGTGGGCAACCCAAACCACACGCGAAGGTTAGCCACAGGGACGTTGCAAGTCCGGCTGCACATCCTAAATTTGATGTAGGGCTGTTCTTCCTCGTCATACTTGAGCTGGAGAGAGGAGAGGAACTCGAGAGTGAGCTTCTCGTAAGCATTTTGCTCAATCGCCCAGAACTCGGGAGTAAACCCGATGCGCCCTGTGAGGTCAAGGAACTCCTCATCGATCCCAAGAGTGCGAAGAGCGTCGAAGTCGAGGGTAGGGGTGTTCTTGAAATTCCTATGTCGCATAATCTCAAGGCGCTCATACATCCGGCGAGTCGGAATGGGGAAGAGACTCGCCTCTAGCGGAGCAGCCCTATCGGTGTAGTGGCCCGATAGGTGAGAGGAATCACCAGAATCATACCGCAGAGGTGATGGCTCAGCCGAAGGAGTTGGCGAGCGCACGGCTGATGGTGTGGAGTGAGAAGAGTGAGAGGAATGAGAGGAGTGAGAGCTCTCGGATGATGGTGTCTGATCAGGCGGTGGTGTCGGGGCACGACGAGATGCTCGTGCACGGTCCTGGTCCCTCTTGCTTCGAAGTTCTCGGTTCATTCTGGGTTCTGTCAAGTTCTGACACGGGCCGAGTGATTTTTGACGCGGACCGTGTGACCTGAGATCTGGCTGAGAACGAGAATGACACGGGACATGCAGAGTTTGATGCGGACCATGTGAAGGGGGTGACACGGGCCGTGTAGATATTGATATGGACCGTGTAAAGCTAGGGTTCGCACCAGGGAGATCAACGTCAATGGCAGAGGAGAGGGAGAAGGAGAGGCGCCCGGTACGTTGTCGGTACTGAGGGATCTCAGAGGGACAAAAAGAAGAGTGGAGAAGAGAAGAGGGAGAGGAGAAGAAGTGGAAGTGGTTAAGATCTTGGTACGGAATCGGTACGGAGAAAATGGGCAGCGCTACAGTGCACACGGGCAAGTAACACGGCCGGGTGGTGGAGTTCTCTGAAATTTTTGTGGATCGGCCGGATGGAGGAGAGAGGAAGTTAAGTATGGGAGGAAAGAGTAACGGACGCGGAGCGGGCGCGTCTGTTTGTTGCACCGCTCGGCTCTGACACGGACCGTGTGGAATTTGACACGGGCCGTGTAGATCCATTCCCTCTGTAATTTGACACGACCCGCGTTGGGGCTAACTCAAGGCGTCGTTTGGTACCTACACGGACCGTGTGGAATATGACACGGTCCGTGTAAGGTCACCTGTGTTTCAGCTTGACACGACCCGTGTTGTACCCCCGTGTACCTATTAACACGGCCTGTGTGTGTTGTGACACGGACCGTGTACCATCCTGACTTCTGAAATGTGAAAGCAACAGAAAGAAGAAGAAAGAAAAAATGCACGCAAAATAATAAAACAGATAATAGTGGAAAAATAATGAGAAATAAGAAATGATAGGAAATGTAAAAGGTACTTGGGCTGCCTCCCAAGGAGCGCTTGTTTTAGGTCTCGAGCTCGACCGTATGTCGTTAGATCGCAACAGAAATTGGGTCGGATAGAACATGAGCAATCCGCTCACGTTGGGGATGATCAGCAATGTAGTGCTTGAGACGCTGACCATTGACTTTGAATATCCCCTGTTCTTCGTTACCAATGTCGATGGCTTCGAAAGGGTAGACCTTCTTCACCTCAAATGAGCCCGACCATCTAGACTTGAGCTTTCCTGGAAAAAGCCTCAAGCGAGAGTTGAATAGAAGGACTAGATCTCCTTCCTTGAATTCACGGTGCATGATGTGCTTGTCATGGATGCGCTTGGTCTTCTCCTTGTAGATGGATGCATTCTCGTAAGATTGCAAGCGCATTTCGTCGAGTTCATGTAGTTCAAGGATGCGTTTGTTTCCGGCTGCATGCATATCCATGTTGATGGCTCGTGTGGCCCAGTATGCCTTGTGCTCGATCTCCACAGGCAAATGACACAGCTTCCCATACACCAGTTTGAAAGGGCTCATCCCAATCGGAGTTTTGAAAGCGGTTCGATACGCCCAAAGTGCATCATTCAGCTTGAGCGCCCAATCCTTGCGTGTCCTTGCTACCGTCTTCTCTAAGATGGACTTTATTTCCCTGTTAGAAATCTCAGCTTGCCCATTAGCTTGGGGGTGATAAGACGTACTTACCTTATGGGTCACCCCATGACGGCTTAGGAGATTGTCGAATTGGCGGTTGACGAAGTGCTTGCCTCCGTCGCTGATCACGGCTCGTGGCACACCAAAACGAGGGAAGATGATGTCCGTGAACAGTTTCTTCACCGCATTAGAGTATGCATTGCGGCAGGCCACTGCTTCCACCCATTTGGACACATAGTCGACTGCAACCAGAATGTACTCATTCCCATATGAGGATGGGAATGGGCCCATGAAATCTATCCCCCATACGTCGAAGATCTCGACCTCGAGTACGGAGTTAAGAGGCATCTCGTTGCGTCGGGTGATGTTGCCAGCCCGTTGGCACTTGTCACAAGCCATAACAAAGTTCTTCGCATCCCTGAAAATAGAAGGCCAAAAGAAACCAGATTGCAATACCTTGGCGGCTGTTTTGGAGAAAGAGGCATGTCCACCGTAGGCCGATGAGTGGCAGTGTTCGAGAATGGAGCGCGTTTCCTCGATGGGTACGCATCGTCGAAAAATCCCATCTACGCCTGATTTGAAAAGAAAAGGATCGTCCCAGAAATAATACTTGGCATCTGACTTGAGCTTCTTCCTCTGTTGGTAGGTCATGGTGCGAGGTAGCACTCCTGAGGCAAGAAGGTTGGCAATGTCTGAATACCAGGGTTCTGCTAGGCTGTTGACACGGTCCGAATTGAGTGTTACACGGCCCGTGTGATTTAGTACACGGACCGAGTGAGAGTCTGTGCTGGCCGTGTCGACCTCGTACAGAGCAGAGGTAATAGCCAGAAGTTGTTCGTCAGGGAACGAATCATTGATTGGCAGGGTGTCACTTTCTTCTTCCAAGCGGATTCGGGATAGATGGTCAGCCACGGTGTTCTCAATTCCTTTCTTGTCTTTGATCTCGAGATCAAATTCCTGCAAAAGGAGAATCCATCGAATCAAACGGGGTTTTGCGTCTTGTTTGCTTAACAGATACCTGAGTGCGACGTGGTCGGTGTAAACAATGATTTTTGAGCCGACTAAATAGGATCTGAATTTGTCAAGAGCAAATACAATCGCCAGAAGCTCCTTTTCGGTGGTTGTGTAGTTCATCTGGCTGGATCCAACACCTTGCTGGCATAGTAGATGGCGCATGGCTTTTTGTCTTTTCTTTGTCCCAAGACCGCCCCTACTGCATAGTCACTTGCGTCACACATCAACTCGAACGGCAAGGACCAGTCCGGTGGTTGCAAGATGGGTGCCGATATGAGAGCTTCCTTCAAGCTGCAAAAAGATTTCACACAATCATTGTCAAAATTAAATTCAGAATCTTTAACCAAAAGATTTGTCAGGGGCTTGGCAATTTTGGAGAAGTCTTTGATGAATCGGCGGTAGAATCCTGCGTGACCTAGAAAGCTGCGAACTCCTTTGATGTTTGTTGGAATCGCTAGGTTCTCAATCACCTCAATTTTCGCCTTATCTACCTCGATACCCTTGGAAGTCACGACATGTCCCAAGACAACGCCTTCTTGGACCATGAAGTGGCACTTTTCCCAGTTCAGAATGAGATTGACTTCTTCACACCTCTGCAAAATCTTACAAAGGTTAGATAAACAAGAATCAAAACATGCACCATAGACGGAAAAATCGTCCATAAAAACTTCAACCTCATTTTCAATGAAATCAGAAAAAATAGCCATCATGGCACGTTGGAAGGTTGCTGGTGCATTGCATAGACCAAATGGCATCCTACGGTATGCGTATGTACCGTAGGGACAAGTGAAAGTGGTCTTTTCTTGGTCATTTGGGAGGATGGGTATTTGGAAGAAACTAGAATAACCATCAAGATAGCAAAAGTAAGAATGATTAGCAAGCCTTTCTAGGAGTTGGTCGACAATTGGCAATGGGAAGTGGTCCTTGCGTGTGGCTGCATTCAATTTCTTGTAATCAATACACATGCGCCAGCCAGTCACGACACGCGTCTGGATCAGCTCATTCTTGTCATTCTTCACCGCTGTCGTCCCTCCTTTCTTCGGCACCACGTGTACGGGACTCACCCACTTGCTGTCAGAGATTGGGTAGATAATTCCTGCATCAAGAAGTTTAAGAATTTTTTTTTCACTATCTCTTTAAGGTTTGGGTTGAGTCGTCGCTGGTGCTCTACAGATGGCTTGTGGTCATCCTCCAACAGAATTCGGTGTGTGCAGATGGTGGGGTTGATCCCTCTCAGGTCCTTGATCGAGTACCCAATCGCGCCTTTGTGAATTTTCAGCTTCTCCAGAAGTTTGGCGGTCTGCTCGGGATTTAAACCTGCATTTACAATCACAGGACAAGAGTTGTTTGGACCAAGGAATTCATACCTGAGGTTGGCTGGAAGGGGCTTAAGCTCAGGAGTTGGCTCAGTCGGGCCTTCTACACGGTCGGTGTCAGTGACACTCGGCCCGTGTGATGTGGTCGGATTGGCCTTGTCCGGCCCGAGTTCCTCCCCAGATTCGGGACTCACACGGCCCGTGTGAGAGTTGTGCGGTCCGTGTGGCTGTTTGTCCAGAGCATCTGTCGTTCCCTCTGCTGCATAAATGAGATCCATCTCGCTTTCTTCAACCTGTTTCTCAGATATAAGATCAAGATGATACCTTAGCGAGTGGTGGACATGATCTAGAAGGTAATCTTCTGCCAGACCCTCTAGACATTCATCGATCACATCAATCCTAAAGCAGGACTCGGCTGATGAGGGGTACTTCATGGCGCGGTCGATCTGGAATCGCACCTTGTCGTCTCCTATGTTCAGAGTCAGTGTGCCGTTCTTCACATCAATCATGGCACCTGCAGTTCTTAGGAAAGGTCGTCCCAAAATGATGGGGACTTCCTTGTCCTCTTCCATTTCCATGACAACAAAGTCAGCAGGTACATAAAACTTACCAACCAAAACTGGTACGTCCTCCACTATGCCTAGTGGTAGGCGCACCGATGAATCTGCCAACTGTAGAGTCATCCGGGTTGGCTTGAGCTGCCCTACCTCCATTCGATCAAATATGGTGCGTGGCATGAGACTCACGCTTGCCCCTAAATCACATAGAGCTTTCTTGATCGTGGCTTTCCCTATTGAGCATGGTATGGAAAACTTACCAGGGTCCTCCAGTTTGGGAGGGAGCTCGCTTCTCAGAATGGCGCTGCACTGTTCAGTCAACTTCACCGTCTCACGTCCCCCCAAGCTTCGTTTGTTGGAGAGGATGTCCTTGAGAAACTTCGCGTAAGTCGGCATTTGAGTTAGGGCCTCGGTGAATGGAATAGTGATCTGCAGTTGCTTGAGAATATCTACGAACTTCGCAAATTGATCATTGAGTTTAGTCTCAGCTAGCCTTCGAGGAAATGGTACTGGCGGCCGATATGGTGGTGGTTTGTCTGCTTCCTTCATTTTCTGACCTTCAGAAGGCTTCTGCACGGGCCGTGTCAGTTCTGTGCGGTCCGTGTCAAGAGGTTTCTCCACTTGTGCTGGTCGTGTCAAGTCTGCACGACTGAGGATTTCTTCAACTGGTGGGTCTAACTCGGGCCGTGTGGGTGTGACACGGGCCGTGTCAACAGGAGGTGGCATGGCTGGAGGTGCGTAGTGAGTCCCACTGCGCAATGTCACTGCCTTGGGCTTCGCCTCTAGGGTTGACCTCTGGTTGGCCAGGAAGCTTCCCAGGTTGTTGCTGGTTTGAAGCGGTTTGGTACCCCATTTGTTCCTTTGCTCTGTTCTGAGCAGCCAAACCGGCCAGTTGAGCATTAAGCGCCTCCATTTGCTTGAAGATCATTTGATTCATCTTCCCTTGCTCGTGCATGAAGTCGCTCACCATGGGAGCAACATAGGGCTTAGGTGGGCCAGAATATGGTGTACGGTTGCTCGGGTTGTTGAACGTTGCATTGTTGTAGAAATTGCAATTATTGTTGCTGCTACCCGAGGGATTGTTGTTGAAGGGTGCGGGGTTGTTTCTTGTCTGTTGAAACCTCCAGGCTTGCTGCTCAGCTTGGTCCTTTGAGTATGACCGGTTGAAGGGAGGTTTCGGGAAGTAGGATGGTTCGTTGTTGAGAGAATTGACTTGCTCAGGTTCATCATTCCTTTGTGCATGTGGGCACTGCTCGTACAAATGCCCCTCGTCCCCACACATCACACAGGACTTCGGCTGTTGCTTGTCAAGCACTTTGACACTCATCTTGTCAAAAGCCTTCTGCATGGCGTCTAACTTGGCTGTGAGAGCAGTGATTTGATCCAACTCAATTCGGCCACCTCCTGTTGTTCTAGAACTTTCACGGCTGGACCACTGCTGGTTCTGAGCCATGTTGTCGATCAGATGAAACGCCTCGGTCGGCTCTCTTTCAGAGAGAGCCCCACCTGCAACAGCATCAACAGAGGTACGAGTAGATTCTGTTAGACCATCATAAAAAGTTTGAATTAACAACCAGTCAGGGATACCATGGTGTGGACAAGAGTATTGCAGTTCCCTAAACCTTTCCCATGCCTCATTTAGGGGTTCATCAAACCTTTGCTTAAAATTGGTCAATTGGGTTCTTACCTTAGCAGTTCGTTTGTGAGGGAAAAACCTAGTCAGAAAATTCTTAGACAATTCCATCCAAGTGGTAATGGACTCTCTAGGCAATGACCCTAACCATTTTTTAGCCCTATCCCTAAGTGTGAAAGGAAAAAGTGCAAGCCTAATGTAATCGACTGTTGCTTCAGTGGTTTTGATTGTGGTGCAACATTCAAGAAAGGTTTGGAGGTGTTCATGTGTATCTTCGTGATCCAAGCCGTGAAAGGTGTTCTGCTGGACTATATTTATGACTGCTGGGGCAATGTTCGGCATCTGCCCCGCCACTCTTGGAAGTCGGATTGCACCTCGCACGTCTCCAGCCCTTGGTACATTGTGCTCACGGAGGGTCCTTGGCACAAAGTCTGGCATCTCTTCTTCATGGTCTGAACCTTCGTCCTCCTCGTGGGTGCTCATTGTTGCTCTGCCTGGAAATCCTGCTTGGTATTCGGTTTGCACGGACCGTGTATCTTCTGTACTGTCCGTGTGGTTGATCAGTAGTACGGGTTCGGAGTGCACGGACGGTGTAGGGGTTACAAGGCCCGTGTCACTGGTTGGTGCAGTAAGCTGAAGAGTCGGGGAAGGATCTAGACCAAGTCTTCTACTCCTCAGGTTGTAGTCACCCGTCGGGGGTGGTACAAAAGCCAGCTTTACTGCAATACCGAAAAACAAAATAAAGGATACAAGTTAAAATCTAGAATGCGAATAAAATAAGCGATAATATAGAAAAACTAAATGATGCAGCCCCCGGCAACGGCGCCAAAAACTTGTTCGCACAAAAGTGTACTACAAAAGTTTCAGTACAGCAAGCTGTACCTTTTAAACCTCGATTCTACTTCTGATTCGGACTGCAAGTGCACAATCCTATCGTTGGTAATATCGGGTATCGATCCATAGGACGGTTCAATAACTTAACTAGATTTCTACCTAATTTATCCTTAAACTAGAAGTGTTCGAAGGGGTTGAGTTGGTTGAAATTTTGGTTGACGATAATATAAGATTGCAAATAAACTAAACTGGAGTTTAAAAATAATTAAAACAAGCGTTTCCTGGGTTTCTGACTTCATCTACAACTCTGCCTCTTGCCTGACACGACCCGTGTACTCTCGTACACGACCCCTGTCACACGGCCCGTGTAGTATCCTACACGGTCCGTGTCAGACTCGAGTGAAACTGTAGTTGTCTGGTTTCTGTGCTGATTGATTCCGTATAGGGTGAACTGACCATACCTGATGTTTCTAAACCTCAACTCTCGTTTGTTGGCTTAATAAACTCGATAATGGAAATACAATTCAATCCTCTTAGGGTTCTAACCTAAACTCTCATTCGTTGGTTTGAATGACCTAAGTTACTTGTTTGGTTTACTAAAGGTATTCACAATCTCTCGATTGCTGAAAAGTTCACCTCTCGGTTACTAATTAGTCTTCCCTCTCGGTTCATCGACTTACCTCAAATACTTGGTCTGGTTGAAAGATCGAATTGGACGCAGTACCTTGTTAGACATGGCCAAGCCTAATGGTAGAAACCAAATAACAATCAAACAATACAGATAAGCAATTAAAATTCATACGCAAACAAGCAAATTCAGAACATCGCACATAATCAAACAACTATCAAATAAACAGAGTATTCGACTACATCGTATTCCCAAGAAACTAAAGAAATTACTCAAACATGGTTTCTAAAACAGAGAAATAAAAGCGAGATAAATAATTCATTGCAAAGACCGAAAATACGAAGAAAGTTCGTCGGAATCTCTCGATTTCCTCCTCTCTCCTTCGTCTTCAAGTTGGTTGTTGTAAAACTCTCCTTAGATTGGTCTCTGTATGATTGGATGCCTTTCTGGCCCAAGGGGTCGTCCTTTTATCGCTCCATAACCTTCCATCTTTAATTAGGCATTAATCTGAAAACTTAGATTAACTGCCGGATTTGTCTGACACGGTCCGTGTGAGATGTTGTACGGACCGTGTTCTTGTGTCTCTTGTCCGGGTCGTGCAGCGCCTGTGTAGGGGGTCGAGTAGGGTATGACACGGTCCGTGTGGATTGTGACTCGGCCCGTGTGGGTTGTCTAGATTGTCATATTTCACACTTTCTTCGTCCGTTTCCTACAATAAACAAACAAAAGCGCAGCAGTACCATATTCTATATATAATCAATGTAATAAACATGATTTTACAGTTTTGGACACAGATTTTGTACAAGGTTTGGTCGGAAATGTAGCTAAAATAACGAGATATCAACCATAATGGTACGGTTATCGATAGTAAGGTGATTTTACTCGACATTGAATAATTGTGGAAAAACTGAAATGAATGCATTGAATTAATTTACTTGAAGATTGGTGCACTTGTCATGAACTTATGTTTTGCATATTGTGAACTTAGAGCATTTGTGCACTTTCATTGTTGCATGAATATTTTATGTGTGAACTTATTTTTTTGCTAGCTGGTTAAGTACTCATTAGGGTCTGTTTCTGCTAGTTGATTATTATAGTCTGTGAATTGTTTCTTTGGAATGTGTATTATTTTTATTAGTTTCATGATTTATTCTCAGTGTGTTGTTTGGTTTCCGTTGGTTTCGTCTTAGGATAAAATGACTGAAATTTAATACCACACTGAAAGATTTCAATCTCTCACATCTCTATTGTGATGAGTTCCAGGTACAAAACACAAGATAGAGAATTAAGATGTCGAGCTTGAAGACTTCGAGATTTTCCACAAAGAAAAGTATTTGTTTATTTCATGTGAATTATGAAAGTTAAAAGAAAAGTTTCTTCATGCATGTTTTGTTGCTATTATTTTTCTCATTGGTAATGTATGTATGTATGTACGTACATACGTACGTATGTGTGTATGTATATGTATGTGTGTGCGCGCGCGTGTGTGTATATATTTATAATTGTGTATAAAAGTAAAATCTCCTTGTCCGGGTGAGACACAATATTCCATCATATAGTTGGTAATTCATTAAAATTGCAGTTGAAACTATTTTTTGCTCAACCCCACTAAGGAATATGTATTTTTTCTTTATTTTCTAATCCATCTGAAAATATGATTATGGTAATAATTAAGGAAAAAATGGAATCCAATTATACCGTAAAATCACAAGATGACAGATTAAAAGTTGCCAGTGGTCAGTACATAATATTAGCGGCAAAAAAATCACCAGTGACAACAAATAACTCGTACGATTTTTGGACATTGAATAAAGATGTAGATTGTTTTCATTCTATTCATTCAACACTTGGTTTTGCAAATAATTAAAAGATTTTTAATAGATTGATTTTTCATCGGTTCAAATAATTAATAATATAAAACACAAATACACATTTTTTTTCTTTTATTTAAGACAGTGATTAAATTATAAGCATAATCTATATTTTCTTCATATGCAATCCCCTGCGCCCCCCCCCCCCCCCCCCCCCCCCGCCCCCCCGGAAAAAAAATACAGAATTAGAGCATGAAATGTACATGCAAATGAATCTACATGCAAATGACCGCTTGACCTCGTAACAAATGAATTCGAAACTTCTAAAATTTTGAATGTACATGCATCACTCACGAAGTATATGAATTTCAACGGTTTGGATTCGTCATTTGAAGCCGATCCGATGTATTTTTGGAGTTGTGCTCACCAAACCCTCTTGGTGAGCACGTCACACCCTAGATTTACTATATATTTATATATATGTTTGTTACCACTTAGTGACAACTTATGAGAATAAATAACATATAACTCTCATGAAACTCCCTGGCCATTCTTATTTCATTCCATAGGAAAAACTATTGTTACAGAGAAAAAATTTCAGCTTAGTCTCAACATGACTTATGTTGACTTACTGCCTATTTTATAGAGTAATATTCCCAATCTTATTTCATTCCATAGGAAAAACTATTGTTACAGAGAAAAAATTTCAGCTTAGTCTCAACATGACTTATGTTGACTTACTGCCTATTTTATAGAGTAATATTCCCAAGGGTATACTGCCTAATTTCTAATTATTTCTTGCCAATATTCTATTTCCTTAATACAAGATTACATTTTTTTTTTTGAGAAAAGTGGATAATCCCCACCTGTTTCATATTTGAAACCAAATATAGTTCATACAATATAGCATTCTAAATGCGCAAAATATCATAAAGGCTACAACAGAGCATACAATGAACAAAAGACACTAAATCTATCTAACAAACCATAGACTATATAACTAGCAAATTCAAAGATAGCAAAGCATATAACAAAGGAACTAAAGCCCAGTAAAGGGCACTAAGATCAGTAGCCAGAGCAAGAGGAACAAGAATCCCTCACAGTAGAAGAAGCACTAGGTGAGTAAGAAGAAGAGGATGCAGAGGTAGGATCCGAGTCAGAAGGCAAAATGTGAACATCCAAATCTGCAAAATCAACTCTATGCATCAGATATGCGGACAGGTCCGAATCCTTTGACCCAAGTCCTTGAACGCCCTCTGAATGCAATAGGTTGTTTCCCCCGTCGAGGGTATCTGAGTCCGACATTGCTATCAAACTTTCTTCCTGGGTTAAAGGTGAAATGTCCATAGGCAAAATTAAAGTTAGTTGAAAAAAAAGTATCATCTTGTCTAATTTTACACTAATAAGACGTAAGTGAAATAATAGAGGTACCAATACTAGCAAGAGAAGGAAAAGAACAATCAGTAAAGCATAGTTTATTTCGTGATAACCATACAACCCAAAGAGTTGCACCTCTAAGCATTTCCACTAATAGGGTATCTTGTAAGGAAATACATGAGTCTAAGCACCATAAGTCTGCAAGTACTGTACAATCATATTGAAATCCATTATGGTTAGCTATCCATGACCAAATGGTAGAAATAAATGGGCATGTAACGAAAAGATGGTCAATGGTTTCAAATTCACCACAAAAAGGGTAGGACAAATCGCCTTGCCAACCGTGTTTGGCTAAATTTGATTTGGTAAGGATACCATTATTTTTAAGCAACCATAAAAATACTTTAATCTTTAGGGGTATTTTTGACTTCCAAATTGTAGTGAACTGGGTATTGGAGAAACCACCATATTCTAACCATACATATAGTGAATGAATAGAAATACAAGATTACATAAATATTACATAAAATATCACAATAGATAGTTTCCTTTCTTCATCATCACAGTTGTCTTGTGTGCCACTTCTCTTCAGAGCTTTTGTGGCTCACGTTAACACTCCCCCTCAAATTAGCATGTAGATGTCTTTCATGCCTAACTTGACAAGTGAGTCATGAAAGATTGTGCTAGAGACCCCTTTCGTCAATATGTCTGCAAGTTGATCCTTAGTTAATTCTCACAAAAGGAATGCATATGACCTTCTCCTCCAGATTATGTCTGATAAAGTATCTGTCAACTTCTATATGCTTGGTATGATCATGTTGCACATGATTCTGAGATATGGCAATTGCAGCTTTATTGTCGCAGAAGAGTTTCATTTCTTCTCTGAGTTTAAATCCGAGTTCACTCGTAATTTTTCTCACCCATATTAGCAATACCTCTAAATTCTGCCTCAACACTAGACAATGCTACTACCCTTTGTTTCTTACTTCTCCATGTCACCAAGTTCCCTCCAACTAATGTAAAATATCCAGAAGTGGATTTTTGATTAGTTATATCTCCTGCCCAATCTGAGTCTGTGTACCCCTCAATTCTTAGATGCCCATTTTTCTTAAATTAAATACCTCTTCTAGGTGCTCCTTTCAGATATCTAAGAATGCGAAACAGAGCTTCCATGTGTTGTTCACTAGGAGCATGCATGAACTGACTCACTACACTTACCGCATATGTGATATCTGATCTGTAAGTGACAGATAAATAAGTTTACTCACTAATCTTTGGTATACCTCTTTATTTGCTAGGACCTGGTTCGGGAACTCACCCAACTTGATATTTTGTACAACTTGCCCAAGAGTAACAAAAGACAATAAGATAAATTACTGGCTTAAATTTTTAATGACTTTTAAAAATTGAACAAGCAAAATTACAGTAGTAGTCTAAACAAAACAATTTTGAAAGTTTAAGCTTATTTCAAGAGTCAAAAGCCTCAAATATCATAACAGCAGGAGCACAAAAAATTCAAAAAAGACAAGTGCTTAATTATTGAAGATAAGGCAACAATAAATCCTTAGCAAATTCATAGAAAATTTGACTGCTTGAATTTTTCTAAATACAGCTATTGTAAATATAGAAAGAAAGGCTGGATTACCTTCACCAACAAATTCTTTTTAGGAAAGTAAGCAACGGCCAATTACTTTGTAAATCTGTAAGTATGTTATGTAAGCATATGAGAAATACAAGAAATACAATCATTTTTTTAATAAACATTCTCTTATTGAAATTTGTTCATTAATCATAGTGGTATTTTAGTTGGAGTAATTGAAAATTCAGAGTCTCTGACAAGTACATAATGTGAAGATTATTTAAATATTATGCATACTGTGCATTACTAAAAATCAGAGAATACGGGTCTGAATTTTCATGGAAGATTATTATGCACGCGCATTACTAATGCATTTTGAATTTTCAACTAAACCATCAACACAACAGGAACTCTAGCATGACATGGTTTCAGTAATTAATCAGAGAATAGAGGTCTCGATGTGCTTCATCGAAATTAGAGAATACTTACCTTTCAGTACTTAATCAAAATTAAAAATCAATAAAATTACCTACTAGGTCAGATTAAATTGCTAAAATCACTAAAATGGTTGGTATTAGATAAATCGTTGAAAAACTAAATTTCAGTACTTACTCTATAGCAGGCAACTCAGGCATGTTCTCCCATCTAGGAATTGAGGGAACTCTAACAACGAAGTCGACATTGTGCAGCGTAGCAAACAAAAAGGGGCGATTCAAGTCTAATTCCGTATCAGAGAAGCACATAACAAACTAAGATAGGGGCGACGATGCCATATGCAAGACGGGGAGAAAAAAATTTAGGATGAGCGATTTGCACCGGGTTATCTTTGGAGCTGTAATTTTTAGCGCCAGGAACTTCTCTAGAGCTAGAAACAGGAGCAGGAGAAACAGAAGAGAAAGGACAAAGCGGCATAATAGTCATGATATGTTAATAAATATTATTTAGTCAATTTTAATTTTTGAATTTAATTATTTTATTGTTTTTAGGTAAATGTGTTATTTCTTCCAATTTAGAAGAGTAAATACAATATTACAAACTATTGTAGAACAAATTCATAATATTGAAGTTTTTGTAGGGATACAAGAAATTCCCCCATAATTAAGTTACGACCGTTTATGTGTACCATACCACTAGAGAAATGGTTGTGGGCCTGGGGGCCCAACAAATGTTATCAAACAAAAGCTGACAGCATCTTACTGTTGGCATATATAGTACTTTTGTTGTCAAATTAAATATTCTAATAAATTCTTAGTAGATTGATAGACATAAACCACATCAATCTCTGTATCCGAATCTCATAGTACCTCAAAATTTGGGGTTGAATGTAGTCTGTCTGATTAGAATCCTGATCATTGCAGATCATGGATCATACGCTGGAAAAGTATACAGTGAAGTGTTATTTTATGGTTCAAATTTTTTTAAATTATAATAATTTTGTACCTATTGAATTTGAATCTCATTTATTCATTATATATTAGCATGAATTCTAAACTGACAGCAATGTGCTGTGTGCCTGTGTGTATATATATTTTTGTGAGCTATCTTATTAAAATTGGACGGGTGTCATGATAGAAAAATATTTATAAGAAATAAAATATAGTTTACACTGCTTGATTTTGATTATTTTAAATATGTATGACATTAGCCATTATCATTTTTTTTTTTGTAAACGAGACTAGATCGTTCATACTATCAAAAATCATTCTTCTTGAACATCAGTAACAAGTTTGTGTTTTACTAAAGACTTTGCTCGTTTGTCATAAGATTATACGTAATGAAATTTGAAGGAGATCAGAGTTCACTTTGAAAAAAATGAAAACCTATGCATAGGGATACACACAAGATTGATTATGAGAATATACTAAAACAATTGTTTGATTGTTCCATAAGATTAGTCTTAGGAAATCTTGATTTATCTAGAAAAATATTTTTCTCATCTTGTTAAAATGATAAAAAAAATCATCCAAACACGAGAACAAATGGAAAAAAAAAAATCCAAACATGTTGGGTGCAATCTTAAAATAGCTAGAATAGAAAAATTGATATTTGTCTTATTAAAATAGCATATTTAAACTTTTTGTGAAGATAATTTGGCCTAATAAGACAAAAAATTTGGTTCCCTACTTGAACTATTATAATCCAACCAAACACCAAATAGCTTGTTCCGAATAATTTTTTCTCAAAAATAATTTATTTCCAATCCAACCAAACATAACATAAAGGAATTACAATTCCAGTAAACCTAAATTCCCTCAATTTCCATTTGGTAAAACAGGTGACCAACCATGCCCTAAAACATAAATAGAAGAAGATCAATACCTCCACATTATCCTGCTTGAGCAATGTGGGCTAGCTGGTAAAACTATGGGCATTACTTTTGTGATTAATTAACCTTTTAAGGCATTGGGCGAGTAATCCCAATTGTGTTTTTTTTTTTTATTCTTTACAGAATATTTCATCTTAAATCCCTCTTTTATGTGGAAAAAAAGTTTACACGGGGCTGACGAAACAAAATTAATGAACTTTTTTTTTTTTTTTTTTTTTGAGGAAATCAAAATGAACTTTGTATTGTACTGGGCTAGCCCATTGTAGTCTGCTGACCTTTTGTGCCTTTATATTTAGTTGATCCAAATTGATTTTTTCCTTTCCGGCAATTTCATTCGAATTAATTAATTAATTTAAGTACTATATATTAAAATTCATTGTAACTGGATTTATTTTTGTGTGCTCCTCATACTTAATCGATCAAGCAACATACTAAATCCCTCTTTTATCTCGCTGTGTCCAAGCTCCCAATTTATTATGGCCTCCATGGATCCATGCTATTAGAAACATAGTAACATAACTCACGAATAATTCGAGTATAATTTATTTTTTTGACGTTTCTAAACTAAACATCTAATAAAACGTAAAAAATGGATAAAACACAATGTTTTTTAGTTATTTTCATTTTTCTTCCTTGTAGTACTGAATCATTTCTGAATTATAGCTGAATTATTTTTGAATCACGAATATTTGATCCTGCCAAACTGAATCCGAACTATTCATTTATCACAACATTAATGATGTTAACTATTCATTGATGCTGAACCCGAATAATCAATCACAGGCTCCAGCTGGCGCACAGTGGTTTCAAAAACTTAATCCTTGCTTAGAAGAATATTGTATAGATGTTCAAACAAAATAGACTTTTTTGATAAGCTCCAAATTAAAATTATAGGCCTTATAAATAGCAAGTTCAAAAATTAACAACTAATTATGAAGATATGGAAAACCAACTTATTACAAAAATAGTTGTAAAATATTAATTGAAGCCTCATTGCTGAAAGAAAAAAATGGTACAACTGACAAACATGATTCAATTCAAACAAAAGAATTTATTGATGTCTGAAAATAGAACAAGTACACAAACAACTTAGATATTTAACTTATTAAATAATAACAAGAATTACATAAATAAGCATACGACACAAACATTAATGCTGTGACAAATGAAGTACAGCTGTAGCCTGTGATTGATTAATGCTGTGAACTATTCATTGAATAATTGAATATTATTTTTTTTGTTTTGTTGCATGTGAATGTCGTGAATGTCGTGAATGTCGAATATTTATTGAATTATGGATATCTAATATTGTATGTTTAATGACTAGTAAATATGAACCGAAATTTTTATAAATATACAAAATTCTAAATTAATTACACAATCTATACATTTTTGGGATGGATTTCCACATCTATCTATACCGCTCACTTTGTAAGCGGTTCCATAACCCAAAACCACTCACCTTGTCAGCGGTTCCAGCATCCAAAAACCCTCTCTGGAACCACTCACATAGTCGCCCTTCCTGGAACCACTCACATAGTCAGCGGTTCTGGATCGATATTGTTTATTAATTGAGATTAGTTATATTAATTAACTTAGATTAATATTTAATTAATATTGATTAGTTATTTTAATTATTTTTGATTAATTTTTTTAATTAATTTTGATTAATTATTTTAATTAATTTGTAATTAATTAATTAAAATTAATTATTTGGAATAATTAATTTCATTTTGAGCAATACATATACGCAGAAGCCCGACCATTTAACCAGAATGAGCAATATATATACGCACAAGTATGAGCAATACATATACGCAGAAGCCCGACTATTTAACCAGAATGAGCTTCCGGCTTATCGCAAGTGGTATCAGATGAATGACATGCCATCTGTTTATATTTTTGAGCAGCATGTATGTATTGCTCATTCTGGTTAAATGGTCGGGCTTCTGCGTATATATATTGCTCAAAATGAAATTAATTAATTAAAAATTAATTAATTTTAATTAATTAAAATAATTAATCAAAATGAATTAAAAAAATTAATCAAAAATAATTAAAATAATTAATCAATATTAATTAAATATTAATCTGAGTTAATTAATATAACTAATCTCAATTAATAAACAATATCGATCCAGAACCGCTGACTATGTGAGTGGTTCCAGGAAGGGCGACTATTAGGGGTGTCAATGGGTACGATACGGGTAGGGTGGAAGTATTTTCATACCCATATCCACTAAGAATTGATCTTACCCATATCCTACCCTTGCCCGTTAAGAATTTATTTTATCCTACCCTACCCGTACCCGTTATAATTAGTGGGTAACGAAACGGTAGTGGGTGAATAACGAATAATGCTAATATAATGGTTTTATTATTTTTACAAATATATCATCAAAACTCATCATGTCATACATATGCAATCACAATTACTAATATAAAAATTAAAATACAAATATGCAATAAATTCTAACTAATAATTTTTTTATAAAAAATAAAATAAAAAATACAAATATCTCTTCTAACAAATTCAAAATTCAATTCGTTAATTAAATAATAAAACATTCAAATGAAAAAGGTAATATGTTTAATATAATATTCATCTTACAACAAAATGCATATATTTTCTCATGGATTAATGTTGATACAATGATATGATAAACATAAAATTGAATAAATTAAATATAATATTTATATATCTATATATAATTTATTTTATATAATTACCCGTTACCCAATGGGTACGAAATAGCCTTTACCCATACCCATACCCGTTTAGCTAACAAAAAAAAATCCTTACCCATACCCATTCCCAATAAGCTAACGAAAAAAGAAATCTTACCCATACCCATTTTATCGAATACGATACGGGTAGGGTAAATGGGTAAACGGTTTTCATTGACACCCCTAGCGACTATGTGAGTGGTTCTAGGAAGGGCTTTTGGGATCCTGGAACCGCTGACAAGGTGAGTGGTTTTGGGTTATGAAACCGCTTACAAAGGGAGCGGTATAGATAGATGTGGAAATCCATGCCAAAAATGTATAGATTGTGTAATTAATTTAGAATTTTGTATATTTATAAAAATTTCGGAAATATGAATGTAGTCGGATAAACAGATAAAAAAGTGTTATTGACATTTTTATTTGTGCTTTTGATAAAATAGTTTAAAAAAAAAAAAGAATGAATAGAACTAATTTGTATTAAGAAAATTTAGTAAAACACAAAATTTTATTGTATCATGTATTATCTTTATACAAATATATATATATATATATATATATATATATATATATATAGAGTAATGCTATTATGCATTGCGAATTAAAACGGGTGCTTTAATTCGTGCTCATATCGCAATTTCCAAAGTTCAAATAGCCGATCCGAACCGTTAGATGTGTTCTCCATAATGAAATGTGCTTAGAGACCAAATTTTATATTTTTTAGAATTTTTTTACTATTTATTAAGCTACTTTGAAAATCGCTGATCTAACGGTGGCTCATATTGAACAGTGAAACCGTTGGATCAGCGATTTTTAAAGTGGCTTAATAAATAGTAAAAAAATTCCAAAAAATGTAAAATTTGGTCTCCAAGCACATTTCAATATGAAGAACACATTTAACGGTTCAGATCGGCTATTTGAACTTTAGAAATCGCGATATGAGCGCGAATTAAAGCACCCGCTTTAATTCGCAATGCATAATAGCATTACTCTATATATATATAGAGAGAGAGAGTGATGCTATTATGCATTGCAAATTAAAAGGCCCCTTTTAATTCGCGCTCATATCGCGGTTTTCAAAGTTCAAATAGCCGATCTGAACCGTTAAATGTGTTCTCCATATTGAAATGTGCTTGGAGACCAAATTTTACATTTTTTGGAATTTTTTTACTATTTATTAAGCCACTTTGAAAATCGCTGATCCAACGGTGGCTCATAATGAACAGTGAAACCGTTGGATCAGCGATTTTCAAAGTGGCTTAATAAATAGTAAAAAAATTCCAAAAAATATAAAATTTGGTCTCCAAGCACATTTCAATATGGAGAACACATCTAACGGTTCGGATCGGCTATTTGAACTTTGAAAACCGCGATATGAGCGCGAATTAAAAGGGGCCTTTTAATTTGCAATGCATAATAGCATCACTATATATATATATATATATAATTTTAGTTTTAAAATTATCTTATAGGATAACAGGTAAGATAATGAAAAAAAAATCATTATTCTTACCTGTACCCGATTGATAAGCTAACAAAAAAAGAAAATCTTACTCATACCTAATTTTTCGAATATGATATGGGTCAGGTGAACAGATAAAAGGGTATCATTGACCCCCTTAATGCTAGCCAATTATAAATTGATTAAAAAAATAGAAATTATACACGGTTCTTATAAAGAAACCGTGTATGATTTCCAAAACAATGCACAGATCTCTTGTAGAAATCGTGTATATAACCTTAGTTATTATACATGGTTACTGTGACTGTGTAAAAATCACTGTTTTCAACGGGGGGGTTTTTTTTTTAAAATCTGACATGGTTCACTTGTAAGAAGCATGTATGTTAATACTATATAGACACGGTTCGCCAACCATGTACAATGTATCGGTATTTTCATACACGACGCACACTGACATGGTCGCGAAACCGTGTGTCATTAGCTTTTTGGACCATGTATAGTTTTTCTAGTAGTGATTTTGATCCATAATTTAATTATATTTGCCTTCTTATCATAAATGGAAACTACTTTTTTGTATTTTCGAGCAATATTAACTATGAATTGAAATAAATAAATTAAAGAATTAATTAATTTAATTTGTTGGTTGCTTCTCCATCTCTTTAGTATATATTGTCCTTTTTTTTTATTTGTAATGCAACTTTTGTATTTGATCGCGTCATTTGTGTGTTAATTACAACGTAGAAAATGTTCTACAAACTTTGAATGAATGTAAATTTCAATATAAGAGCAAATTTCAATTTTGACCAACAACAATAAAAAATGAAAAGAGAGCCTTTCTCACAAGGCATTTATGAGACTCACATAATTGTACAAATACTTTTAGTGAACTGTTGGAGTAAGCTATTATTAACATAAAAGTTGTCGGATATATATGAAAGAATACTTAGGGTTTAGCTTGCAAATTTTGCACATATGCTAGTTGTTTATGTAATTCAGGTTTATGTTAAGAACCAAAAATAAGGAAAAGTGGTATAAAGCGTAGACAATAAAAGAAACAGTTGTGTCGCCTCCCCTCCTGTTTAGTACAACTACTATCCTCCAGTTTCATGACATTAATTTGAGGTTGGCTTGACTAGATCGATTGAGTTAATATATAATCATACAAGGAAAAATCAACGGAGTTGGACCGGAATCGGTTGAGTTTGACTGGATTCAACCGCTGGAGATCCGATTTTGAACCGAGTTTTTAGCTAAAAACTAGTTCAAACAAGCCAAGTTATGAGATTTTTTGACGCCTGGGACCAATTCTTGACGTTTGGAGCGAGTCTTCTAGGGGAGTACGGATACATATTGAATAAAAAAATATATATTTAGATGTTATTCTCGACTAGAATATATATTAGTAATTTATTTTTAATTATTCAAATTATATTCATATCCGTATTTGTATCTGTCCGATATTCATATTCGTATTCGTATTTGTATTCGTATTCGAGATTATCCGTATTCGTATCCGTATTTCAAAAATTATAAAAGATAAAAATACAGTTTAACCACTATCCGATTTGTATCCTACCGTTTACAACCTAGATTCTTCTGAAGAAGTAGAGAAAAACGACAGTTTGATTTGAGATAATTTGATTTTAGTCGAACAAACGGAGGAATGGGTAATTAAGTTGGACAGCGAACCGGGGTCAGCCCATTTAATTCAATACCACTGCCACTGCATATGGGCCCAAATTAAAATATTCACCTATTTAATTCAGTCTCATTTAATTCAGCACCACAAGCTAGATGTGGCGTGGGTTGAGTTCTTTCACTGTAGTTCAATCTTCAAACTTCAAACTTCAAACCATTCAATCAGAGGTTGATCCGGATTTTTTTTTTTTTTTACCACTCTAAAAAAAAGTATAAAAATAAAAACCATCATCCGCAAATTTCTATTAAATATACTACTTCCGCGGACTGAAGCTGCATATCCAGATTGGTTGGATTCGCACGGACTGAATCCGCGTGTCCAGATTGGCCGGATTCGCGGATTGAATCCGCGTAGCCCAAGTTTGATGAATTCAACGATTGAGAAAACGTAGCCCAAGTATTATTGGACTTTTAGATTCGTGCCAAGATAAAAGGAATGGACTTTGAGATTCGTGCCAAGTTAAAAGGGATGGTCCGGATTCAATAATTATAAAAGATTCCCTTGATAGGTAAGAGAGAGGATGTGAATTGACTGAATTCAGAGAAAAGTCAGAAGTCACGTGGGCTAAAATATTCTCTTGTCCGCGTGAACGGGTTGAATGATTGAGATGTATTATTTGAATGTTGAGATTCGTGCATAAATATTATTTGAGACTTGAGATTCGTGCATATTTTATTTGAACGATTGATATATTACAAAAAATCACGCAAGTTTACTCGTAATATAACATCAGAAATCAAATCGGTTACGCGGATTGAGTCCGCGAATCCGTGGTTCCGCGGATTGAGCTCGCGTATCCGTCTTTATGCGGATCTAGTTTGTGGATCCAGATCCGTCCTCTCAGTCTGCGTATCCGATCTATCTGGATACGCGGATCCAGTCCGTAAGAGTAGTATTTGTGATAGAAACCTGTTAAGAGTGGTTTTTATTTAATTATGATTTTTCAGTGTGGTAAAAAAAAAAAATCCGAGGTTAATCTTTTGTCTAAAGTAAATAAAAAGTAAACTCTATAGTTGTACTTAGATAATACTTTTTTAATCACAACCGAGACAGTTGACCATCTCTAATTTTTTTTAGTTATAATACTTTTATTATATTATAATAAATGTGAGTGGATTATTTAAGTGTAACTATTTGTTTAAATTAGCATTGTTAACAAATTATTGTTATATTATTTTTTCTATTTTTTATTACAAAATAAAATTGTGAAAAAAAAAATATGAGTTTTCAATTAATTTGGCCGATTCTCACCGATTCATTATATTCTACGGTCAAATGACTGATTTTGATTCCAATTCTGATTTTTCTCTTCTACGTACTTAATGGTCAAAACCATTTAATTTCACAATAATTAATGTGACCATGGTTTTATATATCATTGTTAATTATTGTTAATTATTGTTCATGATTACTGTGCATAATTAATTCACCATACATACACAAAAGAAACGAAAAAATAAGATTGAAATAAACTTACTTAATTTCTCCAAGTTTACCATATATTCATTACAACCCCTCTTAAAATGTCTTATTTCAATTCCACACCATTGCTTACATTATTTTCATATACCTCTTCTACAATGCCATCCTTTCCTTATTCTTCCACTGCCTCTTTCCTCTCCATTAATGTCTTTATCAATTTCTCAAGATGCGCCCCGACATCCACCTTTGAGAAACCGACACACATCAAACTCTCCGCAACATCTGCCGGCGTGATCTTCACCTCCTCCAATAACTTCCTAATCACCTCATACAACTTGTGACTCTCGATACCGAGGTAATTCTTTGCCAAAACCCTAAACGACTCGAAGTCACAATACGACATTTTTATGTGTTTGTCCATCCTGCCTGTTCGAATTAGTGCAGGATCCAACTTTTCTATGTGATTTGTCGTAAATATTATAATCCTTTCTTCGCCACATGCCGACCATAGCCCGTCAATGAAATTCAGAAGACCAGAAAGAGTCACCTTTTTTTTCTCTTCATCAACGAACCGAGACTTTCTTTTGCTGTTTTCGTCACTGCCGTCACCTTCTTCTTCTTTGCTTTTGTTGGAGTTGCGTTTGCCCGTGAGATCGAGCGAGCAATCGATGTCCTCTATAACAATTATTGACTTCCCGGTTGTCTCGATGAAAAGCTTTCTTAATTCTGAGTTGCTCTTTACAGTTGTTAGTTCCATGTCGTAAATATCGTACTCCAGAAAATTTGCTATGGCCGTTATCATGCTTGACTTGCCTGTACCGGGTGGACCATAAAGCAGGTACCCACGTTTCCAAGCTTTGCCAATCCTTGAGTAGTACTCCTTCCCTTTGCGGAATTCGTTCAGGTCATCTATTATCTCCTGCTTCTTTATCGGGTCCATGGCAAGAGTACCGAATGTGGATGGGTGCTGGAACTGCACGTGGTTCCACATAGGTTTGAAATAGCTGGACCATTCGTGATACGGGTTGTTGGTGAAGAGCCGGCGCTGCCTGTTGCGTACTGTAATTGCACGGCCTTTGTCGAGCACTTGTCTCAGGTATGGCCCCTCTATTAGCTCACGATGGCGTTTGTGGAAGGTCAAGGTGTAGTACCTGTCAAGGTGGTACAGTGGATGTATGATTTTTTTGAGCTAGTATGGAGGGACTATGACTAATTAAACCAAAAATTAGGTCATGTACGTAACTTCTGACTTAAATCTTAGGGGGAATTTCACGTATACCCCTCAAAAACTTCAAAATTACATATTTCCCCCTCTAAATTTTAAAATTACATATTTTCCCTCTAAACTTCAAAAACTCACATATTTATCCATTTTATTATATTTTATATTAAAACACATTCTAAATTCATAAAATACCCATTTTACTCTTTATTAAAAATCATAAAACATCCATCTGACTCTAATTTGAATCTGAAAGTTTCCTCTAACGTCTGAATTGCTTTAAGATTCGTGTGTGCTACATCAGCATGAATCTTGAAGCGAACATGCACGAATATTGAAGCAACGTGCACAGATATTGATACGAGGCATGCACATCAAAATCACTTGAAGATACGTGCGCACTACATCAGCACGAATCTTGAAGTGAACACGCACATATCTTATTGCGATTCGGACAAATCAGACGGTAGAGGAACCCTTCAGATTTAAATTTCAGTTCGATGAAGCATTTTATACTTTTAATAAAGGGTAAAATTGGTATTTTATTAATTTAGAATGTGTTTTAATATAAAATATAATAAAATGGGTAAATATGTAATTTTTTGAAGTTTAGAAGGGAAAATATGTAATTTCAAAATTTAGAGGGGGAAATACGTAATTTTGAAGTTTTTGAGGGGTATACGTGAAATTCCCCCTAAATCTTTACAGGTCTCTTTTCTTAGTTATATTTTATATGTCCTTAATTATAGAAATCATAGGGTTAAAATGTCACATTATTATTTTTGTGCTTTAATTATATTAGAAATTATTTTTTATTTTTAAAATTTAAACAGTCGATTTGAACCACTCAACATGATTTTCATATTAAAGTGTGATTGAAAACTAAATATTATATTTTTTTTAATTTAGAAAATTTCTAAATAGATATAAAATCAATATTTTTGAATGGTCCAAAATCATTTGAAAAATAGTAATTTTGTACCAATATAAAAGAATAGCAAAAAAATTCTAAAAAAATATAGATAGTGATTTTGAAGTACTACGTTACCTCCTTTGTTCGTCAGAGTGGCGACTGGTGTTGTGGCTTGATACGGGTTCATGCATATATGCATGCCACCAGATCCTAGCCCCGTTAAAATCATCTGTCACCTCCACCCTTTCTCCGATTGACACCAGGAAGCGATCGCTGTCCTTGCCGAGTTCAACACGGCATGTTCGGGCACTCCTAGAGCAGTGATCACTGAGGTACGCTTTGGTGGCAATGTAGAGCTCGTGGCGATTCATGCGATCACCGGCATACTCCTCGATGATGAAGCGTTCGTAGGGGTTGATGTACGAGGTGAACTTGAGGATGTAAGCGTGGAGGTAATTCTTGAGATCGTAAGGCACAAATTGTCGAAACATGGTCCAGATAATGGCTAGGCCTCCTATGGTGGATGTTATCTTGGTGCTTAGCGACGTCAGTGTTTCTACATGATCCATGGCTTAATTTCTCTCTTTTTGTTTTTAACATATAACAGAGAGAGAGAGAGAGAGAGAGAGAGAGAGAGAGAGAGAGAGAATTGCAAATTATTCAAAGTTTGCTTCTTCTCTTGGAGAGGAGATGGGTATAAATAAATGAATTAATTAATTAAGAGAAAATTGGAGCACGCAAACGCCGAGAGTAGACAAAGTTGAAAATGATATCTCAAACGCCGAGAGCACGCAAACACCAAAATCAAGGTCCCACACATTCTTTTCTTTTTCTGCTTCACAATCATGGGATCCACATTTTCAAAAGTTGAAAATGAAATCTTTATAGTAGAGTTAGGGTGTTCTTAAGTTAACTAAGTTTTTCTGTGAATTTAATTTAAAATTCTATTGAATTGGTTTCAAACGATGTATTCAAATCGTTGAAACTGATCTACTTCACGAGTGATTCATTTACATGTTAAATTTATAATTTTCGAACTAATTTAGTATAAAGTCAAGCGGTAAAAAAAAATAGTTTATAAGTTTATTTTTCATCATTTTTTGACCTCTGAATTTAATATTAAATTTGTTTGAAATTTTATAAATTTGATATGTAAACTCATCACTCGTAAAGCAGACCGGTTTCAACAATTTGAATGGGTTGCTTGAAACCAATCCAATGAGTTTTGAGTTAAGCTCATAAAAGAGCTTGGTGAACTTAAGAACACCCTAATTCTACTCATGACTTTATTTGTGTATTTTGATTTGGAATTGGGAGTAGCTCTAATGTCCATCGAACCTACTTTGGTTTGATGGGTGTATGACCATTCGATCTGTATCAAGATTCGTATGAACTACATTAAAATTTGTGCAACTATGTTTCAATTTCTGTGCGCATAAATGTTAATGTTAATTGTACATTGTTAGAGCCATAGTCACCAGGTACGCGAATAATTCGCGTATAATTCGCATTTAATACGGTTTTCAGAGTTTGCCGCACCGAACCGTGTATAAAATGTTGACTGAACGTTTGACCGAATAATTCGCGAATAAAACGCGTATAAAACGCGAATCACGAATTATTCGCGATAAAAACGTGAAAAAAATGCAACAAAAACCTCTGCTTTATATATTTTTATTTGGGCCGGCCCGCTAAGATAAAGTAAAAGCTGCTTGGAGCTCTGAGCCGGGTGCGTTTCCTCTGAGAAATCTCAATTTTTGCGTGACCGACGTGTCCAGTGCCTATTCGGGGAACTGTAGGGGGTCAGTATTATTTGTGCTTTGAGATTCGTGCAGAACGTATTTGAACGATTGAGATATCCCAAAAAGTCACGCAAAGTTTGAGATATCTCAGAGGATGCGAATTCCTCTGAGTCGCTGTCCCCTCATCCGGATCCCCTCCAACTACGGTAGTACCCGCAATTTTTTTTTTTTTTGCTTCGTTATTGTACCGAATCATTTCCGAATTATATCCAAATTATACCCAAATTACAAATTTTTGACCTCGCTGAACCGAACCCGAATAATTGATTTGTCACTAAGGTTAGAGCTAATTGGCCTAAACGTATGTCCGATTCTCATCCGGCCTACTCCTATCTCTTTGATTTGATGAAATACAAATAAATCACTAGCTGTGCTGACAATGAAATGACCAAATGCATGTAGCTAATTTATAATTGGTTGGTTTTCTCAAAAAAAAAAATAATTGGTTGGCTTTTAGCTCTAAAAGTCAGGTGCTGACAATGTAATGCACCGAAAGACTGACGTAGAAATCTAATCCGAGTCATACTCTATGCTTGTGTCAGCGTTATGACGAAGCAAGATGATGTGATGCATGCATGTGCTTCCGGTGTCGCTTTTTTGTTTCGTCAAATAAGAAAATGAGATATATGCAAGTTAAAATATTTTAATAATTCTAATAATTTTGTAATGATTTCAAATACCATCTTTCATCCGTTACTACAAAAATGTAATTATCTAATGCTCATTTAAATTTGTCTTTGATCTAAAGCACCGGACAATTTAATAAATAAGTTTGAATACTCTTCTACCAGTTGTGACCTATAATTAAGGTCCATTTTTTAACAGTTTAAACTGATTTTGGTCTGAAGACGATAACTTAATGGTATTGTAACAAGTTAGTAAATAAGTTGAAATATTATTCTACCGATTGTACTTTGAAACTGATAGGAGACATACACCACTTTATTCTAAAGGGTCACTTTTAAAGTACCAATAAAATATGTTGATTTTATTATAGCGGTATTGTAATATTAACTCATAGGAATATTCATAATCATCTGATATTGCTTAATACATTAGCAAAACAAACCGTGTAGTACCAACTTTTAAAAAGTCTTCAATTATGCTTGAGCATTGACCGAGGTCAACACGCGTGTCTCCGACGACATTGAGAGCATTGACTTCGAAAATAACACTTAATATGGGTCGGGATCTTCTAAAGTAACTCAATTTTTAAGTTTTGAATTGGGACCGGCCGATTTGAATCTGTCGCTTCAGATTGTCTTGATATTCAAATCCGTCACTCAGAATGTGTGCGCTCCACTTCAGAAAAAATTGTCGTCAATTCAAATTAGACAGTCTTTGTCTAAAACTAAAAAATTAAATAACTTCATTGGATCTGAATTCATATGTACCTCAAAAACATTAAAATTATGTATTTATCTTTTAAATTTCATAATATCATATTTTTAGCTTCTAAAGTTTAAAAACACACAAATGTATCTAACTTATTATCTTTTCTATTTATTTTTTAATTTGTGACACATAAATAGTGATTTATTAAACTTCATTAGAAATGAAAAATATGTATCAAGTTTAAGAAAAATCTTTAGTCTTCTAATTGGCTAGTTTATGAAGTAAATGGAATTTATTTTTCTCATGTCGCGCACATCGTGTTTGCCTAAATGTCACAAATTTAAAATAAATCATTTTGCCATCACAAACAGGACAATTAGAAGGCCGAACATTTCTATTACATATACTTAATATTTTTTTTATTTTTTAGTAAAGAATAAACTGTGAACTTTATGATTTTAAAATGAGTTGTAATAGAAAACACAATAAATTGGGTAAATTTGTGATTTTTCAAATTTAGAAGGATAGAAATAATATTCTAGATTTTAGAAATGGAAATAAGTAATTTTGAGATTTTTTGAAGAGTACGTACGTATACATGAATAAACACAAGCTAATATGGCAATCAAAGTCACAGAGTAGAAAATAAAATTTGCAACCTGAAATTTTAATCTTTTTCATGAAAATTTTAAATTCAAAGATGTAGCTCATCTATAAATAAATTTTACGGTAACTCAACAGTTGGGTTCTTATTTTTGAAGTTTTTGAATAAGCTGGTAAAGAAATTAGTTACAAGACTGTCTTTGTGAGATTGTGTTCACAATTTCTCAATAATCTCACATCTCTATTCTTTAATGAGGAGGAGTAGATCGAGAAGGCCACAAAATCGACTAAATTGACGTCTAGAAAATTCTGCAACTTTTTGTTATCATCTTGTGTTTTGGGGACCAATCCTATATATAGATGTAGGAACTAGGGGGGCAGCCCTATATATCCTACCTGCAGCCCTATATATCCTACCTTAATTACAAATTCTGATTTACTTCTACAAATCTTTAGGAAAGATCTTAGAAAATTAGAATATCTTAATTGCAAATCTCAGATTCAGTTCATCCATGAATTGATATTTGTCTTAATTGTTCTACACATTTATGAACCACATCTAAATGAATATACTGGATATCTTATTCCTGATTTGATCACTTTAATTAATAACCATAATTCACAATAACTAATGTATAATTGTATTACATATTTACTCAACGTTAACATTAAATCCAACACAACGCACATGGTCACAGTCACAGAACCATGTGTTATTAGCTTTTTGGATCATGTATATATAGTCGTATTTTCTAGTAGTGATCGATCCATAATTTAATCATATTTACCTTCTTATCTTAAATGAAAACTACTTTTTGTATTTTTCGAGCAATGTTAACTATGAATTGAAATATATTAATTAAAGAATTAATTAATTTTATTTGTTGGTTGCTTCTCGCTCTCTTTAGTGCATATTGTCGTTTTTTTTATTTGTAATGTAACTTTTGTATTTGATCGCGTCATTTGTGTGTTAATTAGTACTTAGAAAATCTTCTACTAGCTTTGAATTGATGTAAATTTCAACTAAGTGCAAATTTCAATTTTGAAAGAAAGACAATAAAAAATGGAAAGAGAGCCTTTCTCGCCTACAACACAAGGCATTTCTGAGACTCACATAACTGCACAAGTAAATACTTTTAGTGAACTGTTGTATGCTATATATTAATTATTAACAAGATTCTAAATAGTTAGATATTTAATTATACTGTTGTATGCTATAGTGCAATAGTTGCGCTATAGCTTTTTCAGATTTCGAAAGCAATAATGTTCTTAATTGCTTTTATTTTATAATGATTCTAAATAGTTAACTATATATAGTTGCACTATAGCTTTTTCATATTTTAAAAGCTATAGCGTTATAATTGTTATTTAGAATCTTACTTATTAACCATAAATAAAGTTCGTTGTTGGATATAACTTGCAATATTGTACATATGCTTTTTGTTGGAACCGAATCCTCTGCCCCCTGTGGGCAGGATTTTTCTGCCCCCCCCATTCAATTTGACCAATTTCTAGTTGACACGTGGCATATTTTTTAATTAAATTATTTTCTTTAGTTGAAAGCTGTAGCTTGCAATTTTGCTTTCCCCTGCCTCTTCACCTTCCAAATTCAGAAAAGTTGAGGATCTTTTTGTAACTTTCCTTCTTCAATTCTTCTGAAGAGGAAATTAATTATTGACAACCCATCTCATTTATTAGGAAACTGCTCCTAATTTGTTCTGATTTTTACTAGTAAATGGAGCACCAGAGCAACTTTGTTTAATTTTTTTTAAGGAACCGAAAAGGTACCAGTAGAAGTTATTTTGTAAGTTGTAACAAAAATGTAATGTTATTTTTAGTTTAATGCACACTACTAGAATCCCCAATATTAGCAACGGTAGCAAGTAGTAGTTGCAAGCGTAGAAGGGCCCTTGCAAAAGAATTTAGTTTTCTGATTAAAATAATATAGTGACAACGGTAGGCCGTTGCTATTAATCACGCTTGCTATTGTCTCACAGTGACGCTTGCTAATGACTCCTATTGACCCTTGCAAGTAATCAAACCCCGCCCAAAAACGCCAGATATTATATTTTATTACAACCCGTTGCAATTACCCATTACCTTGCGCTTGCAAATAAGTCCAAGCGGGTGAGACACATCATTTGCAAGGGTCACCGTTGCAAATGATTTCATAAAATTATGTTTATATTTTTTTTATTGTGGAAGCCATTACTATTTGCAAGGGGCACCGTTGCAATTATTTTTAAGTTCATGTTTATATTATTTTATTGTGAAAGCTCTTATTATTTGCAAGGGGAACCGTTGCAATTGTTTTCAAGTTTGAGTTTATATTATTTTATTGTGAAATCCCTCATTATTTGCAAGGGGCACCGTTGCAATTGTTTAGAGTTATCAATTTATATTATTCTATTGTGAAAGCCCTTACTATTTGCAAGGGGCACCGTTGCAAATGTTTTTTAATTCCTAGATAGAGAGACTTTAATATTTGAATGGTGAATATAAATATAAATTATAGCAACAAAAGCTATAATACACATTTACATCACAAAAGATACACATTGATATTTTTTTTATCAAACAAAAATATCAAACAAAAAAAATTAGTAGCTATAAAAAAACTTAGAATGAACAGCCATATAAATGGTGCATGAGTGTGCTTTTTTCATGTGCTCTCAAACTGCAAACATACAAAAAAAAATACAATTGACTTAAATTGTATAGAAAGAAACAATAAGTTTTAATGTTATTAGGATAAATTTCTAATTTTCATTTAGTAATTAACTACCATATATATTAATTTCCATTTTTAGTAAAATTATTCATTACGACGACTTGCTCCATCAAAATCCTCATGACCCATCTAATTACTATCTAATTACTTACCACAGAGGTCGGGCCAAAAAGTTCATTTAACCATAAGCTTAGAGCAGCATACAAGAACTTAAAATTTCAATAGTTTTTGTAATTTTGGAGCATATGTGAAAGCTGGTTTTCAGAACAAAAGTTTCTAGTGCAAACTTCCTATTACCTTCTCAAATTTTGGAGCATTTATGAACTCACGAATCCCTTGGTTGGACTCAGTATTGTGAACTTTGACTGAAATTTCACAAGAGCCCTCCAGTGAAGATTAACCAAACTCAAATATACTTAACTAGGCTGGTTTATCTTAAGTCTATATATCTCGAGTTTAGATTTAAACAAAGTTCTATATATACTCGTAATACTCAATGTAATTGTCATATACAAAAGCATAAATAGTGAAATTAGAACCCATTAGAACCTCATCAACCAGCCATGGTCAAGTGTCAACCAAACAATACAAACATACCCTATTTGCCAAACACTAGACATGCTTAAAACAAAATACTATCATAGTTTAATTCATCAAGGTCATTGCTTGAGATTAGTTCATCAATTTCTTTTTGGTTCGGGCATTTTGTCGAACACTTTAAATACATGCATCAATGCAACAAAATTTACTCAAACTTAAGAATGCACGTGATTCAGCGGGGCATTTCATCAAACACATCGTGAAAATAGTGAAAGTGTAACCAAATTAACAACAAGGATACCAACAAAATTCAATTAACTAATTGCAGAAGCTAATTTGGACAGTTAATTGCACTAATTAATCTTCGTCAGTAGTGGAAGTGTAACCAAAATATTTTAGTTGATCTTGAATTTACTACTCACCATTTTGTGTATTCTTAGCAGGAGGAACAAAGGGGACTGAGATCAGATCTTCTCTGGGCTCCGCAACCTGAAGAGGGGAGGGTGGCCTGAAGAGGGAAGGCTTCTTTGAATGAATTATCGGGGCTGCTGAGAAGCCAGTGCTACAGATTTAGAAATGTGAAAAATATTACCGAGGGAGGTCTGGTGGGGATTTAGGGCTTGGCGGGGAGAGAAATGTCTAATGAAAAATTGAGAGGGAATCAAAATTTGACAAAAATTTAGAGAGGGAGAAGTCAAATTTGAGAGGAGGGAATCAAAATTTTGAGTTCCATAAACTCCTCCGCCAGAAAGGAAAGGAGGGATTCCGGGAGGAATTCGCATCCTCTGAGATATCTCAAACTTTGCGTGACTTTTTGGAATATCTCAATCGTTCAAATAAGTTCTGCGCGAATCTCAAAGCTCAAATAATACTGGCCCCTTACATTCACCCGAATAGTCACCGGACACGTGGTCACGCAAAAATTGAGATATCTCAGAGGATTATTCTATACCGATAAGGAGAGAAAAAGAAATTTGTGGCTTCAGAGGATTTATTACGAACAAATATATATTTTCTTTGTATAATAGACAGAAAAGCTTACGTATTGTTCCGAATTCATTCGTTGCACAAATGAAACAAACCCACTCTATTAGCAATTCTCTTCTTCTGGATGATTTGTGGCTTTGACGGACTTATTGTGAACAGAGTAGTACGATCTTTTGTGTAACATACTCAAAAACTTATATAATGGAACAACGTGATTTGTTGCACAATAGTTTGTTAAATTTGAATGCAGCGAAGATCATAATTTTTCTTAGTGCAATTTGTGGCCAAAAATTTGGCGGCAACTAAAAAATTGTGGACGACTGGCCAGAATTTAGAGGGAATCTAATAAATTGATACTTGGACATGATATTTGGAGGGAAGCTGGCGAAAATTTAGAGGAAAGTTTTTATTGGCAAATCTTAAATAACACGGTATCTTAAACTTAAATATGGAAATAAAATTAGCAAATGTGATTCTATTCACATTCTGGAGTTTGTAAAAAAATTATTCGCATCATTTTTTAATTATTAGTTCATATTAAACAATTTCTATACGCTGACAAGGATTATTTATTAATTTTCTTGCAGAAGAAGAATGCTAATATGTAAAACAAAAAGCAATTAATTGAAATATTAAGGAAGGACGTTGAAATTGCTTGAGAGGGGTGCTGTATTTATATTTATTGGCAAAATTTTCATGCACATAGGATATGATATGAAAAAGTTTATACTTGGGGGATTTCTAAATCCTTAATGTTTTCTAAAATAAATTTATACTTCATAAAATAAATTAAGTTGAGTGATCTTTTGTAAAATCAAAATTGTAAAGTCAAAACTAAAATTACATAGCATTACATGCATTAAAGTATGTCTATTGCTTAACTAAATTATTATGATATATTAAATTACATAACATTACATGTATGTTGCATATATAACTCAGATCTTCTCTGCATGAACAAGAAACACAAACTCTTGTTTCGTGAGTTAATGAAGACACATGGGGATCTGTCGTTCGTTGGTCGATCGGAACCGTTTAAATCAAAGAGCACTGCATTTATTGTCTTGCACCCAAGTTTGATCAAATTTTATTTTTATTTATCTATCCATCTAGTTGACCGAAAATGAAAGCATCGTATGGCCATAAACACTTTGTGCTGGATCGAAGCTCATACATAACAAAAGTTCCGAACTTTTATACTTGTTACGTTCAATGTTCTTCCTTGATCATTTTAAAAGAAATTTGGATTGATTTCATTACAGATCAACCGTTTATTTCCCGTGTAAAAATGGACGGTCTAGAGATGTTTTTTTAATTTGAAGGGCATATAATAATGAAAGTCTTTAAAAATAACATGTGCAGGTATTATTTGTCCATATAAGATGTAAAAAAATAAAAAATAAAAATTTTGAATTTTTTTCATATGTATTGCTGTACATGTATTATTTAATCAGTAAATATTAATTTCTCAGCCGTCCGATAGATAATGAATAATCTTGATGTCTTCATTTAAGACGTTGTGAGTAAGGAGTCCATACTCTCTAAGGTAGCATAATATTTCTATTTAGATCTGGCCCTAGATGTTGCACAGGATCCTTTAATATTCGTGTGTAATGATAATCAGACGGTCCGATCTAAACACAAATATTACGTTACCTCATATTAAATGAATTTGGGTGGGTGTCTCCAGTAAATGATACAGACTCCTCTCTTCTCTCCAGAGAGGTACTACTAAGTTCTTAAAAAACATAAATTTTACTTAAAAAAGAGAAGTCGTTCTCCCTCTTCCTCACTAAAACCCTAGCCACCACCTTCGCGCAGGGTTTAATCCCCTCCTCCTCTCAGCTGCACCCTGTCACTAAACCCTAGCCACCACCTTCACCCAGGGTTTAATCTCCTCCTCTCAGCCGCACCTCGTCACTAAACCCTTGCCACCACCTTCGCTGCTGTGTACACGACACCAAAACAATAAAAACTCTCTGTTGCCTCTTTCTGAAGTCTGGACGCGATACAGCGCTCGGCCTCTCTCCGTTGTCTGTCTCCGCTGGGAGCTCGGTCTATCTCCGATCGGCGCTCGTCCTCTCTCCGGGCTTGGCACAAATGACACTCAGTGAGTTAATAATTTACCTTTCAAGTTAATAATTTCTGTATAATTGTTGTGGAATTGTGTAAGATGAATTGCAATTTTGGGAGTCATTTGTTATAAAATTGAAACATTTTTCTTTATCACACAGGTGTTTGGTACCTGAATCGTATAGCTATGTGAAATGGGGTTTGTGATGCCAGGTGATGCCCCACCCAATTGGTACTCCTAAGTAGCAATTAGAGAAACAAGTGTCTATAATAATTTGCAAATCTTACAAGGAACAAATTTGTTGCCTAAGATGTTTGGGTTTCAACTCAAGACCTCATGGTCTTTTCTTTAAGTAATTAGTTGCCTAAAAAAGCTTTCGCTTAAATTAACAAAAGAGTTAGATGTTTTGGTAACATTATAATATTAGTGTCTTACAATTCTCCTTTTCTTTTGCTCTATGAAATTTGCTTCTAGGATCCCACGGTGAAGGTGGTATCCTCAGAAACAGTGAAGGAGAGCGTTTTATGGAGTGGTATTCACCAACTGGCAAACTATCTTGCTTCTCATGAAGTCACTTCTCATTCCCAACAAGGCAGTAATTAATTGCAAGATTCAGATAACCCTACAATTTTGACCTTTTTGAGTTATTTCGAAATTGAACTGTGAATATCTAGGGTCTTTATCTTTTGCATTTGTTGGCTACAAAGACAAGGTCACACGCACCAATAGTCATGTAATTTTCTGTTTATGTTGTTTCCCACTCTAATTTGACAGATACCAGAGGAAGAGCTGGTTCTCGGTCAGCTAATTCATGTCAACTATTTCATGAAAGATCCAAATCAGAACTAGGTACCAAGTGAACCTAGTTGGGCGATTCCAAGCAAAATTAATATGCTCTCAATTAGTGTTTGAGATGTATGCCAGCAATTTAGGCAGAACCAAAAGCCAGTGAAAATCTACAATTAGTGTTTGAGATGTATGCTAGCAATAGTTAATCCTAAACTTATTGGTTAATTTTTAGACTGATTATGGTATACTAACAGACCTGTTTTTTTCCTTTTTATTAGAGATTAATCAAAGGACTGAAAAGAAAAAAAAACAAAGATACAAGAGGAGGCTAGAAAGTTATCAGTCAAGGTATATTGTGCTATAGATTATAAATTTGTAACAGAAAAATGTTGTGCCAATTTGAATAACTCATAGCACTAGGTTTCAAAATTTTCATTTTATATATCTCCGGTTAGTTTTTTTTTTAAACGTTGTGCTATATTCATTTTATCTTTCATTTTATATTATAACGTATGCTATTTGTTGTATTTCCTATTGTTTGGGGACATGTAGAACCAGGATGCAATGATGTTGCCATGATAGACCGTAAAATTCTAGGGTTGCAACATTTGTACCAGAAAGCTGTTTATATGCAAACAGAGGTTTGTGGATTTTTTTTATAAAAATGTTTGCCATCCCTTCTTTTTTTTCTGGTCATTTTTGTGCTGATATAATTATTTTTGTATATATCGTGATAAATATAAGTTATTTTTTTCAATCTAGCAATACAGCACGAGATCACAGCAGAACTGGCCCCTTCCAGTGGATGCTCTATCATTTTGTTAAGCACCTTTTGATCCTGAGGGTCTACTTAGGTACAAAAAAATAATCCTAACAATTACATGGTCAATTCATTGTCTAAAACCTGATTATTGGACTTGGAGATATTATCAATAATTGGCTGCCAATTAGATGTTGATATTATCTTCTATAAAGTAAGAATGGAGCAAGGCAACACCGTACTAACTTTTTCTGAAATATGAGTTACAGGTAATTAGTGACAAGAATGGACAGACAAGAAAGTGGGAAGGATTAAGATGTATTCACACTAGCCACAAAAGACATCGCTTTGTGATGCTTCGTACTTTTTTTCTAGTAAATCAGAGAAATACTAAACTGTAAGGCTTTGAATTTTTTTTTTGATAATTTAGAGAAATCCTAAATTAGAGGAATACCCTACTGTACCAGTCCTTGGGTAAATTAGATTTTTTCTATTCTAGATTTGTCAGGTGTTGTAGGATCAAAATTTTATCTAAGTGAATTCCCCGAGATGGGTAAAGTATCCAAAATATTTTGCCTCAATATTGTTCTCTCAAATACTTATTATTTAATATTTTAATTGTTTATTTAATTAGGTATCTAATTACGAAGGCTATCTTGAACGTGCTTAAATGTTGCATCTGATGATTGGCACTAATGGCAGATTTCAGAATTATGCAACTAATTTCTTAACTATAACTTATTTTGTAAATTTCTGTTAATGGGTGGTGGATATATTTTGGGTATATTTACAAGTTCATTTTAACACTGATGTTGTAATGTTTTTAGGTATTTTGATACAATGTATGATAATTGTACTATGTTGATTAATGCTTATTAAATGTTATCTCTATATTTTAATGTGTTTATGTAAATTTGTTTCAATGGAATTGTAATAGATTATTGGGTTGGTACTGGGTTGGTACCAGGTGGAGGATTGTAGTAGAATTGGAGCATGCAAAAAGTATTAATGATATCATTGCAAATAATCCACTGGGACCTACGTTCGCTAACCTTGCAAATAGTTAGGTGGGGTCCACATTTGCAAACCTTGCAAATAGTCAAGTGGGACCCATGTTTGCTAACCTTGCAAATAACTAGATGGGGCCCACATTCGTTAACCTTACAAATACTCAGATAAGGCCCACGCCTGACATCCTTGCAAATACTCTTGTTGGGTGTCAACTCTAAAAATATTTGCAAGCGTACTTGTTGCAAGGGCGGCTCATGCAAAAGTCGAGGGAAAATTATTAGCAAGCGTGAGCCCTTGCAACAAGTCTGAAAATGACTATTTGCATGGAGGCTTTATGCAACGGTAGTATTTGCAAGCGTGGCGCTTGCAAATGGAGTTTTTTAGGCTTGTAGCAAGGGCAAGCCGTTGCAACAAACCAATTCCTGCCCTTGCCATTATTGGGAATTCTAGTAGTGGCATATAACCAACGGAGTTTTTCTCTAAAATAAAAATCAAAGAGTATAACTTACAACATAAAATCTAGAATTATTTTGCAACACAAAATATAGCCAAGTCCCAAAATCTAGAATTTACAACATAAAATAAAAAATGACTTACCAGTAAAATATTTTGCAACTTGATTCAATTCAAAAAGTTCTCATGACAAGAGATTGCTTAAGCTTTGAAAATTTTTTCTCACTACTGATACAGAGAAGAGGAGAAATAATTCTGCATTTGGAAGGTGAAAAGACAGGAGAAAGCAAATTTGTAAGCTATAGCTTTCAACTAAAAAAAATAATTTAATTAAAAAAATATGCCACGTGTCAAGTAGAGATTGGTCAAATTGAATGGGGGACAGGAAAATTCTGCCCGGGGGGGGGGGGGGGGGGGGGGGCGCAAGGATTCGGTTCATATATGAAATTTGTGTCACCACCCCTCCTGTTTAGTACTACTACTCTCCTCCAGTTTTATGAAATTTGACATTAATTTGAGATTGGTTTTACTAGATTGATCGAGCTCATATATAATCATATATACAAGGAAAAATCGGTCGAGTAGGATCGGAATCGGTCGAGTAGGATCGGAATCGGTCGAGTCGGATCAGAATCGATCGAGTCAGACAGAACTCGGCCACCGGTGATCTAATTTTGGACCAAGTTTGTTAGTTTGCAATTTTTTTTAACTAAAAACTGGTTCAAACCGGCCGAGTCAAGCGATTCTTCTGAACAAGCAGAAAAAAGCGACAGAGTGATTTGCGATAATTTGATTTTAGTCGAACAAACGGAGGAAGGGGTTGGTTGGACAGCTGGACTCATCCCATTTAATTTAACACCACTGCCAGGGCCCTTACTAAAATATTCACCTATTTAATTCAATATCACGCCTACTGTAAAAATAGATCACTATCCAGTGACTATTTCTCAAGCTACACTGACAGAAAAAATTATTTCTGAACGACATCATTGGCACAAAAAAAAAAAAACTTTTATCCTCACATATAGTATATAGTGGCATATTTTTGTAGTGGCGGGACCCACAACTTCAGAAATTGCATGGGTTGAGCTCTTTTACTGTAGTTCAAACCATTCAATCAGATGTTGATCTTTTGTTTAAAGTAAGAAAAAAAAAGTAAACTCTATAGTTGTACTTAAATAATAATTTTTAATCACAACTGATTACCATACCCTTATTTTATTGTTTTTTAATCCCTTCTTGTATTTAAAGGTCAAAACCATTTAATTTCATAATAATGAATGGGACCATGGTTTTATATATCATTGTTAATTATTGTTCACGATTACTATGCTTAATTCATCATACACACACAAAAGGAAAAAAAAAATTTAAATAAACTTAATATATTCATTACAAACCCTCTTAAAATGCCTTACTTCAATTCCACACCATTGCTTACATTATTTTCATATACCTCTTCTACATTGCCATCTTTTCCTTGTTCTTCCACTGCCTTTTTCCTCTCCATTAATGTCTTTATCAATCTCTCAAGGTACACCCCTGCATCCACCTTTGAGAAACCGACACACATCAAACTCTCCGCAACATCTGCCGGTGTGATCTTCACCTCGTCCAACAACATCCTAATCACCTCATACAACTTGTGACTCTCGATACCGAGGTAATTCTGTGCCAAAACCCTAAACGACTCGAAGTCACAATATGACAACTCTATGTGTTTGTCCATCCTGCCTGTTCGAATAAGTGCAGGATCCAAGTTTTCTATGTGATTTGTCGTAAATATTATAATCCTCTCTTCGCCACATGCCGACCATAGCCCATCAATGAAATTTAGAAGACCAGAAAGAGTCACCTTTTTCTCTTCATCATCGAACCGAGACTGTCTTTTGATCTTTTCGTCATTGTCGTTACCTTCTTGTTCTTTGCTTTTGTTGGAGTTACGTTTGCCTGTGAGATCGAGTGTGCAGTCGATGTCCTCTATAACAATTATTGACTTTCCCGTTGTCTCAATGAAAAGCTTCCTTAATTCGGAGTTGCTCTTTACAGTTGTTAGTTCCAGGTCGTAAATATCGTACTCTAGAAAATTTGCTATGGCCGTTATCATGCTTGACTTGCCTGTACCAGGTGGACCATAAAGCAGGTACCCGCGTTTCCAAGCTTTGCCGATCCTTGAGTAGTACTCCTTCCCCCTGCGGAATGCATTCAGGTCATCCATTATCTCCTGCTTCTTTATTGGGTCCATGGCAAGTGTATCGAATGTGGACGGGTGCTGGAACTGCACGTGGCTCCACATAGGTCGTTTGAAATAGCTGAACCGTTCGTTATACGGGTTGTTGGTGAAGAGCCGGCGCTGCCTGTTGCGTACTGTAATTGCACGGCCTTTGTCGAGCACTTGTCTCAGGTACGGTCCCTCCATTTGCTTACGGTGGCGTTTGTGGAAGGTCAAGGTGTAGTACCTGTCAAGGTGGCAAAGTGGATGTATGATTTTTTTAACATAAAGATAGGATATGTAACTTTTGACTTACGTCTCCATATATCAGACAGAGAAATTTAGATAAAAAATGTGCAAGTGAAGCTGGAAAGACAAATTAAGCTGACAACCAAGAAGGTCACTTAAGACATCTCTTTTCAATTCGAAAAAGAACTAGCAAAGAATTCACAAGAAAAACTATTTAAAACAACTCAAATAGATATGATTCACTAGTTTAATTTTGTAGTTATATTTTATATGCACTTAATTATAGAAAGAGTAGGGTTAAAATATTGTAGTTAGCATTGTACTGATCCAATCATATCCGACATAATTATCTTCATTTCTAAAAACTAAACAATCCATCTGAACCACTAAACATAAACTCCATATTAAAAGCAAATTTAATAAACATGAACTCCTTTATTATACGACATTATTGGAATCCAATTTTTATTTTAAATTTACTAATTTTTTAGGTAGATAAAAAATCAATGTTTTTAGATGGTTCAATTTTTTTTTTTAAATAGTGATTTTATATCTATATAAAAGAATAGCCAATTTTCTTAAAAAATATAGACAGTGATTTCGAAGTCCTATGTACCTCCTTTGTTCTTCGGAGTGGCGACCGATGTTGTGGTTCGATACGGGTTCATGCATATATGCATGCCACCAAATCCTGGCCCCGTTAAAATCATCTGTCACCTCCACTCTTTCCCCAATTGACACCAGGAAGCGATCGCTGTCCTTGCCGAGTTCAACACGGCATGTTCGGGCACTCCTAGAGCAGTGATCACTGAGGTACGCTTTGGTGGCAATGTAGAGCTCGTGGCGATTCATGCGATCACCGGCATACTCCTCGATGATGAAGCATTCGTAGGGGTTGATGTACGAGGTGAACTTGCGGATGTAAGCGTGGACGTAATGCTTGAGGTCGTAAGGTACGAATTGTCGAAACATGGTCCAGATAATGGCTAGGCCTCCTACGGTGGATGTTATCTTGGTGCTTAGCGACGTCAGTGTTTCTACATGATCCATGGCTTAGTTTCTTTCTCTTCTTGTTTTTAACATATAACAGAGAGAGAGAGAGGTGGAGGGGGCTTAAGTAGTCAAAGTTGGCTTCTTCTCTTGGAGAGGTGATGGGTATAAATAAATGAATTAGTTAATTACGAGAAAATTGGAGCACACAAACGCAAGAGTAGACAAAAGAGATGACCAAAATCATGGTCCCACACATTCTTTTCTTTTCTGCTTCACATTCATGGGACACACATTTTCAAAAGTTGAAAATGATATCTTTATGACTTTAGAATAGTACTACGGGCCAGAGTAGAAGTAGGTACTCCTAAGTTCACTGAATCTTCATGAACTCAACACAGTCTCATTTAAATCAAATATTTTTCGGTGGTATTTTGGCACATTTTCCGAAGACATCGTCAAGACTTTCAACCTGCTTAAATACATCATTCCCATCCAATGGACGACGTGCTACTCCGAACTCATTTTTTCCGTTGAATACCTTCGTTTTCTTATGGTATGAGTGATTCACGGGAAGAAACCTACGATGCCCCATAAAAATATTCTTTTTAGAATGCTTCAATCTCAGCATCTGCATGTTATCTTCACAGATAGGGCACACTTTTGCCTCTTTAGTACTGTAACCCAACAAATTCTCTTATGCGGAGAAATCATTTACGGTGCAAAATACCATGACCCGCAATTTAAAGACCTCTTTATTGTACGCATCCCACATTGGAACGCCATCATTCCATAATTTTTGGAGGTCCTCAATTAATATTGCGAGATATACATCTATATCATTTCCGAGTTGTCTAGGTCCTTGGATCAGTAATAACATCATTATATACTTGCGTTTTATGCACAACCATGGAGAAAGATTGTAGATGGATAAAAGAACTGATTAAGTACTGTGCTGACTGCTCATGCTTCTAAACGGACTCATTCCATCTGTGCTCACCACAATCGTAATGTTTCTTATTTTAGAACCAAATTCTTTGAAGTGTCTATCAATATTCCTCCATTGGGAAGAATTAGCTAGGTGTTTTAGTTTTCCGTCTTTTTTGCGCTCTTCTTCATACTAGCACAATAATTTGGCATCTTTGAAATTTGCAAATAACCTTTTGAATCTCAGTATTATCGGTAAATATCTCATGCACCTTTGCCGGAGGCCGGCCCTTTTTTCTTCATCGATAAATTGCATGGCCTTTGTCGAGCACTTGTCTCAGGTGTTGTCCCTCAATTAGCTCACGGCGGCATTTGTGGAAGGTCAAGGTGTAGTAGCTGTTAAGGTGTCAAAGTGGATGTATAATTTTTTTTAACATAAAGAAAAAGATGTATGATTTTTTTTTTTAGTAAAGTTAAAGGTCAAGTTATCCAACTATTTAATACTATTGTTATTATAAAAAAACATTTTTTACTATATGGGTTTGAATCCATAATCTGTCATACATAAACTATGTGCCTTATCACTAGATCAAAAAATTTAGTTCTCAGGATGTATGATTTTTAAACTGAAAAATAGGTCATGTAACTTTTGACTGAAATTTAGTCTCCATCAGAGAGAAATTTAGATAAAACAGTGTGCAACGTGAAGCTGGTAAGGCAAATTAATTAGCTGACAACCAAGAAGTTCACTTAACACGTCTCTTTTCTATTCGAAAAAGATTGAACAAAGAATTCCGAAGAAAACACTATTTAAAACAACTCAAATAGATATGTCATTAGTTTAATGTGGTAGTTATATTTTATATGTCCTTAATTATAGAAAGAGTAGGGGCAATACATACTCTATTAGTTTTGTGCTTCAATCATATACGACATTATTATCTTCATTTTTAAAATCTAAACAGTTTAATGTGAACCGCTCAATATGATCTCCATATTAAAATGCGATTGGAAACAACATTTAATATTTTTGTTAAATTATTAATTTTCTATATAGATACAAAATCAATGTATTTGGATGGTCCATAATATTTTAAAAATAGTGAATAGTGATTTTGTAAATATGGATAGTGATTTTGAAATACTACGTACGTCCTTTCTTCTTGAGAGTTGCGCCCGATGTTGTGGTTCGAAACGGGTTCATGCATATATGCATGCCACCAGATCCTAGCCCCGTTAAAATCATCTATCATCTCCTCTCTTTCACCGATTGACACAAGGAAGCGATCGATGTCCTTGCCAAGTTCAACACGGCTTGTTCGGGCACTCCTAGAGCAATGATCGATCCAGTATGCTTTGGTGGCAAGCTCGTATCAGTTAATGCGATCTTTGGCATATTCCTCGATGACGAAGCATTCATAGGGGGTTGACGTAGGAGGTGAACTTGAGGATGTAAGCGTGGATGTTATCCATGGTTCAGATAATGGCTAGGCCGCCTATGGTGGATGTTATCCATGGTTCTGAATATCAGCTGGTATCGGATGTGTCAGATCCGAGTTTCACTTGAGTCTCGCGCACATGCAATTTGTTTAGAAAAATCAGATGAAAATGTCTGACTCGGCCGAGTCATCTAATTTTTTGGCCGTGTCAACCCGAGTCTGGCCGAGTCTAATAGAGTCTGGCAATTTTTTCAATTTTTTTTTAAATGTTTGCTCAATAAAATGATAATATAGCTGGAGATTAAAGTAACTTTATGTGAAATTTGTAAACAATATAGCTGGAGACTGAGACATATATCATGAAACCAAAAAACAATAAAGGTAACTTTATGTGAGAATAATGTTCAAACTTCAAAGAAGAGTGACATATAGCTGGAGAGTGAGAACAAATTCACCAGCAAAACACAAAACAAAGATTCCTCAGTATGTATCTGGAAACTCAAAACACAAATTCTGAACCAATCCACTAGCAAAGGGAACAAACACGGGGTCCTACCTCAGATAGTGAACAAACAGGAACACGATATAGAGATGTCAATGAACTAACGGCAAGGTGTCGGAATATTAATTTTTATGATGGCATGTATGGGACCTCAGAGTTCAGTAGGGGATATAATTCAGGCTCATCTGCATATGGAGGACAACAAGACTACAATTCTTCTAGAATAGACAATTCATATGTTGAATATGAGGATGTTGATAATTATTCATTTGACACTACATTAATGTCTTCATTTTTTGACTCTGCACAACAATATTCACATTCATATTTTAATACAAAAGACGATGAGATAATCCAGTCAGCTCGGCATAGCTTCTGGCAATAAAAAGTGTAGGTTTAATTTATAAAGCTTGTATTACATTATATAATTAGTGGATTATTTGAGCGTAATATTTTTCCTTGACATAGTTTTTATATAAATTATATGTTTACCAACTTTTTCCTACATTTTGGCTACAAAACAAGCTTCTGCCAAAATAAATTCGAGTTTCCAATCCGATTCATCCGGTTTCGGCTAATTCATCCAATTCCTATTTCATGGTCAAGAACCCGATTCTGATTACGATTTTGAATTTCAGAATTATGATGTTATCTTGGCGCTTAGCAACGTCAGTGTTTCTACATGATCCATGGCTTAATTTCTTTCTCTTCTTATTTTTAACATATAACAGAGATAGAGAGAAACGGGTGGGGGCTTACGTAGTCAAAGTTGGTTTCCTCCCTTGAGAGGTGATGGGGTATAAATAAATCAATTAATTAATTAAGAGAAAATTGGAGCACGTAAACGCAAGAGTAGACAAAGAGATGACCAAAATCATGGTCCCACACATTATTTTCTTTTCTGCTTCACAATCATGGGACCCACATTTTCAAAAGTTGAAAGTGATATCTTTATGACTTTAGAGTAGAACTAGAGTGTTTAGTTTTAGAGTAGAACTAGAGTGTTCCACTAAGCTTCTTTTGAGCTTAATTTAAAATTTAATTGAATTGGCTTCAAATGATGAAACATAAAACTGCTAAAATTAATCTACTTCACGGGTGATGTTTATAATTTTTTGAACTAATTTAGTATAAAGTCAAGCCGTAGAAAAAAATATGGTTATAAGTTAATTTTAATGTGTTTATTTGTCATCATTTTTTACCGCTTGATGTAATATTAAATTAGTTTGAAAATTTATAAATTTGACATGTAAACTCAACACTTGTGAAGTAGATCGGTTTCAACGGTTTGGACGCGTTGATTGGAACCAATCCGATGGGTTTTGAGTTAAGCTCACAAAGGAGCTCGATGAACTTAAGAACACCCTAGTTCTACTCATGATTTTATTTATGTATTTTGATTTGGAATTTAGAGTAGATCCGATGCCCATCGGATCTACTTTGGTTCAATAGGTGTAATGACCATTTAATCTACATCAAGATTAATTTGTGCGAACTACATTAAAATTCGTACAAGTCTGTTTCAATTTTTGTACGCACATATATAAATATTAATCGTACAGTGTTATTAGAGTTAATTGTACCTAAAAGTAGGTCATATCTCTTTGGGGATAAAAAATATTGCTGGGTTTACAAAATTATTAGGCAAAAATATAGTCCTCGATCAGAACACTGCCTCACAATAGAAAGAAATAAATAAATAAATTGTGCATATCAAACAGATGGAGGATTCTGGCTGATGAATTTGGGTGTATAATTATAGAAAAGTTTACGTACAAGATGGATTTGAATGTTATAAGGTCAAGTTAATTGATTGATTGGCCAAATTCTTCCGTTGGCTTGAGATGGTGTGAACTAAGCAGCCAGCACAATTTATTTTCATACGATTTATAAACGAAGCCAAACATAGCCAAATTGTGCCAGTAATCATCTTAAAATAAGAAGTTTTGAATTTGCATGCAATACCAAAAGTTTAATTTACATGCAATTAACACGGTGTTTAAACATCACAGTGTACCAGTAAAATAAAAAGTTACCAAATTAAACACGGTCTTCCCATATCAAACAGAGCCAAATCCATACATTGCCTTGAGTTAGTATGAGAACGCATACCAAAAATTTTGAATTTACATGCAACACGCATATCAAAATCACTGCATTTACCAATACAAAAATTATTTACAATTACATTACACAAATAAAATATGAACTAATTACAACCATTTCATGAATTTAAAAAAACATTCACTTGAGAGAGGGTGGATTGGTCCTATCCGATAAACCTCCTCATTGAGAGAGGGTTCCCTCCAAGATGGTTATCACTGGGCGTCGAGATTCTCCGAACATCATCCTCAGCAATCAGGGTAAATGGGTCTCTAACTTCTTATTTTAGTCACAAAAGGGGATTTCATCAGGAGATCTGCTTTTCTCAATGCTCACTACTACAAAAATACAGTTTGTACACGGACTTTAACTGGAGAGCTACACAGATTTGGAAACGTGTGCAATACTGGGGTGTAGGAAAGTCCAGCATTTACACACTGATAATTTATCCGTGTACGATTACACAACCTACACGGATTTTTTACTAAAGAGCTGTGTGGAAAACCTCCAAAAGTGCATACACCGCAAGAGAGCTACACGGATTTGTAATACAATATCCGTGTAGGAATCCTGTTTATACACGGATATTAACTAAAAACCGTGTAGCTCTCCTCCCTAGCTACACGGATTACTAAAATAATATCCGTGTAGGATTACTATTCCTACACGGTTTTATGTTAATATCCGTGTGTAAATAGTATTCCTACACGGATATTGGATTAAAAAATCCATCTAGCTCTATAGATTTTTTATTGTTATCACATTTTACACGGATTTTTTTAAAAATATCCGTGTAGGATTTTCCATTTTTTTTTTTGGAATTTTTTTTGTTTCTGGCTAGCCTCCACTTTTGCTAGCCATTAAATTATATATAATCAGAATGTTTTTTTTGCCCAAAACAGAATATAAATTGCCAAAACATAACATAACAATTCAAAATTGATAATTACACTAATTAAGTTATACAAATCCATCTTGTTCTTTACAAAATTCAGATACAAACCACCTTGCCCACATCGCTCTAATTTCATTGATTTGTTCGGGTGAGAAAGGGGCTTGGCTCCAGCTATACTGCAATTATAATTTAAGTTAGTAACGAGAAACAGATCGAATTATTGATATTTTTAAAATGAAAATTAATGTGAATTACTTGCGTTATTTGGAAAGAAAAATTGATTCCTTTCGATCCAATTAAACATGAAAATCATTGTGTAATAACCGCACTCCCAAGACGCCTTCTGTCGCGCGCACTGAAATTTATATTTTTCGGGCTATGTTACAATGAAAATAATTTTTCGAACTATAATATTTAAGTTAAAAAATTATTGCATGTGTGCTCACCGGTAACCACTCAATGCTGAATTTATTTTTCACGGTCCCTCTAGCTCTTCCTTGCAGTCCTCCCTCTTTAACATATTTGGTCCAAGCCCTTACAAAATTAAGCGACTGTAATTAGCAATTTCGATCCACAATTTAATTACAATTGAAAAAAAAAATCAAACCTAGTGAAAAATTATTGCTTATTGTGTCAAAAAGGGACAGATCTCTCTGCTCTCTTCAGGTGTGATGTCTTTTGGCCTTGCAGAATCCATGATAAAAGCCCTATTTGCAGTCGGAATGATGATAAACAAACACCAGTGTGTCCTGTGGCATGAGAAATATTAACACAATTATAATCAAATTTAATTTCTTTTTTATAATTATTGAATTGAAAACATCGAGAAAAATTGAAGGTTAGAATCGTACTTCTGGTGGTATGACAGAAGAATAAATTTCTATAGCTGTTCGTGGAGGGCTATTAATTATTTGATTAACTTGAGAGGACGCAGAAAAGTCCTGCCATCCGCGGAGCAACGGTGCATCGCATAGCACATATAGTCGACACACTGCTGACCCTGACCTTTTAGCACGGTGAAATTGAGTTTGCGGGGGTCCAGAATTGCAGTGTTGTTTACCTTATCTTCGGGCGACCATGATTCGCAAGTTCGGAGCAGCTTCCTGAAAATGCTTTACATTTTGAATATATATTTGAGTGTATACAATATATAAATAAAGTAAGGTCACTTACATGGCGAAAATGGTAAGGAATGACCAATCGAACCATCTATCGCGACCCTCGACATATAGAAAGTCCTTGAGGTCGTCGAAAGAGAGCATGCATGGCCAGCCGTCATGCAGGAACATACCGGGTGGCGTCTCGATCATGATGCTGGTCATGCCTTCGGGTGCCTTCATCAAGCGGTCATGAAGATGCTGACAATCGAGAGGCAAATCCTTGTATTCTTCTGGGCTGATCAGACGGTGGTCTGGCGCCTCAGGCTGGACTCCAGGATCAGTCTCTCCTACGGCATCGGTCGTGCGGACCATCCCACTCTCCCCCCGTACCGGTGATAAATGGGCCTCCTACGCATGCATCAAATTTTAAAAATTTCAAGTATTTAAAAAGAGCGATTTTGAATGTAACAAGAGATATTGATAATTTAGAGATTACCTGATCAAGAATGATCTGATTCTTGGGCTATTGGATAAATGACTCACGGATGTCATCCACAACTAGCATGTCCTCGGTCGGGATAGGAAGAGGTATCCTACGCCATTCTGACACAACAGAGTCGATCTCCACGCATGCATAGCCGCGCCCGACCGGAGCATGGTGCACCAATGTTTGCCCCGGAATTACGAGACCCTTGGCAACTGTAATAGGCACCGCACCGCTCCAAATGATCAAGTCGCATTTGGTGGCCACCTGCAATTATTATTAAGATGGCCATATTTGATACCAAGTTTACGAACCAACATTAATTGCATTTAGATTATTAATAGTAGGTATTACTTTGAGATTATTGAACTCGTCCTCCCAGGTCCCGGATGCTTGACTACTTCGCCGAATTCCCCGCGAAATGGGGGGTCCTTGCTCGGATGGGTGTGTAAACTGATGAGATGTCACGCGGTTTACAATCCTTGCTTCCATCTCCGCCATCCTCGTCTCGTACTCTTGTTGGATTTCCCGGCGGAGCCGTGCATCTCTCTCTTCGTCGGTGACTTTGGCGCGCGATCTTCGCTTGGGTTTCTCTGAACAGAAAACATTCTTGAAACCCTTGTAGACGCCTACACCCCTTACCCGACCCGGGTGCTCCGGATTGTCAAGCGTTTGAGTCAACGAGTCATTCTCCTTGGAACAGGTCCGGACACCCGATGTGACCTCCTCCTCCACTTGCAACTGTTAATAAAAAAATTGAATTCAACAAAAGAATAAGTCAAGTGAGTGAGCTATAATTTTTTTTTGAATGACTCAGGGTTATAAAAAGAATATCTTACAATTTTATGAGCCACGGGTTGCAACTCTTGAGGCAGTCGGATCTTCCCGTCGGCAGTAATCTCAGACCTTGCCATGAGCCAATTCGTGCCCCGGGGATTGGCGATCTTTACCACGGGTGAGTCAGAATCTTTGTTTGACTCAAGCACGGACTCCCATTCCTTTGACTTACTCTCGTACCCGCCTGATCCTAAATGGTACGGGTACAAGTTCTTAGCAACAGCCCTCCTGCCCCTTTCGCTTTTTTCCTTCAAGAATAAAAGCAAATCAAACCGTTAGTTCAAATATAACAATCGATCGAGAAAAAAAGAGTTAAAACTTTATAAATTTAGTTACCCTGAACTCGGGTGTTTGCTTCAAAGCAACAAACTCGTCCCATATTGGTTGAGTCACATTTTGATAGTACCCGACTGGACACCTCCCTTTATTCATCCATTCCGTCACGAGGGTGCTCTTATGTTGCTTCCAGCCCTCGTTCATTATTTTCAAGGTGTTATGCCTCTTCAAGGTGTTCTGCTTCGGTGTGTCATCCTTGATGTTCCATTGAGCCTGATTGACATCAAACAATTATCAGTGTCAGAGCCTGATTAACAACAATTAAATTGAAATATTTAAATATAATCCGATTACCTTAATCTGCTGCCACCATTCTTCCTTATCTTCCTTTTTAACCTTCTTCCAGTTATCTATCCTAATGTCCGCCTTCTCCTTCACGAGGTTGTTCACCCAATTTGAGTACGGCAATCGGTTTGGCCCCGTCGGATGGCCTTCTTCAGTGAACTCGATGACAAATTCCTTCGCCTCTGTCGTGTTTTTGCACTTGGTCGGACCTCGCTTCCTTCTTTGTGACGAGGCTAACTGTGATGGACCTTGCATGTCCTCGTCTTCAGGATTGTTGAAGTGATCACCCAAATTTGTCATGATTCTGCAAAAAAAAAAATTACCAAACCTAATTTTAAATTTCTATAACAAGTGAATATTAACATTCCAAATCTAATTAATTTGCATATTGGTACAATAATTTACACTAATCAATTTATACTAATTTCACCTAAACCCGAATTTGGTTCAATTTGATCCAATTTGGTTCAATAGACCCGAATTTGGTCCAATTTGGTTCAATTTACACTAATTTCACCTAAACCCGAATTTGGTTCAATTTGATCCAATTTGGTTCAATAGACCAATTTTAAATTACACTAAATTCCAATTGGTTCAATTTGATTCAATAGACCTCCTTTTAAATTACACTAAATTTGGTTCAATTTGGTGTAAAACGATTCCAATTTGGTCTAAAACAATTCCAAATAAGCACAAGCACAAGCACAAGCACAAGCATTTTTAATCAATTTGGTTCAATTTGAAAAGTTACATATAAATCCGAATTTGCATATAAAACCAAACTAGCACAATTAATCAATTTGTATATCAATTTACATATAAACCCGAATCCTTCTTTAAACCCTAATTAAACCCGAATTAAATAGAGTGATTACCTTAGACAGCAAGACAGGGAGCAATGGCAGACCAGAAGAGAGAGAGAGGCAGCAATGGAGTAGACCAAAACCCTAACAAATCCGAATTTGGGGTAAGTGAACCAATTTTGTTTGAAAAACAAAAGAGAAAGAGAGAGAGAAATATATTACCATGTGAAGAACACAAGCACCAGGAGAGGCGGCAAAAAGGGAGGATGGCGGACCAGAGGTGAGGGTATTGAACTCAGCCGAACTTAGAGAAAATTTCAAAATCAGAGAGCAGGAGGAAGAAGAGAACTCGATCGGACTTATAAAATTTAGCTCCCAAAATTTGGTTTTGAAGTGGAACTAGGAATCCTACACGGATAAGTATTAAAATCCGTGTGCAATAACTATCCTACACGGATATTATCTTACAAATCCGTGTCGAAATAGAGGGGAGCTACGCGGATATTTAAGTTAATATCCGTGTAGGAATAGAGGAGAGCTACACGGATATTAACTTAAAAACCGTGTAGGATAGTTATTGTACACGAATTTTGGTTTTAAAAACCGTGTAGGAAGGTGAAATAAATATATATATAACTTCTGAATAAAAAATGTATAATATATGAAATTGAAATAATGTTTAAAATGTATAATATATAACTTCTGCATTGAAATTGAAATAAAATCTATATTTTTTTTATAATTTAATTAATTTTTAAAATGTATTTGAAATTTTAAAATACATATATATTATTTCTGAAATTTAAAATGTATATGAAATTTTCAATCTGAAATTGAATGAAATATATATATATTATTGAAATTGAATGAAATTTATATATATCATTGAAATTGAATGTAATAATATGAATTTTTTTAAATTACCTTCAAATTTTTTAAATTGAATGTATTTTTATGTAATCTATATTTTTTTAATAATCTTATTAAATTTTCAAAATCTATATTTTTTTCAATCTAACTAATATTTAAAATATATATAATAACTTATTTAAAAATAAAATGTAACAATTTTAAAAATAAATATAAATATAATAACTTATTTTTTTCAAAATTAAATGTAACAATATTAAAAAATTAAATCTAATTAAATGTAAATATAGGCTTTCAAAATTAAATGTAACAATATTAAAAAATTAAATCTAATTAAATGTAAATATAGGTTTTCAAAATTAAATGTAACAATATTAAAAAATTAAATCTAATTAAATGTAAATATAGGCTTTCAAAATTAAATGTAACAATATTAAAAAAATAAATCTAATTAAATGTAAATATATGCTTTCAAAATTAAATGTAACAATATTAAAAAATTAAATCCAATTAAATGTAACATATTAAATGTGGAAAGTTTAAAACAATATTACCAAAAAATATTACATTAAAAAATATTACATCAAAAAAAATATTAAAGGTCTCAAGTTTAAAATAAAAATATTACAAATTAGCTTTTTTCTTTCTTTTTCTCTTTTTTTTCACTTTTTGAACATCGGCCCATAATCCTTCGTTGTGGTCGGACTGGTTGTACTCTTCGGACTGGTCGTCTCAAGTTGGCATGTCGGCACAAAATGGAGGTATCTCTTCAAACTGGTCGTACTCTTCTTCGTCGACGACGTCTTCGACCCCAACAATCCTTCTTTTCCCCGAGAGCACAATGCTCCACCTAGCATCACTCAGGTCAGTGACATAGAAGACCTGTGTGGCTTGCTTGGCGAGTATAAACGGATCATCAACATACTCGACTTTGTTGAAATCAACGAGTGTGAACCCATTGTTATCAACCTTAACACCCCGGTCTTCGATCCATCGACACCGAAACACGGGAATGCTTAGGCGAGGGCTGTAAATGAGCTCCCAGATTTCTTCAATAACACCGTAATATGACTTTGATGCTATTACAGGCCGGGCATCCCCGGATCTACTGAATTCTTGAGCGGCCACCACCAACATCACCCCGCTATTTTGCGTCGCGCTCTTATCACTTTGGAATTTAGTGTAAAATGTATATCCGTTAATCTTGTATCCTTGGGATGCTCTGACCACAATTTGAGGTCCTTGGCCCAGCAGCCTAACAATTTCATTTACGGGGTGTGATTTCACTCTTTCTTTCAGCCATCCTACAAAAGAACGATTGAGCTCGTTATTAATCCACTTCTGACTTCTCGTGTAGTTCCCTTGACGAAGGAATGTCATGTGCTCGTCTATATAGGGAGCGACATCTGCAATGTGTTGTAGTACAATAAAATGTGCCTTTTGTAGTTAATCTTGGTCAACAACTATGGCTTTCAAAATGATTGTCCCTACTCCTTGGAGCCGTCCCTCGTATCGAGATTTTGGAACACCAATAAGACACATACCGGTCAGGTAGTTCGTGCAAAACTCAACCACCTCTTCCGTGGAATATCCTTCTACAATGCTACTTTCGGACCGATGTCGATTCCTTACGTAGTTTTTCAAAATGCTCATGTATCTCTCGAATGGATACATATAACGCAGAAAAACAGGACCACAAATCTTAATTTCTCTCACAAGGTGAACCATAACATCGAAAAAAGATGGTGGAAAATACATCTCAAGATGGCAAAGAGTAACGACGACCTCCTTTTGCAAAGCGTCCAATTTTAGCGGGTCTATCACCTTTGAATTAATTGTATTGAAGAAAAAACAAAGCTTCGTAATGGTTTGCCGAACAGCCTTTGGTAAAATACCCCGAATTGCAACGGAAATCATATGTGTCATTAAAACATGACAGTGGTGGGATTTCATACCAATCAATTTTAGGTTCTTCATTGACACCAGCTTCTTAATATTCGAAGAATACCCTGATGGGACTTTAATACTGTGAAGACATTTACAAAAGCTTTCTTTCTCAATCTTCGACATTGTGCACATTGCGGGGGGTAGGTATGCCCGCTTCTCTTTATCTTGCGGTGCAAGCTTTTGTCGTATTCTCATTTCCACCAGGTCTTTTCGAGCTTTAATACTGTCTTTAGTCTTGGTCGGTATGTTCAGCAATGTGCCAATCAAACTGTCACACACATTTTTTTCAACATGCATGACATCAAGGCAGTGTCTCACTTCTAAAAATTCCCAGTATGGTAGCTCCCAAAATATGGACTTTTTTTTCCAAATATTTTTCGGTAGTGCTTTGGCACATTTTCCGAAGACAACATCAAGGCTTTCAACCCGCTTAAAGACACTCTTCCCGTTCAATAGACGTGCCACTCCGAGCTCATTTTTTCCGTTGAATACCTTCTTCTGCTTACGGTATGGGTGATTCACAGGGAGAAACCTACGATGGCCCATAAAAATATTCTTTTTAGAATGCTTCAACCTCAGCACCTGTGTGTCATCTTCACAGATAGGGCACGCTTTTGCCCCTTTAGTACTGTAACCCGATAAATTCCCGTATGCGAGGAAATCATTTACGGTGCAAAATATCATGGCCCGCAATTTAAATACCTCTTTACTGTACGCATCCCACATCGAGACGCCATCCTTCCATAATTTTTGGAGGTCCTCAATTAATGGTGCGAGATACACATCTATGTCATTTCCGGGTTGTCTGGGTCCTTGGATCAGTAATTACTTCATTATATACTTGCGTTTCATGCACAACCATGGATGCAGATTGTAGATAGATAACAAAACTGGCCAAGTACTGTGCCGACTGCTCATGCTTCCAAACGGACTCATTCCGTCTGTGCTCACCACAATCCTGAGGTTTCTCGGGTCGGAACCAAATTCTTTGAAGTATCTATCGATGTTCCTCCATTGGGGAGAATCAGCCGGATGTCTTAGTTTTCTGTCCTTTTTACGCTCTTCTTCATGCCAGTGCAATAATTTGGCATCTTTGGTATTTGCAAAAAGCAGTTTGAATCTCGGAATTATCGGCAAGTACCACAGCACCTTTGCCGGAGGCCGGCTCTTTTTTTCTTCATCGTTAAATTCATCAGTGTCATCGCCCTTACGTTTATACCGTGAAACACCGAATTTAGGACATGCATGCATGGCCTCGTACTCTTTACAATATAATACACAGTCATTCGTACATGCATGTATTCTTTCGATCTTCAAACCCACTGAACAGATCAATTTTTTGACCCGATAAATTGTACAGGGTAACTCGTTGTTATCCGGGAGCATTTCTCGTAAAAGCTGCAATAAGGACGTGAAACTCTTATCGCTCCAACCATGTTCTGCTTTTAATTTCAATAATTTCAACACAGCTGACAATTTCGTAAATTTTGTACACCCAGGATACAACGGCTTTTTGGATTCATTCTTCAAATACTCAAATTTACCATAAAATTTATCACCAATTTCATCTCCCACATCACGCAACATGTCCTCTAGATTGTCATCGTACTCGTGTTCTACATTTTCATCAATATTCATTGTCATCTCGTCATCGTCGCTGCATTTGAATCCAACATTATCAAAATTATCAAAATTTTCGAGATTCTTATAATCATTATCATCGTTGCAATCAAGTTCATAATTATCAAAAATTCCTACATTCTCATCATTATCTTCACAATTTTTATTGGTACCACTACTTTCTCCAATTTTCTCGCCATGCATGAACCAACATGTATATCTTTGCTTAAATCCCCGACAAATCAAATGAGCTCTAATTACTTCCGAGTCTCCAAATCCTACACAATTTTTACAATCCCCACAAGGACACAAAATGTTGGCATCCCTTTTCTCCACTCTATAACTCTCCGCAAATTGTAAAAACTCTTCAACGCGAACCGAATATTCTTCACTATCTCGTCGCAATTCATACATCCAACTTCGATCCATCTGTAAATTAAATTTAAAAAATGATTTCAATTAATTAATCATGGTGTATGGTCAACATATATATAGCTTTGGACGAATTAATTATTGGCTTACAAAGGGCCGGTTTACAATCCTAACCCACCCTTTGAATATTGTGCCTCATATGTGAACACATGTTAGCGGAATTTAATTAGTATTTGAGAAAAATTCGGCAGCATTTCCCCTTAATTCCTCAAGTATGCGTAAAGACCACATACTCGTAGGAGTAATAAGGAGAAATACTGTCGAACTTTTCTCAAATACTAATTAAACTCTGCTAACATGTGTTCACATCCTAAATGAGACACAATATTCAAATAGCAGTCCCAAACCGGGGACTATTCAAAATCAATCCCTATTGGATTAATTTTGAACGGGCATGGACCTAAAATCATATTAATAGGTCGGTTATTGGACAACAATACACTAATTATTAACACTAATTATGCATCAATGAAACCCTAAACCCTAAATATGCAATAACAAGAAATTAATAGAAAATTAAAGAAATAAATAGAACAATTACTTACTTGAGCAACAAAGAGGAGAAAATCAGAAGAAAATCAGCAATCTCGAAACCCAGCTGCGCAATAATCAGATCCAAGCCAATCCAGAGGAGAGAGAGTGATATTAATTGACCAAAACGGCGCTGCAAGTGTTCATTATAATCCTAAATGACCTTTCCTACACGGATTTTTAAATATTAATCCGTGTAGCTCTCTCTATATTTATACACGGCTTATTATATAAATAACCGTGTACATAATACATTCCTACACGGATATTTCAGTATAATCCGTGTAGCTCTCTCAAGTTTTATACACGGTTATTTACTAAAATATCCGTGTATAAAGCCTTAATTACCACACGGAGTCCGATTAGAGTGTTATTATCCGTGTAGAATTCCTTGAGCACTGGAAAAATCCGATTTTATACACGTTTTTTTTATAAAATGGGGCAATTCCGTGTATAAGGTACAGTGTAGGAAGACGTTTTTTGTAGTAGTGGCTCTTCATTCTGGTGGCCGATTCTCTGTAGAGGTTCCTACATAGTGCGGAAGCGGTTATGCATGCGCCTTCCTACCTATCACCGCAGACAATACAGTTCGCTGACGATACGCTCATCATTACGGAGGCTCACCCGATAACACTCAGAGTCATCACCAGAGTTCTGCAGGCTTTCTCAGAGCTGACAGAGCTCAAGCTCAATCAGAGAAAAAGTACCTTTGTACCAATTGCAATCCCAAATAACATGTTGGGAACCATTCAGGGTATCCTAGAATTTAGGGTTTAGAATTTAGGACCCCACCACACACAAGGCACATCTCAAATCGTGTGGGGTCCCCGTCCAAAACAGGAACATAGAGGATATCGACCACCTATTAGCTAGGTGGGGTCGGCTATGTCATTAAGATGGTGCCAATCATCGTCAACTGCAATTTCAACACATTATGAGTTTTGATGGCATGCCACGACCAAACTGTTGAAACACAAACTATCAACAAGTTAATTCAAAATTAGATTAGATATGTTTTTAGACGTTTTTGAGTTATAATTAGATTGGTTGCAGCAGAGCTAAAAATAGAAGAGCTGCTAGTTATTTAAAGTTATTGAGACGTGGGTAGTTATTTAATGTTAGTGGGTGTTTTAAATATGGAAAGTACTTGTAATAGGTTAGTGGCTGACGTGGGTTAGTTGTTTCCAAAATTAGATTTCTGTAGTGCTTAAATACAGCACTTGTAATAGAATTCAGAGTATTCGGAAATAAAGATTTTCCAGAAAATAAGAAACTTGTTGAAAGCTGAAATTCTCTTGTCTTGTCTCTGTTTTTTTATCCACCGAAAATTCAATATCTGTTAGGTTAGCCACATATTTTATTTGTTTTTCCAACAAATGGTATCAGAGCCATAAAGGGCGCAATCCAAAGAGTAGAAGAAAATCTCCCATCGACGAAGCATCGAAGCGATGTCTTCAGGCGCAAACATGGCGCAATTCCCTGCTCCTATGCTTACCGGTAACAACTATGGCATATGGAAAGTAAAGATGGAGACTCTACTACTCTCACAAGGTTTGTGGGATATCGTTCAAGATGGGTATACCACGTATGCCGCCGGACAAAAACCAACAGAAGAAGAAGCAAAGCAGTTGAAGGAAGACAAGATGAAAGATGCACGAGCACTATTCCTTATTCAACAAGGGGTAGCAGAAAACATCTTCTCACGCATCATCAACGCAACCAAATCAAAGGATGCTTGGGACATGCTGCAACAAGAGTTCAAAGGATCGGCTAAGGTGCAAGTTGTCAAATTACAAACCTTACGAAGGCAATACCAAAACATGCAAATGAAAGATTCAGAGAAGGTAAAGGAGTATTTTTCACAAGTTATGGATTTAGTAAATCAGATGCGTTCGCTTGGTGATAAAGATATTACCGAACAGAAGCTTGTAGAAAAGATGTTGATTAGCCTTCCTGAGAGTTTTGACTCTATAGTCACGGCTATAGAGGAGTCCAAAGACCTTGAAACCTTACCCATACAACAGTTGATTAGTTCTCTTGAAGCCCATGAAGAGAGAAAATTGCTAAGACACATGTCTAATGAAAACACATTCAAAGCAAGTCCAGCCTTCAAATCTGGAATTTTTCGAAAAACAGAAAATATAGAAAAAACCAAAACAGATGAGGATGCAGAATCTAGTAAGGCCAACAGATGGTGTGAAATCTGCAAGAAGGATACCCACGATACCAAATATTGTTGGTCTACCAAACAGTGCAACAAATGCAAAAAGAAAGGCCATATAGCTCGGCTCTGCAGAACAAACAATTCTCAACAAACCAACGAAGCCACAAATCAAGCACAACCACCTCCTGCTCAAGTCAACTTCACAGAATAGAGGGAAAATTCAGAAACCATCTTCTATGCATGTCACTCTGCAAGTGAAGAAAAAGGCGACATCTGGTATCTAGACAGCGGATGTACAAGTCATATGACCGGCAACCATCAGATCTTCCATGAAATCAACACCTCATTTGAAACAAATGTACGAATGGGAAATGGTGCATTGGTTCAAGCCAAGGGCAAGGGCAACATTGCAGTACACACTAAGATGGGTTCACGTTTGATAAGAGACGTGCTACTAGTACCCGATTTGAAGCAGAACCTTCTCAGTGTGGGGCAATTGGTTCAAAATGGTTGTGCAGTGTATTTTGAGAAGCATGGCTGCAAGATAATTGATCAACATGGCCAAGTGCTGGCAAGTATTGGGATGGAAGACAATAGAAACTTTGTGTTACAATTAAAGCATACTCCACATCTAGTTCTTCAAACCAAAACTGTAGATGAGTCAATTTTGTGGCACAAGCGGTTCGGTCACCTCAACTATAGAGCACTCAAACTGCTACAAGCAAAGGAGATGGTGCAAGGCCTACCTGAAATCAACACAAACTGTCAAACCTGTGAAGGGTGCATTCTAGGCAAGCAACATAGAAACTCTTTTCCAAAAAGGAGTGCATGGAGGGCAAGCTCACCATTGGAGTTAATTCACACCGACATCTGTGGCAAAATGCAAACACCATCAGAAGGACAAAATTGGTACTTTCTTATCTTTGTTGATGATTTTACAAGAATGACATGGGTTTATTTTCTCAGAGAAAAGTCACAAGCACTTGAAGTATTCAAAAAGTTTAAAGCTCTTGTTGAGAACCAAAGTGATTTCAAAATCAAGGTGCTAAGAAGTGACAGAGGTGGAGAATATACATCCAACCAATTTGTTAAATTCTGTGAAGATCATGGAATTAAGAGACAACTCACAACTGCCTATACCCCTCAACAAAATGGTGTAGCTGAAAGGAAAAATCGTACCATAGTAGAAATGGCGAGAGCCATGCTCAAAGACAAGGGTATGCCATTAAAATTCTGGGCAGAAGCAGTCTCCTTGGCTGTCTATATCCAAAATAGAAGTCCAACAATAGCTGTACCAAATAAAACCCCAATTGAAGCATGGAGTGGAACAACTCCGAATATTAGCCATTTGAAAATTTTTGGTTCGATATGCTATGCACATGTGCCAAAAGAAAATAGATCTAAACTCGATGACAAAAGTGAACGGTGTATTTTTATGGGATATTCGGATGGCACCAAAGGGTATAGATTATATAATCTTGAGAAGAAAAAATTGGTTGTTAGTAGAGATGTTATTTTTAATGAGAAAGAAGTCTACAATTGGGAAAATAACCAAGTACCCACAGGTCAACAAACACCTATCATCATATTTCAAAACCAAGATGTCCAAGACATTCCAAATATAACATCTCCAAGTCAAACACCACAAACAATACCCAGCCAAGAACCGAGCAGTAGTTCAGCTATACAACCTAGTTCAAATCCACAACCAGATGCTTCTAATACGCAATCAATTGATTCCAATTTAAAACGTCCTGATGTTACCATGGAAGTTCCTCCAAATAGAGTTAGAACATTGGCAGAAATTTATGAAAGGACAGAAAGATGCAACTTCTCGGTGGTTGAACCACAATCGTTTGAGCAAGCCCAACATCATGAAAATTGGAGAGAAGCCATGGAACAAGAAATTGGGATGATTGAAAAAAATAAAACATGGGAGTTAGTGGACAGACCAATTAATAGAAGTGTCATTGGTGTTAAATGGATCTACAAGACCAAGTTGAATCCAGATAGTTCAGTTCAAAAATTTAAGGCAAGACTCGTTGCAAAGGGGTTCAAGCAAAAACCTGGAATTGACTATTTTGAGACATACGCACCAGTTGCACGGTTAGAAACGATCCGTACAGTCATCGCCTTAGCAGCACAACAAAAATGGCGCATTTGTCAGCTTGATGTCAAATCAGCTTTTTTGAATGGAGAACTTAATGAAGAAATTTTTGTGGAGCAACCTGAAGGGTTTTCAGTTCAAGGGGGAGATAACAAAGTGTACAAATTGAGGAAGGCGCTCTATGGACTGGAACAGGCTCCAAGAGCGTGGTACAGTCAAATTGACAAATATTTTCTGCAAAACGAGTTTGAAAAGAGCAAGTCTGAACCTACTCTCTATGTCAAGAAAAGAGGTACTCATATTTTAATCGTTGCTCTATATGTAGATGATTTAATCTACACGGGCAACAGTGAAGAAATGATGCAAAGGTTTAAAGAAGACATGATGAACACTTATGAAATGAGTGATCTTGGATTGATGAAATACTTCTTAGGCATAGAAGTGGTTCAAGCTGAAAATGGGATCTTCATATCTCAGAAGAAATATGCAGAAGGCATACTGAAAAAGAATAGGCTGCAAGATTGCAAGAGTGTCACAACACCACTCATTCCTAATGAAAAATTCAGCAAGGAAGATGGTTCGGCAAAAGCAGATCCAACTGAATACCGCAGTTTGGTTGGAAGTTTACTGTACTTGACTGCAACAAGGCCAGACATCATGTTCAGCTCAAGCCTTTTATCAAGGTATATGGATTGTCCTACTCAAAAGCATGTTACAGCGGCAAAACGAGTTCTAAGATACATCAAAGGTACTGTTGCATATGGCATATGGTACAAACCGGTCAAGAGCTCAAAGCTGATTGGTTATACTGATAGCGACTGGGCGGGATGCCAAGACGACATGAAGAGTACTTCGGGCTATGTGTTCTCACTTGGATCAGGTATTTGCTCATGGTCATCCAAGAAACAGACGGTGGTCGCCTTGTCATCAGCCGAGGCAGAATACGTGGCAGCAGCAAGAGCCGTTGCACAGGCCATTTGGCTCAAAAGAATACTAGAAGATGTCAACAGCAAAATGGAGGAACCAGTCACCATCTATAGTGACAGCAAATCTGCCATAGCAATCAGCGAGAATCCAATAAGCCATGACAGAACCAAGCACATTGCCATCAAGTATCACTACACTAGAGATGCAGTCGAGAAACAAGAAGTGCAGCTGAAGTTTTGTCGATCTGACGAACAGTTTGCCGACATCTTTACGAAGGTACTAACAAAGGAGAAGTTTGAACTCAACAGGGAACACATAGGTGTATCCCAGATGTAATCGTTTTACCGCTGAGGGGGAGTGTTGAAACACAAACTGTCAACAAGTTAATTCAAAATTAGATTAGATATGTTTTTAGACGTTTTTGAGTTATAATTAGATTGGTTGCAGCAGAGCTAAAAATAGAAGAGCTGCTAGTTATTTAAAGTTATTGAGACGTGGGTAGTTATTTAATGTTAGTGGGTGTTTTAAATATGGAAAGTACTTGTAATAGGTTAGTGGCTGACGTGGGTTAGTTGTTTCCAAAATTAGATTTCTGTAGTGCTTAAATACAGCACTTGTAATAGAATTCAGAGTATTCGGAAATAAAGATTTTCCAGAAAATAAGAAACTTGTTGAAAGCTGAAATTCTCTTGTCTTGTCTCTGTTTTTTTATCCACCGAAAATTCAATATCTGTTAGGTTAGCCACATATTTTATTTGTTTTTCCAACACAAACTCTCATCCCGGCAACACCCTTGATGCAACCAATCCATATCTTGACTCTAGTAACTATCAAGCTGAAGGGTTGGCTGCAATCACTCTTGAATTTACAATTCATTCAAAAGGATGGATCACATGACAATATATATAGTTATATGGACAAATCCCACAATATTTATAAATATAATGATCAGGATAACAAAAAAAAATTGAAGCAATATATCTTAATGTGTATGTCATTTAATAATTGGACATGTGAAGCCCATACTGGGCTGCTACTTCACTAATATTAAATGATTTTCCTCCAATCACATATATGTCAAGTATTGCTTCACATGTCCAATTATTAAATTTGTAGAAATCAATGCTTTTGCGAATCAATGCTGTCCGACTCTGGTAAAATGATTACTTCAAGCAATATATCTTAATGCTTAATGTGTATATCCAATTATTAAATATGTGATTGGAGGAATCATTTTGTTATTATATATTTGTAGAAATAATTTTCCTCCAATCACATATATGTCAAGTATTTTTGTGACAAAAATCATTTCTACAAAAGCTAAATATTTGTAGCAGGAGCATATATATCTTAAAAGTGTTCCCTCTTTCCTAATCCAGAAAATTTGAAGTCTTCCATTGCAACTTATTAATTGTAAATAGTATCTAACAATTGTATAATATTTCACCATATAGGCGGCACTTAACTCATATAATTTGACATAAAGAACTTATTTTTCTATTTGAAGAAATCCTTCAGGATAAAGAACTTAAACTATGATTAAGCCACGAAGAGTACACAAAGGATCTACTTGCCCCTTGCAGAACCACTAAAATTTTGATAGAATAAAAACGATAATGAGATCAATCCCTTAGGTTGAACGATCATTTTCGAAACCAAAAATGCAGATGGAAGCTTCAATGGTGCATGTTCCTTTGATGAGGTATCCATATGATGGGTTTTTGAAGTCCTCGAGTCTCATGAACCTTGAATATCCCCAGCATGTACCGCTTGGAATAGTGAAATTGCAATTGACTACAATTACATATTGCAAAAGTTATATATATAACACAAAAAATACATAAAATGAACAAATAAAAGAAGAAACATCTTTAATTCACACAGTTAACACATAATTAATGAGATAGTGAGAGGTCAGATAAGCCGGAACCATTAGATGTTTTGTCGTTGGGAAGATCAGGTTGAAGTAGTTGACCTAATTTAGAATCCTATTGGACTAACCTGAGAATACAAACGTGATAGGTCTGGTATCGAATGGACACGTAAGTACGTAACAACACGTACAATTTGAAATGAAAAGTTACATGAATGCAAGTAAGCAACTCGATGTTATAGGAGAAATGTTGTAAACAGAAACTATTTAAAATGGTACTAACATTTATATTGGTAAGGAGCCAGGGATTTGTTGCTGAGAGAATTGTCTGCTATTGTTCCTTGTGATTGTCTTTTGATAGATAAAACGGCCTGAACCATCACACCATCAGGAAGCTCTGATGCAGATTTGTTCTCAATTTTCAAATAAAGACCAACATAGTTCTTGTTCCTTATGCTTTCTGGTTCAAGACGTAGTTTCCTGATTATAAACAATGTGGATTAGACTTAATGCATGAGGTCGGTTAGTAAGTGAGAAAGAAAGGGATAGAGAGATATACAGAGAGAGGATCATCACATACCATGTGTATCCAGCAATCTCAAAAGGCTTTGATAAAGCAATAGGTCTGCTCAGCTGAGAAAAATCCTCAATGTACCAGCTAAATGACCCGCTTGACTTGTTTTTGGGTATGAAACTGGTCCTCTCCACACCATTACAAGACACCTTTTTGAATTCAATTAATTCCACGCCAACAGCTATGGAATCATTCACCAGAAATCCAAATGATGGACTTTTCAGTGTCTTGATCGGTATCATGCACGATGCTCTAGATACACAACTCGTTGTCATGTACGTGTGCCTAACTGTAATTATAGTACAAAATAATATAATTCGACTATAAATATGGAATCAGAATAACCCTACCCAATTTCTCAAAGCCTCATTAAGATTATATCAATGACATGCATGTTTGCAGCAAATATAAAAAGTAATTTACAATGACAAGTTCAGTTATTGAAAACACACACACGTGTGTGTGATTGGTGCGATTTAATTTTTTATATGAACACAGTATAATTTTAATAGTGGAAGAGAGAACACTATGTTAGAAACTTTAATTCTATTATATTATTCTACTCTATTACTCATTGCAAATGACATATCTCCTATTCAATTATAGGTCATATGGTAACCTGTACAAACTCAAGAACATAAATATTATGAAACACAACACTAATAAATACCAAATGCATGAATTGTACAACCAGCCATGACTCTAGAAAACATGAGCATTATTTCTATCTACAAATTACCAAATACATTCACCTTAACCCTTTGACTAATTGATCAATTAATTAAGTTTATTATTTCCAACAGTGTGTACTATGGGTGTGAGTATGCACAACATACAGATACACACACACAAATATCTGCACTCATACACACACATAGACACAATGATTCACTGTCTTGGTCATACTTACTTCACTTAGTGCATTAGGATGACCGAGACAGTAAAAATTCTGCGCAATCAGTACTCAAGTAAAGAAATTTAAATAATAAAAAATATGTATATGGTGCACAAGCACTCGATTGAGGAAATTATAGTAATAAGAATTGTACTTACGTACCTTCACGTTCTATGTGCTTCCCGTCTTTTTGGCCATGAATGAACAATTTGAACTTGGTTTCAAGCACAAAATTAGGACTTAAAGACAATGGTTCTGCCCCGAGATGAAGTGACAAATGTTTCTTTGAAAGTTTGCAACTACTCTTCCTATCCGTTGGATTAACAGACAAGGTCCTATAAATCATAGTGAAGTGAAGGAAACATCATATGTCTGGTGTCTTTTGATTGGATATTAATTGATTTACAGCAATAGAGGTTATAATTCACCAAATGTTATAGGAAATATCTAGTACTGTCCGAATTCGTATTTCCTCATGTACCTTCATCGCGCCAGTTACAAAAAAGAGGCTTGATTCCTTACCCAGCTCGAGTTGGAACTACCTTACGCGGCTAAGTACCTCAGAGGATAAACACTTAAAATATCCCCTCACAATTGTTGTGAAGTTATAATGGTTCAAGAAAAAATTGTTTGCTAGTTTTGTCACCTTAATTTGTTTATTTTAATTGTTGTTTCTGGAAATAAAGGTCAGATCTGTAAAACTTTCGCTGTACTGTAAAAATTTCACACCTTGGCAAACAACGGTTTTCTTTTTTGTAATTTAAAGTTACAACTAATTGAAAGTACTTACGAATATCAGAATTTAAAAAAATTCTCGACCTGAATACAATCAACAATTACAAACTATCAATATTTTCATCTTTTTTACTAGGCAAGCCAATTCAAAACCATTATAGATATAAAGATTCATTTTTCGATATGATATATCAAGAGTACTCAGTGAGGAAAAAAAATAATGATAATTAATGGAAAACCAATCTTTTAATGGAAATCCCTAGTAGATATTGAATAGTTAGATGACAGCAAAAAAGAAGCTAATGAAAGGAAATTGTACCATGTGATGCCCAGCATTTGGAATGAAGATTTAGTGCAGCCTTCTCCCAGCTTCAAGAGAGATTTGAATCCATCTATTTTCCATATAAATTTATGCTTCATTGGTAATTTATTTTCATCCGAATCTTCTTTTTGAGCTTCTATTTGGTGATTCTTGGTGCCCTTGCTTTCTCCTACATCTGCAATTTTATTATTGTTATAGCAAATCGAAATTACAACGAAATTACAAATATTTAGTTAAAAGAAGGGAAAAATAGTACTTAATTAGATGAGAACTTACAGCAAGAATATGAAGAACCCATCTCTCTCTCTCTCTCTCTCTCTCTCTCTCTCTCAATCTTGATGTTATTTTAGTACTACTGCTTACTACCGCTTTTTATACCAACACAACATCTCTTGATTTATTAATAGTGTGGACAGGTTTACCCTTCAATAATCTTTTTTTATTTAGCTAAATCTCTGTCTTCACTAATATGGACCATTTTTTCTTTATATGTCAATCTCCTTTTAGAAAATAGCTGAATTTTTCGGGTATTTAGAAGACAAGATTTCTCTATGCTCTCAATAGTGAAATGTCTGCCTTGAAAATAGCCTTGAAAATAGCATCCTCTTCAGAAAATCAAAGTTTGCCAAGTTATCATACATGATGACCTTATATATCTCAGGTGCAATGGACATGAATCATAATTTAACATTCTAGGACCAATAAGAAATACAATAATGTTCTATCATATGGTTGGTAATCCATCAAAATTGGAGTTGAAACAAAATTGTTATTAATTTTCCAAAGCATCGTAAAATTTGATTATACGGTAATAATTCATAAAAAAAAAATTTCATTTATAATGCAAAATCATAAAATGACCAGATTAAGAGTTGCAAGTGGTTAGTACGTAATCCTTAGTGAATGAAATTTGTGGGCAATTGAAGATTAACAATTATGAATTTGTGGGCAATTGAAGATTATTTTTTCAAATATGTTGAAAATATACAGAAATACATAAAGAGCAATCTCTATGTATTCTCAGGTTGTCACAAAAGCACTATATCGTAAAAAGTTTACAAAATGACATGCATTAAAATAGACCAAGAAATATCTCTGTAAATAAGGAAGACAAGTTTAGTCTCAATTAGGCTCTAAGAATGATTTTAAGAATAAAATAATACAGAAGATATCCTATGTTTCGGTGATAGAAAGTCTGAACTGTGCTCAGGTTTGTACGTGTCTAGATATTGCTACATAATTGGGATGCTAAAGTGATATTAAGTAATTCAAAAGCAGACCATAAGATAGCACCAAAAGGGTCTTGCAATTTTTAATAGAAAATAAAAACTACATAGTCACATATCGAATATCAGAAAAGTTTGAGATCATCTAGTATACATATTTCGATTTTGGTAGATGCCAATAAATCATGTTATAACATGTGTATGTGGTATCTAATTGGGAATTATAACTGTAAAATTTTGTCACATGGTTGCACGAAGTGGATTGGAATTAAATACCACTTAAGTTATTTGTGACAATAACTTGGCAGTTTTAGATTCCAACAATAGGAACTTGATAAAGTCAAATAATATAGATCAAGTTCTTAGTTGTAAATGAAAGAGTTAAGAATGGATAGTTGTCTGTCGAGCATAATGACACAAACTTCGTGATTGAAATATGTCATTAGTGGGAGTTTGTAATTATACTTATATGACATATGCGGCTTTCAATTTTTAAAGTTTAAATATATTTCTGCAGAAATAAAGTTTCAGTTTATTCACATTCTGACTTTATTAAGGTTGATCTCTTTTAAGGGTGGACCAGTTGAAAATAAGCACGTTATGATCACATTACGTGAAATTTTCATGCTACACATCCACATCATGATTTATGACATTCGGTTATGTCAATATATGTGACCACTATTAGTTGAGTTATGAATAAATGCGGCAAAAGCTGCTTTGATCCTATATTGATATAATTGATGGATATAATTGTTTTGGACACATTTTGGTAATGACAAAAAAGTTGAGCTCACTACGGTTAAACAATACAAAATAATAATGTTTCACATATAGTTCAAGTAGGAGATTGTTGGATTATAAATCAAACATTGGACTAATGTGTAAAATAATTTTGTATTGTATACTGTCAATTTGATGCTCTATTAAAATGGTCATATGCGTTATATAATATATTGAGCATTAATGTGTCATATAGGGTGTGGACCTTTAATGTGTAGAACTTAAAAGATAATGTTCAATTTTGTCATGGGTTGAATTGAATAATTGCCACATTAGATAGCCAAGGGTTTCTTGGGCTATATATATAATTTGGTCCTCCATAATACAAGGCAATTTTGGAATTCATATTCTCTTATTCCATTAGAGAGATATGTGAGAGACTTTGGAGAAGGAAGATCAAAGAAGACTCTCTAAAGAGCATTGCTATTCTGGAAAAACCGAATTGGTAGTGCTCTCTCATACTAGACAACCATGGATTAAGGTACACTTCCGCTATTCAGTTTTATATTCAACACAGATGGTCTTGCGGTGGTCGGCAATGATTTTCGTCGGATCCAACAGAGACAATTTATTTCATTTGATTTTTCTAATTCTCCGTTTGACTAGTACTTGTCCATTAACGGTTTGAAGAAATGCCTCACAAAACATTTGCATTTAAGTTTCTTGTTTACTGATTTCAATTGAAGAGGACCGCGGTCTTAAACTTTTGCACTTGGTTAATGTTTCTGTAATTAAAGCAAAGATACAAAAGTTAATGTTAAATCATAGATAGATTCGTTACAGAAATTTTGTTAGCAAATTTTGAAGGGAATTTGTAATTATCAACTATATTATGACTTATGATGCGTACAGTCACTGCCTCTGATGCTTTATAAGAGTTGCCAGCATTGTACATTAAAAATGTAAGTCAGATTTAGCCTAGACAAACATCTGTAGCTATGATTGAAATGGTAATTTCATTAGCAATAGGGACAGCCTGAAAAAAAGGAAAAAAAATATTGTAATTATTAATTAAGCTGGGGCATGTAATATTATAGGCAATAGGGGGTGATGGAATAAATTCAGTAGTGGCAAAATATCTACGTCTCAAGAAGCCATCATTCTCAGGCCGTTTAGTAACCCAAGGACTTGCGGAGTACCCGACTAATCATGAATTTAAATCATATTTTATCGAAATTAATGGGCAAGGGTTTCCTGCTGGCATGATACCCTGCACCAAGAGAAGCATTTACTGGTTGATCTATTTTATCTTGGTAGCAACTACCAAGTTTTCAATAAAAAAAAAAAAAAGAAGCATTTACTAGTTCTTCGCTTGGCGACCCTCTGTAAATGGTATATTTTTATTTTCCTGCACAAAAGTGCTCGTAATTAATACTTGAAAACTATATCAGAAAATGTTCGGTTAAATGCCTCAGTGAAATCTTCCCACCTACTTCTAATCATTGTGTACCAGTAACACAGTTTATCAAGCTTTGTATTTGTAGTAATATCCAGAGATGGTGAACCCAAGGGTTTCATCTTAAGAAAAGCTGTTTGGTTTGAATATCTATGATACAATTACAACCATGGAATTGTACCGTTTATACAATCAAGTATGCCTATTATTTTGCATATTATAATCAATTAGTAATGAAATATTGTTATTTCCCTGACTAGCCATACAGATGCAATTGCTGCTGGAAACAATAGGGTACCTGTGAGACTAGCCATACAGCTGCTTAGATTGTGTAAGAGTTTGCTAATCATGTTTCTTCTCGCATGGATGTGAGCCCAGGCATGGATATGAGCACACCAGGGAGTTCGCAAGAGTTTGTCAGTCCCGTTTCTTCTCACTTCTATCATATTCGTTGGAACCTAATTCAATCTATCGATTCTCAGAGTTACGATGGTGATTACGTCTTTCTCTTTCTTTTTCTCTTTCATGTTTTTCTAAATTTGATAATTACTGGTGTTTGCAAATTAGACATAGACAAATTACCACTAGTGGCACCAGCAATTGTGTTACTGTAGAAATTGGTTTAGGTGTAGTAAGGGTGTTGTACCAGGAAAAGTACAATTTTAAGAGAAAAAAATTGTGTGATTTGCATGTGTTTATGTAGAAATTAATTTATAAATTTCCCTTGTTTAAACTTTATTGTTAAACTCCTGATGTATGGTTACATCAAAATTTAAGTTTTATTTGAATTCATGCATTAGGTTTATACAATTCTTGACTGAAGTTTACAAAATTTTAACATATTATTATAGATTTTAAACACTTGAGATCATCTTAGATTAGTAGAATTCATGCATTAGGGTTACATAATTCTTAATTGAGGTTTACCGAATTCATGCATTAGGTTTACATAATTCATTCATTATGGGAAGCATTGGATTTTATAAAATCAATGGTGCAGGAGTAAAAATATACAGTGTTTTCAGATTGCTAATTATTGGTGGAAGCGATGCTAAACGATAAGTAGTGTTATGTTAGACTTTTTTATGTTTGGTTTGATTTGTAATAAAAGATATGTTTTGTGGAAAATATGTATTATTTTATTTTTGCAATTCATTTTGTTTATGTTGTTATGACTTATTCTAGTGATAATAATTATGTCTCATTGTCAGAAAAAAAAAAAAAAAAATTGATGTGTTTAGAGCTTAGTTGTTATGTTTATAGTATAAAGAGTATCACATTATAGAGTTTTACAGTAAGGTTTATAGAATTCAAAAACTAATATTTGTAGTTTTTGGATGCAGCATATCAAAAAAGATAAAATTCATAATTTATAATTTTGGTTCACAGAATTTAAAAGTTAAGTTTACAAAGTTATGTGATAAAATTTACCGAATTACAAAAATAAAAAGAGCATCTAGATACAATATTAAAAAATTGAAAACAAATAAAATTTTGAAAAAAAAATTGAATTTGAATTTTTTTTTCACTGTTTTACAGTATTTAATGAAAATGTGGACGGAGCTATGTGATAAAGTTTACATAATTCAAAAAATTGAAAGAAGCATCTAGATGTAGAATGAAAAAAAAAATTAAAAATAAAAAAATTGAAAATTGAAATTTTAAACCGGTTTTCATTATTCAACGAAACTATCTATAGAGTTATGGGATAAGATTTACAGAATTCAAAATAATTAAAAAAAATAGGAAAAAATTTTGCAATAAAATTTTTGAAAAAAAAATTGAAAAAAAAATTAAAAAAAAAATTTGAATTTGTTATTTAATTGTTTACAAAATTCGAAGAAAGGTTTACATAATTGAAAAATGGTCCTGGTCAAAGGTTTAAAAGTGGTCACAGTCAAAAGTTAAACCTGAAGTTATTGGGGACCACACAGTAATGAACAGTTTTTATGTTTGCATGATTCGTTGAATTGGTTTACATGATTTAGTATTGATGTGTACAGAATGTCGTGAATTCGGGGAAAATCGATCGGAGAATTAGTGTCCAGGGACAGTAAGCAGCTTCCATAAAAAAAAAATCACAAATGGGTCATGATGTATTTGGGACTTAAAAGGAGAGAAGTGATGATAGATCAGTCTTACTAGTGGTTACTGTGGCAGCGAGAGAAAAGGAGGATAAGGGTGAATAATGAGCACGCTATAACAACATTCCATGAAAGCAAAAAATTCTTGCTTGTTTCTTGCCATCAACACAATCATCATTAAACATCTAAATTTATAAGGTTATGAATAAAAAGGAATGCGAAATAGCTTATACACACGTTCACGCACACACACCAGTGACAACGCCAAGCTAACATTTTTTTTAATCCCTATGCTTCATAATTACCATAAGCTAATTTACAAGGTTTATAAATGAATGAAAAAAAAAAAAGGATTATTCATAATACCGGGTTTTATTGACACTCTTGATTAATTTTCATGACACACTTGATTAATTGTATAAGCAAGGACGACTACAAATCTATTTGGTGTTGACCTGTAAATGACTTGCAAATTTCCAGCTAGTAGGGTCCACAATAATAATTCTAGTCTACAAGGACAAGATCGCAATTATTTACTATTTTTTCTCAAAAAAAAAAAAAATTATTTACTATTCAATAGAGTAGAATTTATTGCGGACATGTGCTCTTGTTTTCCTGCCGGATGAAGACTTTAGTAGACCGCATCTCTTATGTTTTTATTTCAATTCCAACTTTTTAAATTATGTAATTTGCTATGAAATGGAGCTCTATTTTTCATACTATACATGTAAAGAGATAAAATCGAATATTTAGAGATAATTTTTATTTACTTTTTAGTAGGTTGGTCAAATATTATCATAAATGTAACAATTATTTCAATTTTTTAGGTCCAATACTTATTGTGTTGGGGTTGAGGTCAATCAATTGCAACTCATCTAAATATCAAACAATTACATCTCATCTAGGTATCAAACTCTTACCGCATGGAGAAGGAGAGACAGTTCACCACCTTAATCCTAAGAACTGTCATACGCCAAAACCAATCCAAAACTTAAATATGAAGTGCATAACATATAATACTTGATTCCATAATATTTGTCATTAAATATCCAATCTCTTTGTAAGATTAACAGCCGTTATCGTGAGCACGAGACTAGATTTTAACAGCAAGACTTGCCCTTGAGAGATTCTTTCCAATTTCTTGATGGATCTCTCGTCTCTATTTTTTTATGGTGGACGAAAACAGAAAGCACACAGAATTGTAAGAAAAATATTCAGTCATTTAATAATGAACGTGAGAGGGGGAAATACGTAATTTCAAAATATTTGAGGGCTATACGTGCAATCCTCCCTTTTGCTTTTTATCGTTTTTTTTAAATGGAGGAAGAATGATGAAGAAAGTTGGCAAATAGCTCACTGGTTCTGACTATGTGGTTCTTTGTCCTGTGAAATATTGAGATGCAATTTAATTGGATCAGTTTCTCATGGCCGCTAAAATGAAGAGCCGGACCCATACTTCAGGGAACTGAAGAGTGGGACCCATTCTTCAGTGCTATCAATACTAGGAACTAGTTGAATATCTATCAGTGATGTTCTATTCAGATTTTAAACATGTAACATCACACAAAGAATAATGTTTTTGCCACTAAATCAAAAATTAATTTTCATATATAACATAATGATTCCTAATTAGTGATAGATAACCATCATAAGAATTCAGTAATAAAATGGGCTTTTAGCCTCTCTCTTTTTTTTAAAAAAAAGTTAGAAGATTATGAGAGAAGTGGTAACATTGCACTAACGTATCACCACTATAAAAGGAAAAATCAGAATCAGAATCGAAATAAGAGTCGGTCATTTAATCGTGAAATTAAAATCGGATGAATCGGTCGGAATAAGCCAAATCGGATTGGAAACTCGGATCTTTTTGGCATAAACTTGTTTTGTACTAAAAAATAGTAAAGAAGTTTGTAAGAAAATATTAAAACAAAGGGTAAATTGGTTATTTGCCACTCGAAAACCTTCAAATCTGAAAAATACAATCACAAAACTATAAATCTGAAAAATGGCACTCTAAACTTAGTTAATTCTTAAATTTGCTGCAAATTCAAAAATTTTATACTTTTTTTTAAAATTAATTGAAAAATACAGTTTTGAGATACGTATTTTTGTATTTTCCTATATACCCTTCAGACTCCTCATTATACGTATCTCAAAACTGTATTTTTCAGTTAATTTTTAATAAAAAAGTATAAAATTTTTGTATTTGTGGCAAAATTTAAGAATTAACTAAGTTTAGAGTGGCATTTTTCAGATTTATAGTTTTGTGATGGTATTTTTCAGATTTGAAGATTTTGGAGTGACAAATAACCAATTTTCCCTAAAACAAAATATTACACACAAATAATTTATTTATATAATATAATACAATTATTGCAATTAAAATAAACTCTAAAAAATAACTAGTACAATTTAGTCTTATAAATACTATGAATAGGGGTATTAATAGAAATTTGTAATTAAAAAAAATGTGCTCGGATGGGATGCTCCAATACATGGTTCAGAAACTTGGAATCGGAATCGGAATCGGATTCTTGACCGTGGAATCGAAATCGGATGACTCAGCCGAAATCGGACGAGTTGACTCGAAAACTCGGTTTTTTTGGCAGAAAGCCTGTTTTGATAAAAACGTAGGTAATAATTAGTAAAAAAATTGGTAAAAAGAATTCAATGGTAAAAAATTGTAAATTAGTCCTCAAATAATTCACATATTGTAAATTAGTCCAGCTCTTCACTAATTATAATTTTTATCGTTTTTTTGGTAGAAAGTCTGTTTTTGGCCCAAAACATAGAAAATAATTGGTAAAAAATAATTTATAATACAATTATGTTAACACAAAACATTACATACAAATAATTCACTAATTACATAATATAATACAAGCATTAAAAATTAACTTGGGTGTCTCACTTTTCTAACATATAGCATGCACTAACTTGTGAAATCACATGCATACAACGCACTAATTTACAAACTATAGCATGTACTAACATATAGCATGCACTAACATATAACATATAACATATAGCGTGCACTAACTTTGGTGTCTCACTTTTACTTTAGTCAAATAAAAAAAGAAAAGTAGTCATATGCATACATCGCACTAATTTACAAACTATAGCTTCCTGTGAACTTATGAAAGTAGTCACATGCATACAACGCACTAGTTTAGAGTCACATACATAGTCTATAAATTTCACATAGAGTCAAATATGTTGTTTTTTCGTTCATTCTTGCATTATCTAAACAGTGCCTAACCCGTTCCTATACGTACAATATATAAAAACTGCTGGAACTTTTTTTTAATTGAAAAAAAAGTCAGACTCGGTCAGAACTCGGTCATACTTGTTGAAGAAGGGCGATTAGACCAGGTCCAATCAGAATAACCGGCTACCAGAAGATTACTAGGCAAATAATCTGATATGGTTATGTATCATGTCGGATCTCATGCTAAATATAACCAAGGACAGCTACCTCATTCTATTGATATTATTCCATGTAATAGATAGCAATATTTGGAAAGGAAGATTTGTAAATCTTCTCTCTTAATCTCTCTATATGTACCGATTTTTCTCCTCTGTTTTAATTATCCAGAAATTGTGTAAAACAAAGAATTATGAGAGTAAAGAATAGAATGAGAAGAGAGGAAGTAGGCCGATTGTTTGCCGAACCTCTATAAATTTGTGTGTCTGTGTTATTTTTCTATTTCTTTAAATTGTGTTATGGTATCAGAGCTTTTAGTTGATCCTGCAGAAATAATTCTACCTCCGAAAAAATCAGGGTTCATCAGCTTTCATCCTTACGGCTCCACACCATAATTTACCAGAACTCTAAACTCATACCAGAACCGATTGTTCGGTGGCTATGGCTGATTCACCAAAGAAAAACAAACCCAAGGTACCGTTAACCTCAGATTTCATCAAAGAACTTACCACACAAATCGCCCAAGCCTTCATCCAGAATCAAAATCAACAGATTATCCCAACCCCACAAATTGACCAGACCATTCAACCCGTTGCAGTCAAATTTGACGGAAAAAACTATGGCATCTGGTCCAACCTGGCTGAAGGGTGTCTCTCTATGAAGGAAAAGTTCGGGTTTGTAAATGGAGAAAGAGAAGAGCCGGCATCTTCAGATGTTGGGTATCCAAGGTGGAAGGCTGAAAACGCCCAGGTAAAGAACTGGCTTCTCAATTCCATAGAACCAAATCTTATAGGTAACTATGTCCACCATACATCAGCCAAAGACATTTGGAATGCACTAAAGGTTACCTATTTCGATGGGGGTGATTTGTCTCATTTCTATTCTCTTAAAAAAAGGGAATACCAAATCAAACAAGGAGGGGGGTCAGTAGAAAATTTCTATAGCATGTTGCAAGGCTTATGGAGAGAAATTGATTCAAGGCGACCAAATTCCATGGTTTGTTTAGTAGATATTGAGAAACGTAACAAAGAATTGCAGGAAGACAGGTTGGTCATTTTCTTAGGTGGCCTTGATGAAAGATTAGATGGTGTACGGGCAGAGATTATTCGCACAAATCCTCCACTGACGGTTGATGAAGCATATGGAAGAGTGCGTAGAGAAGAAGAAAGGCAAGGTGTGATGCTAGGTGACCGAAATGGGCCTTCACATAATCCTATGGCTATGGTAGTTCAAGATGGCCAATTCTCCTTTAATCAGGTATCTCAGAACAGGCCCTCATACTCTTATACGGGTCACCCAGGTGTGTTAAATTCTGTCCAGCTTGGTGAGTCTAATTCCGGGGTAAGCATGGGCCATCAGATCTTCACAAGCAGGGGCAATACGGAGGAGACTCAAAACGGTAAACCGACTGACTATCCTCCAGGTACGGGTTTATTTACATGGAAGAACAAACCAAGTCCAAATAAGAAGAATATGTACTGCACGAACTGTGGGAAAAAGAACCACACTAAAGAAGGCTGTTATAAGTTAATTGGTTTTCCCGACTGGTATCCCGAGTTCAAGAAGAAAAAGGCAGCAGAAGCTGCTGCAGCAGCTGAAAAAGGAAAAGCAACATTGGCAGTTACTGGTAAGACAGAAAAAGCAACTGAAGGCGAAGGTAATGTTTATTTATCTCAATGTAACTATCATACAAGGAAAAATAATTCTTGGATAATCGATTCTGGAGCAACCGACCACATGACCTTTTGTAAGAATGATATATTCAAGTGCTCTAAATCCAAGAAAATAGAAATCCTAAATGCCAATGGTGTGTCATCTCCGGTAACAGGAACTGGAAATGTACATATAACCCTTTCCTTAACATTACAAAATACCTTACTAGTGCCATCATTATCTACTAAACTCATTTCAGTGGGGCAACTTGCAGAAGATTTAAATTGCGTAGTAATGATGTATCCAAACTGTTGTATTTTTCAGGACATCCTCACGAAGGAAGTCATTGGGCGTGGTATTAAGCAAGGGCGTCTGTATCACCTTGAAGACTTGAGGATTGGAAAAACAAACCTAGCAAAGAAAAGCTCTAAAGCCGAAATTGAAATTTGGACATGGCATCGGCGGTTAGGGCATCCCTCCTTTAGCTATCTGAATAAACTTTTACCCTCTTTATTTGTTGATTTAAAGACTTCAGATTTTCAATGTGAAACATGTGTCAAGGCTAAGAGCCATCGTGTGTCTTATAAACCGAGCTTGAATAAATGTAGTAAACCATTTGATTTAATTCATTCTGATGTTTGGGGTCCGGCTCCGATTACTTCAATTGCTGGGTTTAGATGGTTTGTTTTGTTTATTGATGATTGCACCAGAATGACTTGGATTTATCTTTTGAAAGGAAAAGATGAAGTAACAGAGGTTTTTCAACTTTTTTTCAATATGATTCAAAATCAGTTTGGTAAAAGTATTAAATATTTCCGTAGTGACAATGGGGGAGAGTTTATCAATAGAACCTTGAGGGATTTTTTCAATACAAAAGGAATTATTCACGAAACTACCTGTGTGGGTACCCCTCAACAAAATGGGGTAGCTGAACGAAAAAATAGGCACATCTTAGAAACTGCACGGTCCCTCCTATTTGAAAATCACGTACCTAAAATTTTTTGGGACACAGCAGTAGTGGCTGCCGTGTATGTTATCAATAGATTACCCACAAAAGCAAACAATTATCAAACTCCCCTCAAAACCCTTGCAATACATTGCCCGATTCCCTCAGTCTTGAGTTTACCCCCAAAGATATTTGGATGTGTGGCATATGTCCATGTTCCGAAAACACAACGTTCCAAAATTGATCCTTGTGCAGTTAAGTGTGTCTATTTGGGTATCGGGTTCAATCAGAAAGGATATAAGTGCTATGATCCCGATACAAGGAAATGGTTTGTCACCATGGATGTAACATTTGTTGAAAATGAGTCCTTTTTAAAAAAAACCAATTATTCATCTCAGGGGGAGAATTTAAATGAGACCGAAAATTGGTATGAAAATGTTTTTCAAGATTTTCTGAATTTAAATCCAAGTCCAAATCACAACTCTCCTGAAATTCTGTCACAGCCGAATCTTGACCCATATGAAAATTACCTTGAGCCGAACCATGAGGCAGCAGATCCAACTTGGGTTGAGGCCCAGAGCCCAACTCGGGTAACCGAGTCCATCAGCCATCCAGCTCGGGTTGAGGCTCATAGCCCAACTCGGGTAACCGAGCATACTAGCCCTGGCCCATATCGGGTTTATTCCAGAAGAAACATATCAGCCCAAGAAGAAGTAAGGTCCGAGCAAGCCCCTTTTTTCGAAAATAATCAAGTTGAGGAGATTTGGGTTGAACCAGAAAGTGGAGCAGTGATACAGACACCTCAAGTACCACCAATGGCTTCAGAGGATGATCCTACGGTAAGTCTTCCTAACTCAAATTACATCTTACCACCCAGAAAAAATAGGGGAATACCACCAAAAAGGTATGTTCCAGAAAACGGAACTAGTAAAGAAATCAAATATCCAATAGCCAACTATACAACCACGAATGAATTACCAAACCAACTCAAGGAATTTAATGACAAAATGTTGTCCATAGCTGTACCAGATAGTGTAGAAGAAGCAATGAAAGATCCAAAATGGGTACAGGCAATGGAAGAAGAGCTGAATGCATTGTATAAAAATGAAACCTGGACATTGGTAAAATTACCAGAGGGAAAAAAATCCGTAGGATGCAAGTGGGTGTTTACAATCAAATTTGATGCTCAGGGCAATGTTGAACGGTACAAGGCGAGACTAGTAGCTAAAGGCTTTACTCAGACATATGGCATTGATTTTCAAGAAACTTTTTCTCCTGTTGCTAAACTAACTACCATTCGAGTTTTGTTATCTCTTGCAGCAAATTTGGACTGGCCACTACATCAGTTCGATGTAAAGAATGCATTTCTACACGGAGATTTAGAAGAAGAGATTTACATGGAACTTCCTCCCGGGTGTGATAACTCGGGTTCAGAGGAAGTAGTGTGTAAATTGAAGAAAGCATTATATGGGCTTAAACAGTCTCCACGTGCGTGGTTTGGTCGTTTCTGTCTAGCTATAAAGAGTTATGGGTTTAACCAAAGCGACTCGGATCATACTTTATTCTTTAAAAGGAAACAAGGAAAACTAACCCTTTTGATTATATATGTTGATGATATGATTATCACAGGAGATGATCTAGATGAGATCAAGAGGTTAGAAGAAAGGCTGGCTGGAGAATTTGAGATGAAGAATTTGGGGGGCCTGAAATTTTTTCTCGGCATAGAGGTAACTAGATCAAAACAGGGTATTATTTTATCCCAAAGGAAATATATTCTAGACCTACTAACAGAAGTTGGGATGCTAGAATGTAAACCGGTAGAAACTCCGGTAGCTGTAAATGAGAAGCTGGGAGAATTTGAAGACCAGGTGCCTACAAATAAAGAGAGGTACCAGAGGTTGGTAGGTAAATTAATTTATCTATCGCATACTAGACCGGACATTGCCTATGCAGTAAGCTTGGTGAGCCAATTCATGCATAATCCCAGTGAAGATCACATGGATGCTGTGATGAGGATAATTAGATATCTGAAAGGGTCTCCAGGAAAAGGGATTCAATTCAGGAAAAATGGAAGGTCTGGTATAATGGGATACACCGATGCAGACTGGGCTGGAAGCATTGTAGACCGTAAGTCAACCTCCGGGTATTTCACCTTTGTAGGGGGGAACCTTGTTACGTGGAGAAGCAAGAAGCAAGGAAATGTTGCACTATCTAGTGCAGAGGCCGAGCTAGTGGCCATGGTAAAAGGAATAAGTGAACTACTGTGGCTTAAGAAACTCATGGAAGAGATCGGTTTTGAACTAAATGAAGAGATGGTCCTATTATGCGACAACAAATCAGCGATGGACATGTGTCATAATCCGATACAACATGACAGGACGAAGCACATTGCAATTAATAGACACTACATAAAGGATCACATTGAAAAAGGGAACATTCGGCTTCTTCATGTGGGCACAAAAGAACAGCTCGCCGATATCTTGACCAAAGCTGTCCCAGGACCTGCATTCAATCGCGCACTAGACAAGTTAGGCATGACTGACATATACATGCCTCACTTGAGGGGGAGTGTTGAAGAAGGGCGATTAGACCAGGTCCAATCAGAATAACCGGCTACCAGAAGATTACTAGGCAAATAATCTGATATGGTTATGTATCATGTCGGATCTCATGCTAAATATAACCAAGGACAGCTACCTCATTCTATTGATATTATTCCATGTAATAGATAGCAATATTTGGAAAGGAAGATTTGTAAATCTTCTCTCTTAATCTCTCTATATGTACCGATTTTTCTCCTCTGTTTTAATTATCCAGAAATTGTGTAAAACAAAGAATTATGAGAGTAAATAATAGAATGAGAAGAGAGGAAGTAGGCCGATTGTTTGCCGAACCTCTATAAATTTGTGTGTATGTGTTATTTTTCTATTTCTTTAAATTGTGATAATACTAGGTCTGACTCGGCCTGACTTGGCCTGAGTCGGCCAGAAACTCAGTTGACTCGGCCGAGTCAAACACTGTTCATCTGAGTTTTGCTGCAAAACTCGCACAAGTGAGAAACTCGGACTGGACCGGCCCAATTCCGAGTTGACTCGGAATCGGCCGAGTTTACGAACCATGGTCCAATATGGGGTTAGTCTCAAATATAAGTATAATTTAAATATTATAGTTTCTTTCAATAACCACAAAGATGAAGTGATGTAGTGGTAAAGTTCAATGTTCTAAATCAATAGGTGTCTGGTTAAAGTCCCAGGACATTTTAAATAAAAATTGGAAAACAACCAGTTCAGCTGAAATTTGACTGGAATCAGATTATTTCGGCAAAAATTTGACTGCATTGGGACCGTTTCGGCCAAATTCGAGTCTAGTGCATAACTCAGTAGAAATCGAATCAGTTCCACCCAATTCCAATCTGGAATGACTGATTTTTTATTCTATGGTCACCACTAAATTCATTTGCTAATTTTAGAGTTTCCAAGTCTTGGTCAATTAAGTTAGATGATTATCTATCAGTGATGATTCTAGAATTGTAATTAGTCAATTAAGATGACCTTGCCGGTTGACCCCAATTAAGTCTTCAAATCTTGTTCTTCGCTGGGGACATAAAGGACTTCATTAATTATTAGGTCCGTGCATCATAGATACCTAACTACTTCAAATCTTGTTCTTTCGGCCTTTCATATATTTTGTCCTTATACTGCCTAACTTGCTTGTTTCATTTTATTATCTTCATAATTGACCCACGCATCCAGCTGTTTGCTACTATACAAGTAAATTAATAACAAATAAATGGCTAGGGAGATAATGACACAGAACAGCACTATACATTGAGGTGAACTTTGCATTTCCTATTTAGAACGACAAGTCCTTTGTACATTTCTTCCCCAATCTCTCATATCAGAAATTAGATTAGGCTCCAGAATTTATGGGTAGCGAGATAGCAAGTTCTCCTGTGACACAAGAACTCAAAACTCAAGCATTAATGACTATTGAGTTAACAAGTTCGCCTGCAACCGAAGAACCCCAAGCTCCAGGATTAATGACTAACGAGATAACAAGTTCTCCTGCGATCGAAGAACTCCTGGTTCAAGCTGAGCCTAAACTCCTGCTAATGCCAAACAACCTCCTCAAGGCAGCTATTGACAACAACGTGACAGATTTGAAGCAGCTTCTGGGATTGAACGATGAACAACCTCCCCCTCATACGACTGTAACTGTTATGGATGGAGCCCCAACAGAGCGATCTCAGTCTGACCTCCTCAGAAGCGTAACAGGTAATATATTTTTGGTCAAAACAATAGTAACATTTTTTTTTTGAGTTGGAAACAATAGTAACATTGACTACAAAGCTTGATACCTTAGTCTTGGTCTATATTCTAGTGCTAAGAAAATAAATATAGAAGGAAAAATCAGAATCGGAATTAGGTGAATCGGTCGGAATCAGCTGAATCGGATCGGAAACTCGGACTTTTTTTGTCAAAAATTTCTGTTTTAACAAATGATTACAATCAAATAATCTACTAATACAATATAATACAAGCATTTTAACACTTATATTTAAATGTAGTTAGGTATTCTAGTAACAAAACATGTCATAGTGTGGTGGTAGCATGGTTCTGAAACTCAGCCGATTCCGAGTCAACTCAGAATCGGCCCGGTCCGGTCTGATTTATACACGAGTTTATGGCCTGTGCTATTTTTTCAGCAATACTCAAATGAACAGCGTCTGACTCAGCCAAGTTAGCCCATTTCATGGCCGAATCAACCCGAGTCGTGCCGAGTCAGACCGAGTTTCACCGTGTTAGGCCGAGTCAAACCGAGTTTCACCCAAGTCAGTACATGGGCAGTGAAAACATTGTCCTAGAATGATTTGGTTTCCCACCTTAGCTTTATGTTGTTTCCTGAGGTTGAGAGAGCAAGAAAATCATTGTTATTGGTTTGAGATTTAAGTTCAATTTTGCATCTTTTGAAGAAGGAAATGGTGCTCGAAAAAAATTTGGAAAGGCGAAGTCCCTGGCTGATTTTGGAAGAAGAATCTTTAGTTATTTATGTGGCTAGACCTGGAATATAATTGTGTACTATAAAAAATTTGAATTTCTAATGGTTCATGATAAACCTTGTCCATTTTATGTCATGATCCAAAAAATTAATTCTTTCCTTTGTTATTTGTTGAACAGAATACTTAGTCAAAGGCTCAAAAGTGTGACTTACTAGGCTGGTAGCCTCCAAAGACTTTACTGTTTTATTTTATTTATATTTTTTGTATTTAACTAGAGTGAAGGAGATGCATCCACAGTGGTTTGTTTATTTTTTTTCTACTAAAGTAAAGAATGGGATTGTACTAAATTATATTAAATTTGAATGTTAAGAAAATATAAAATGTAGAAATTAAACATTTTATTTCTCTTTTTTTAATATCAATCACGATTTTTTAATTATTTTATGAAATAGTCTATTTTATATTAAAATAAGATTATTTTAATATTTTAAATAATTACGCTACAAATTTAATTGTTATTCATTAGAATTTAATTATTTTGAGTAGTTTTTAATATTTAAAATGATAACTATCCAAATACCCATTTTTTTCCTATTTTTTTAGTACAAAGCAAGTTTATGTCAAAAGCAATCCGAGTTACCGATCCAATTCAACCAATTATGGCAATAAAAAGTGTATTTAATTTATAATGCTCGTATTATATTATATAATTAGTGAATTATTTGAGTGTAATATTTTGTCTTAACATAGATTTTTACAAATTATTGTTTTACCAATTATTTTCTACGTTTTGGCTATAAAACAGGTTTTCTACTAAAAAAATATGAGTTTCCGAGTCAACTCGGCCAATTCCGGCCAATTCATCTGATTCCGATTCTACGGTCAAGAATCCAATTCCGAGTTTCAGAACCATGGGTGGTAGTTGGCTTGCTTGATGTTTAAGAGATCAATGGTTCGATTCACGTTGGAGGGAATTTTTTTTGGAGAATTCTATTTGTGTGTTTCGGGCAATGGTATAACTGGAATCAAACCGTTTCGGTCGAAATTTGAAAGGAACATTAGAGTTGGGCTGATGTATGACTTCTCGCTGCTTAATTAGTCTGCCAACGCTCCAAAGATTGATGTCAGGTAGCTTGATGCTATTGTGTTTGGCATCCTCCGTTGGCATGGAGTAATCTTTAAGCTGTTTCGTCTCCTCTTCATCATCTTCCACTTGATGGGGTGGATTATGATTGTTCCCCTACGGTTCTGGTTGTGCCCCAATTGGGGGATGGCTGTGTAGCGGATTGTTTTCTTGTACATTAGGAGGATTACTCATGTTGATCGAACTTGGATTGATCTCGTCTTCGATGGTACTCTTCTTTTTATGCTTCACCTTAGAAGATGATGGTAGTAGTAACTAGTAACAGATCCTTCTTGTTTGAGTTGAGAGCTATACGAAATCTAGTGAATCGTACCAGTGTATGCACCTACAAGAAAGATATTTAATTAATATCTATTCCTATAAAAAGAAATTTAAAAGGTAGTTTAATATTTTTGGGGTTTTTATTTTTCTGAAATTTAAATAACAAAAGCAAATAACTAAACTAATTTTTTTGGATTTTTGGGTTTCTATAATTAAAGTATATAACAGAAAATAAATCCTAAATTATGGACCTAGAATCAATTACTAAATTTAGACATCTTAATGACAATGTAAAAAATCATAAGAATTCTTACACTATCCCTGACAATGTCACCAAAAAGTTTGATAGGTTAAAATTAGAGCTAATAAATTTATAACCCTAATTGTCGACTCTACAATCCATTTACAAGTGTATAAAGTATAAACATGTCATATAGTATAGATCGGAATGTCAATCCAAAGAGATAGTTTATTAAGGTTAAATTGTTCAATTATTCTTGGTGTAATGGGTTGTGATTGGTTGAGTTTGGTTGTTTGATTGTTTGGTTGAGTGATCAATCAGTATTAAGTAAAGATTAAAGGTTGAAAAAGGATCAATCAGTATTAAAGTGAGTGATCAATCTAGTTGTCATGGGTTGTGAGTGATCAATCAGTATTAATGTAAAGATTGCAGGCGAAAAAGGGATCTAGGGATCAGCATTTCTATCATTCTTACTTTTGTTTAATCTAGTTTCTGGTTATAGGTCAAGTGCATGTGTTTTGTCACATAATCGTGTTCAACATAACATACCAAATAAATAATTTCTACCTTCCAGCCGAATCATATGTGGCTTGATCAGAACCGTATGTGATTACGATATTGATACCTTGTACAAATCTGAGGACTTCTAATCATATTTAGTACTGCTCACTTTCGTGTTATAGCACCCTAATTGACAAGAATTAGTAAGGGGATGGGACCTAGACTTTACCCTAATCAATTGTATGATGTTCAATGATTAGTCTCCATTACCAAAACTAGAAGGATTTATGTTCACAATTACATCATTCCTTATTACCTTCATCTGCAAATCGAGAGACTTCTAGGTTATCTAACTGAGATCAAAACATAAGAAATCACCTTGTCGGTCTTTCAATCTTATTGGCCTAGATAATTGTATACTAATCCACTTAGGTAAACCTTTAGATGTCTAATCATTACAGTATGGCTATCACCATACGAACAAGGTTAGAACGTACCGTACTAAGTTAGTAATACGTACACAGATTAATTTGTAGTAGAAATCAAATCAAGTGCACAAGATAATTATAATAAAATAAATTACTTGATTAAACTAATAAGAATTCAATAGTATAAGCCATCACCTAGAAAGGAATACACCTAGAGAGAGTCTCCCCCAGCCTCCAATGCGCTGTCTCTACCACTTAGCACATTTCACCTTCTTCCTAACCCTAACGTTATGAAATCTATAGATAACTTGATTGATACTAAAGAACCCTAGATCCAGTCTATTTATAGGCTTCATAGATTCTATAGGGATGAAGAGATTGAGCCTGATTCATATATGGTATTAGTGGAGCTTGAAAACCAAGTAACATCGTCAGAAACTTTTGTAATTGTTTGTGTGGTTGGGCATCGAATCACATGTGCTTCCAGGTTAAACCAGAAAGGCTTCCTGTACTTATTGATTTCCATCTGCAACTCGTCTTCATTCGGTTGCTGGCTCCAAAGTGCATGCGGTTGGTGACGGATCCGAATAGGAAAGACTTGCTTGTCTAGAATGCTTCGTTTTATGCTTGTTTTAGCCCTAAAAAAATTAAAAATCTGCAATTTTACAAAATCAAGTGAAATTGGCCAAAGTAATCTAATCTAATTTGACTTAAAATCACGTATAAAGACTTGATTATTGGTCATTTTCTAAGTCAAATAATCACTATATTTTCTGACCCTATCAGAACCCTGAAGTAATGATCTGCACCCAAAAAAATTGTGCAACCACCACATGCATATATGTTCTACTTTTCTTGTTGTACCAGTAAACTTTTTTGTTGCCCCAGATAAAAATCCTGATTAAAGCCCTCTGCCCCTAAGACAAGACCTATATGACACAAAAATAGCTAGAATGCTAATCAGCATTTGAATCATGCGGACCAAACTGATAATTGAATATTCCTTTTACAGGTATGGAGAATACCATTCTTCACATACTCTCTGCCAATGGCCACCAAAATCTTGTGTCTACAATTTGTGAGAAAGATAGCACGTTACTGAAGGCACGCAATGTAAGAAAGGAGACACCCTTCCACCATGCTGCAAGATTTGGCCACATAGACATCATTTTGGAGTTGATCCGTTGTGCCAAATCAGCATTCAGTGAGGATGGATTGAAAGAGCTGCTTAGACAAAAGAACTGCCTAGGGGAAACAGCCTTACATAAAGCTGCCAGATATGGCCATGGAGCTGTTGTCTCTGCTCTGATGGAAGAAGATCTGGAACTGGCAGGCCTGGTCAATAATGATTATGTGTCTCCCTTGTATTTGGCTACTGCAAGGGGGTCACTCGATATGATAAAATATATGGTGAAAAAACTGTTTGGTCAGGAAGTTACACCAGCTTTTTACTCTGGACCAAAACATCAGACAGCGTTGCATGCTGCAGTACTTCAAAACCCAGGTATATAACAATATCGATTGATTTTATTTTTTTCAACTTGAGACATTTCAGTTAAACTCCAATGCTGTCAGCCTGCTTCAATCCGTTCTCAATCAATTGTCAAATTCCAATTTAAGTACTGAACTCTCACTGATCAGTAATCACAATATCCACTATAAGAGGAACTTTTTCCATTTTTTTAAACAATATTGCAATACATTTGCATATATAGGACAGTTATCTCCTGTAAATGGACACCTTAAAAGCATTGTAGTACATTTGAATATTATATGCACAAATGGTTTTGTTATAGAGTGTCAAAAATGGATGCAAAATTCATTTAGTGATCAGCTGTCAAAAATTGAACTTCTCTATGTTATCTTATTAACAGAACTCACCAAAGAACTACTACAACTGTACTCAGAACCACTTGGTAAGCGGGATGAAACAGGAAGAACTCCTCTCCACTTTATAGCATCAACTGGAAACCATTACATGGCCAAACTCCTATTAGATAAAGATCCATCATTGGCATACATCCAAGATTCAGATGGATCATTTCCTGTGCATACTGCAGTACGAATGGGCCATGCCAAAATGATTGCCCTTCTCTTAGAAATATGCCTTGATTCGGATGAACTACTTGATTGTAATGGAAGGAACTTCCTACACATTGCCATTGAAGGGAATAAGTTAAACGTTATCTTTAACTTGCTAAAAGATTCAAACAAACTTACCACCTCCCACTGGAAGAAAATGTTTGATAGAATGGTAAACACAATGGATGACAATGGAAACACCCCATTGCATTTAGCGGCAGAACATGGCTATATTGATATTATGTTTTCTATTTTGAAGAACAATGAATTGGACTTGACTTTACAAAACAAGGAAGGTCTAACAGCTTTTGACATTTCAGTGATTCAACTCAGGAAATCTGCAAGGAACACTAAGGTTAAGCTGCTTATACTATTTCTCATCATCCTTGATCAATTTTTCTTTTCATTAAAAAACATAGTAGTCGACAGCTGGACTTGATTTATTGTGTCAACCCAAGATTTTTCAATATTGCAACTTGTAAAACTCTCTTTTTGTTATTAAAATAATTCCAAGTATGGGAATCCTACTTTCCTCACAAAAATAAAAATCTCAAAATTGTTGGCTTCGGTACTTCTGCACCTTTTCCAAAGCATGTTGTTATTTTCTTTATGCTGGTGCTTGTGCCTGTGGATGGAAGTGGGCGCCCAACAAACCGGTTTATAGCCATTGTATATTTAACTGGTGCATTGTACCATGAGAGAAAAAGAATAACAGATCAGTAACAAATTAAAAGGACAAAGAAAACATTGTAACAAGAAGAATACTTGCTGGTGATGATAATTGTTAGCAAGACCAAATGACCTATCTATTTTGTTTTTGCAAGCAAAAAGAAAAGAGTTGATAACAACATAAGAAGGTGCAGGCGTGCAGCCTTCCATCACTGCCAATGGATTAGCACTGCCCCATTTCTAAAAGAAGTGGTCTCTTGTAGGTCTTACCTGCAAATATACATCTTAAACATATAAAGTTAATTGTGTACTTTTGTAATTTGTTTTGAACTTCAACTTATGTATTCCTTTTGCCTTCTCTAAGAAATACATTTTTGGTGCATTGCAGAGCAGAGACGTCTTGGGTGAATTTTACGTTCGAAATGGAGGAGCTCGTTTCAGTACAGGTTGGTTTCAGTACTACACTAAAGAACAAATGCCAAAAACGGAGTCAATTAGTAAGGACCAAATACCAGAAATAGAGTTAATTGGAGGCACCATTCAGAACCACATTTCAACATTGGACACAAGAGGTGCTAAAGAGAGATCAGAGAATGTGATTACCAAAGCCCAATTAGTGGGCCTGGGTTCTGTACTCATTGCAACAGTAACATTTGCTGCAGCTTTTACTCTGCCAGGAGGTACAAATCAAGTTACGGGCACACCAATTCTAGGTAGGAAATATATTTTCAAGGCATTTGTCTTAGCAGACTTCTCTGCATTTTTTTTATCCTTCTTGTCGACTATGGTGCTTATATACAGCTCGGGTAATGAAAATTCTGATACAATGGAGAGGAACATTGCCAAGTCCATGAATATATTTACTATAGCTGCAAAGTGCATGGTCATGGCACTGGCATTAGGTTTGCATCTGGTGCTATCTCCCATTGGCAAGACCGGGACTGTAGTAATCGTGTTTTCTTCCTTCTTAGTCCTCGTTGATGATCCATTGAGTACCCTGAATTTGAAGGGGTTCCACTTGGAAATACTACTACTGCAACACATTCCATACAGAGCTAGTGGTGTAATTAGAGCAGCCAAAGAAATTTTCTATTTCATTTATCGAATTTTTGTGCCCACTTTTGCCCCGTTGATCGTCGTATTTGTGTTTGCATTAATTTAGAGTTTAGATTATTTTATGGTTTAATAATACAAGTACTCAGCTAGTACTGAATCATTTAGAGAATCCTGTATAACACTGAACCAGTTCTTATGCTGCATCCATCAATTTTCACTGGGGTGTTTTTATTTTATTTTTTTTAAGGTTGGCGGAGCCAACAATTATAATTATAATAAAAAGAGTTTAATTACAGAAGTTCGTAACCCACACAACACCTCCTCATCACTCCTGTTTGCTGGATGAAACCATGTCCTAACTGACGAGCCAGTGATCCTCTGAGATATCTCAAATTTCAGATTATCTAAAACCAGGCCAATTTTTTTACGGTGCCTATTTGAGATTCGTGCAGAAAGAATTTGAACAGATCTGACTTTTCACAGATGAACTCAAAAATTTAAGATATCTCAGGGGATGCGAATTCCCAACTGATCGGCTAGATCAGCCTGTGAGTAAAATTAAGAAATGAAGCAGTGAGAGGCCCCATACATACTTTTACTAGTCATTTTCTAATTGACACACCATAATCTTCAATGTCTAAAACACACACAGTTTACATGAGATCAATAGTAATTATGTACTTTCTTCAAAAATGTAATTACCTACTAAAGCTTTATATATAATAAATTATTATAATCATCAAGTATTCTTATGCTAAATAATCACATACGCCTCATTTGTATATGAGTTCCAGATTCAAATTAAATTGCCGAATATAATTAAAAATAACATATAGAATTATTTAAAAAATGTAAAATAAGTTGTTAACAGTGAAAGATTCTGAGTAAAAAAATTATTTAATTCAAAGTATTGTAATAACTTAGGAATTGAAAATGAAAGAGCATCTACATCTCTAGTATTATGAATATTTCTAATTTGATATGGTAGTTTTTAAATCAGTTTTAGAGTTGTGGTAAAGTTTATTATTTAGAAACTATGCAGAAAAATTTCTTATTAAGAAACTATTTATAAATTCCACACTGACTAAATAGTTAGTTCAAATTACTTTTTTTTTTAATTTATTACTAATGTGGCTTAATAAAAACTCTAAAATTGATTTTAATAATGCGAGAGTTACAAATTTTAGAGACTTTAATATCTAAAAAAAGTGATTAACAGCTGTTTAGAAACTTATTTGAGTTTTAAGATATAGATGCTCTAACATGACGAACAGACCGGACCTTAATACTCAGTTCCTATAGCAAAATTTTGGCAGGCCGGACCTAATATTTGCACTAACTGCTGGGCCTAGCTAGGATAAAGGGCCGGACAATAAAATGTAACCGGTAAGAATTATTACTCTAGGATATTCCGTTCCTTAGACACTGATGCTATCGTGTAACGGGTAAGACTAAAATCTAACGGGTCAATATATAACTCGGTTCACGCATATTTAATTGGACATTACAGAATAACCTAACGTGGAACCAGGATCCTCTGCATTAAAATAGCGTTTGAGTTTATCACCCAAACTTTTAAGGAGGAATTTTATGAATACTCTTAGAAAATGTTCAAATTACGTCTTACCCTTTTCAAACTTCAAAATTATGTGTTTTTATCCCTAAACTTCTATAACTCATAAATTTACTTATTTTATCTTCTTTTATGTTAAAACTTATTTTAAATTTGTAAAATATCTATTTTATCTTTTATTAAAATAATAAAATATATGTAAAATGTTTTAGAAAAATATTAGTGTTTTAATTAATCAGTTTTCTAGTTTTTCATGGTCTCCTTTGAAGAATGTAAATCAAATTTTGAGATTGAATCCGGACAGTCTGTTCAAAATCTGGACAAAATTCATCCAAAGTAAAAACACCCAAATTGGCTTTAATATTCGTGACAAAATGATCGAACCATCCAAATCAAAGAGAAAATAAAATGGATTAAACCTAGGGGTGCAAGCAGGTCAGCTATTACCCCGGACCTAGGATTTTTCGGTTTTTTCTGTTTTCTCATTTCTGTTTTTTCATTTCTGTTTTTTTTTTTTCTGTTTTCTGTTTTTTCTGTTTTTTTTTTTTAAACCAATAAATATAATTCATTTAAAATTCAAAATGACTATATATTTTGTTGGACATCAATGACTAAAAATTTCAACAATCTTTGATGCATCATTAAACAGTATTAAAATTGTCTGCAATTTTAATGCACCAAAATTCAAATTTCTAAAATTGACGGCCATTCATATTCAATTATATAATTTATATTAGATTTTTTTGAAAAAAAAATCATGTCAAGTGATCCTTCCTCTTTCTCTTATTTAGTGTGAATTTTGAATGAATATGAATTTTTGTTGGTTGACACTTGTTTTTAAATATTTAAACCCGATCGACCCACGAATGTTAACTGTGAATTATATACATTTTTTTTTATTTTAATTGCGTTAAATGTAGACCTCATAATTTTTTAAATTTATGTACATTCAATTTTTTTACAACCAAATTTTATACGTGTGGAATAAAATTCGAGCATTTATTAAACGGATACGATACGAATACAGTGATACGGTAATTTTCAAAAATCTAGGATACGATAAGTCTATTATATATTTTGTTTAGATTTAGATTATATATATTGTAAATTTGGGGGGGGGGGGGGGGGGTGGATTTTTTTTTTAAATTTGAATTTGGAAGGGGTTCACGGGTAGGGTGGGTACGGGTTCACAGGCGGTTCGGGTTCAATCCGGTTTGGAACAAGTCATGGGTCAGCCGGGTTAAGTTTCAAAAATAGCTACCCGGTCCGCTGAACCTGTCGAATCCTCTGAACCCGTGCACGGTCCGATCAGAATCTGGACAGATCCGATCCAAAGTGAAGCACCCAAAGTGGCTTTAATAATCGTGCCCATCAGATCCACAGATCCGAATCCAAAAGAAAATTAAATGGATTAAACCTCCCCTCTAATTCTCTGATCTCTTGCACTAACAAAACCCTAGTCCTTCAGCCGACAAGAGAGAGAGAGAGAGATGGGATCGCAATCGCAATCGCAATCGCAATCACCTCCCTCTTCTTCTCCTTCAACCAGGCGACCCATTTGTCACAAATGCACAAAACCCATAAAACTCTGTCTCTGTTCTCGTTTCACCTCTTCTTCACCACTAGACAACTCCATCTCTATAACTGTGCTCCAACACACACATGAGATAAAACACCCTCTTAACTCTGTACGTATTGCCAAGCTTGGTTTCAAGAATATCTCTGTGGTGCATGTATCAGATGTCAATCTTCATGCCCAACTTGAAATTCACCCGTTGGAGGCCGAGTTATCGGGTTCTGAACAGGCTAAGTTTGAAAGATTGGATCTTGGGTCGATTTTTGGTGGCGAGAAAGAAAGGTTAGTGATTGATGACAATAGAGAAAACCTGAAACCCGGTAAGAGTTTGTGCAATGGAGGTGATAATGGAAATTGTATAGTAAAAGAGATGAATGAATACGGGATATCGGGTTCTGACCTGACCCAATTGGGAAGTATTACTGGTAAGAATGAAGAGGCGAATTGTAAATTTGAAAATTCTTCATTTGAAGATGAAAGATTGGATTTTGTGCCAATAGGATTGGCCACTTCTGGTACTGAGAATGAAAGGTTAGTTGTTGATGGAAGTAGAGAAAACCTGAAACCCAGTAAAAGTTCCTTGGATGCCCAACTTGAAATTCACCTGTGGGAGAATGGGTTATTGGGTTCTGAACTGACCCGATTGGAAAGTTGTACTGGTAATGGTGAAGAGGCTAATTGTAAATGTGAAAAATCTTCATTTGAAGGTGAAAGATTGGATCTTGTGCTAACCCGATTGGTCACTTCCGATAGCGAGAAAGAAGGGTTAGTGATTGATAATGGTAGAAAAAACCTGAGACCCAGTAAAAGTTCCGGTAAGAGTTTGTGCAATGGTGGTGAGAAAGAAAGGTTAGTGATTGATAAATGTAGAGAAAACCCAAAACCTGGTAAAGGTTTTAGTGATTCATGTGCTGCTGTTGTGAGTTCATGCAATGGAGGTGATAATGGAAATTGCGTAGTAAAGATGAATAAATGTGGGTTATCGGGTTCTGAACTGACCCAATTGGGAAGTTGTACTGGTAATGGTGAAGAGGCGGCTACTTCTGGTACTGAGAAAAAAATGTTACTGGTTGATAAAAGTAGAGAAAACCTGAAACCCATTAAAAGTTCATGTAATGGAGGTCATAATGAAAATTGCATAGTAAAAGAGATGAACAAATACAAGGTGATATGTTTTCCAACTTCACTAAACATAACAGTAGAGCGTACTGCTAAACCCAATTTGAATTGGGTACCAAAAACCCCAATTGGGAAATCCCTGCTCAATAACGGGTTTCGGGTCAAGAAATTGCACACCAAGAAGAAGAACAATTCAACCGAAATATACGAAATTGTAGAGTATGACATGATAGTGCCTCCTAATTCGGTACTGCTTTTCCCAAATGAGAAATCAATTGGTATGGATTCAATTGATTTTGAGGTTAAAAATTTGATAGTGTTAGATGGTACATGGGCAAAGGCCCAGAGAATGTATCATGAAAATCCATGGCTTAAAATGCTTCCACATTTGAAATTGGATTTGAAAATGGAGAGTTTATATAGTGAAGTTCGACACGAACCGAAATCGGGATGTTTATCTACAATTGAAAGCATTATTTTTGCATTGAAGGAATTTGGGGAAGATTCAAAGGGTTTAGATGTGATTTTGGGTGTTTTTGAGTCTATGATTTTAGATCAGAGAAGGTGCAAGGATGTGAACTTTTGTGATTTGTATCAGAGTTGACTCTTAGTAAAATTCATAAATGATTCATTTTATTCTCTCATTTTTTCATTTCTGAAATCAGAAATTATGTGAGCTATCATTTCATCTCCGTTGAATGATATTTTTGTTTGCTTTTCTCAAAGTTCCTTGTTCTTCCATGACACGAGGGAAAGAGTGACACTATAGTAATATGCAAATTACACATCGATTCATACTGTATATTTATATTTTTATTTTCAAAATTTCAACATTCGATTTAAACCGTTAAACATAATCTTCATATGAATTTTTTTTAGAAACTAAAATTTGCATTTTTTAGAATTTTTTATTATTATTTAGATTGATAGAAAATAATTACTTTTTAGAATTTCCATAATTTTAAAATGATACTTATCTAAAAAAGATTCCAGAATATGTAAAATTTGGTCTCTAACTATATTTTTATATAAAAATCATTTTTGACAGTTCAAATAGACTGTTTGAACTTTGAAATTGAAGTATAAATCCGTAGTACAAATTGACCCATAATATAGTCGTAGAACATCTAGTAACTCAAATATTAGCAATACAATAAGCCTACATTATAACTAGTATTTTGTATTAAACAATGAAAGATAAAATAACATCTATTCATTCAAATATCTGTATATATATGGCACCAACCAAGATGTCCATTGTACCAGTTATCAGCCTAAATGAGAGCTTCTCTGTGTTATCATACATAGCATTACATGTACAATCATTACCAAAAAAAAAAAAGTTTAACAGCAGATACTATTACTTCAGCATCTTTCATATAGTGATATAGTTTCTAAGGAGACATGAGAATTTTCCTAAGTTCATGGGATGGTTTTGAAATGCAACCCGATCCGACTAATGATGTGATCCATACATCATCAGATGTCACCAATTCATCGTCATCATTTCTGTGCCAGCTCCAAAATGCATGAGTTGAGTTCACGATTTGTAACTCTCCATGACCGAAGCTTGCCTCTCGAAAAATAGACCAACTCGGCTTTGGGTTATGATATCTGGTAAATAAAAATCATAGAAATATATGAAAATATCATAATCAATATTATCTGAATTGAAGAATTTTTTGGAGGATATAAACAAAAGAGTCTTTTGCAAAGAAACCCAATCTGTTTTCCAAGTTCGCTTGTAATATGAATTATATATTAAAATGTTTCAGTGGATTATGTAACTTAAGTAGAAATTATATACCTTTTGGCCAATCCTTCCCTATTACCTCCATCACCAATGGTTATGTGCATGGTACCACACGAGTCGACTTTGCCTTTGTAAACACGTCTCTGAAATGAGAATATATACACAAGCGAAATTTTATGTTCTTTTTGCATTGTGTGCATAAAATTACTCATGTCTTTTCTTATTTTTTTTTATTTGACATTTACAATTTCCTTATTCCATATACTTCTCATTTTTGAAAAGGAAACCAAGAAAAATTAAATTCATGTAGCGATTCATGATTGCTGCTACATAGAAAAGAACAAAGAAGAAATATAAGGAACACACTGTACTGCACACATATTGGTTCGTACTATGAATCAATATCTTCATTTTCAAAGTCTAAACAATTGATCCAAACCGTTCAACATGATCTCCATATGATATTGTACTTATAGATTAGATTTTACATTTCTTATATTTTCTATACTGTTTTTTTAGACCAGTAGAAAATCACTTGATCTAAAGATTCTATACCATTCAAAGTAGTAATTTTCTACCAACCCAAAAAATAGTAAAAAAATTCTAAAAAATGTAAAATTTAGTCGGCATGTACATTTGCATATAGAGGTCATGTTGAACGGTTCAGATCGACTATTTAAACTTTGAAAAGAAAAATTCATTGTACGGAATATTGCACGCTATGCAAAGTACCATAGCCTCACTCTTAAACAATTATAGAAAAGAGACAAAGAGCATACTGATCGTTCATATGCATGGACATGGCCCGCAATCACGAGATCTGCACCAGCATCATAGAGAAGAGGTTCCATAGATGCCATCATGGCATCGCCTTCTCCATAGTGAGCCCAGTTGCTGTTGTACCATGGTGCATGCAATACAACTATCAGCCATGGTGTTTTCGCCCGGTCTACCTTTGCCAAATCTTTCTAATCATTTAAAAAATAAAAATGAATTGTTAGTTAGCGAGCCTCGTGAGTTTTCATCTCAATGATTTGTATGTAATAGAATGGTTTCAGTGCCAAAACCCGGTATGGTAACTAGATACTGATATCATACCAATAACTAGATTTGTTAAGTTTTTTTTTCCATAATGTACCCAGGAATGACCAATAATATGCACTAGTGAGTAAATGTTAAATCTCTCTCATAAAAAGACTTCCCTATCTGAATACAGGACTTGAGCACAATTCCTTTGTTTGAAAAAAAAAATTAAAGCCTTCTACCAGAAAGAGAAACCCAAAAAAACACAAAAAATAAAAAATGATTTACAGGTACATAGCCCTGGAAAGCAGATTTTTTTATCTATAGCATTACGAAAAAACAAAAACCCGTATTATCAAATCCAGCAAAAAAAATAAAATAAATGCCGGCACCATTTTTCAATCCGATTTTTTTTAACGCAATAAAAAAAATTGACCTGAAAAGAGTACCAGGCAGCATTACTGTACCACTAACCTTAAGCCAGTTATACTGATCAGACTCCTTCTCATAATCCGTGTATGATCCAAGCATGACAACATGCACACCAGCTATATTAAACGAATAATACAAATTTGAACCCGACCCGCTTTCTTCAAACGGCATTTTCCACCTAGAATTATATGCCTGAAATGCAGATTCCAGTAACCAAATCTTCTCCTTCTCATGATTTCCTTCTGTGACCATCCATGGTCGCTCACTTGCCAGGGGCTGAACCAAATCCCCAAAAGAGTCCCACAATCTTTGCTGATAATCAGCATATGACAAATCCCCCGGCATTAAAAGCACATCATAGTCACATTTTTTTACATGGGCTAGGGTTTCAACCGACCAGTCGGTTTGACCCAAATCACCAACTATTGCAAAAGTAATCGGGAATTCGTTTGGAGGTGATTTGAATTTGAATTCGGGTCCTTGGTTGCTGAGACGGTAATAGTAGGTGGTACTTGGTACAAGAGGACCAATAGTGGTATGATGTATTGTACCAGATGTGTACATAAGGTAGGTATAGGAGGTTGTTTCGCCAGTTGAGTTGTAGGGGTATATGCCAGATGAGGTGCCGTATTGGACTGTGGAAGGGTAATTTGGGGATTCGGTAATCCAAGTTATACGCATTTGGTTTTCACCAGCTAGTGAGATATGAACCTGTTGTTTTAGTTATTTATGTTACAAATAATGTAAAGAAGAATAATACAAATATATATTTTTTTAATATTCTATGCTTGTTTTATTTTTCTTTTCATATTTTGAATACTCTACATTCCCCCTTGAAATAACTAAATTTTTTCTTACCCAATAAATATACCAAACAAAAGTGTTGACAGGAAATTTCGGGTAAGGATTTTGACAGAACAGTTTTGACTTCATGCAGCGCACGGACTATAGAATCAAAGCAGCACTGCATATGGTTCATGGGCTGCATATGCCAAAACTGCTTTGTTAAAATTTATACCCGAAATTTCTCATCTTTCTTCAAAAATTGAGAGAAGATACACCAAAACTGTAAAAGAAAAGCTACATATATCACATTAACTAGAGTGTAGTGATTTTAGTTAAATTTCTGGTAAAGATTTTTAACATCGTAGTTTTGGCTTCACGCAGTGCACGGACTACAGTATTAAAACAGCGTGCATGAAGCTAAGACTTCTCTGTTAAAATCATTACAGAAATTTCTCATCTTTCTTCAAAAATTAAGGGTAAATATTAACTAAAACACCAAAAAGGTAAAAGAAAAGGTACATATATCACATTAACTAACAAAAATTTAGTTCGAATTTCTGCCTAAATTACCAAATTGCCACCACCTACCAAAAAAGGTCCAAAAATAGCATACCCAATTGAACCCAAAATTAGGATTCTACTTATCAAACCCAAAATCAGATTAATTTAAATTTCAATAAAACCAATACCAGTAACCCAATCTGAAAAAAAAAAAAAAAAAAGGTACTGACTTGCTGGGGACCAATCGAGCTCTCCTTCTTCAATTGCCATGGAAAGGCGAGAGCTTTGCGAGGTTTTGGCCTCACATACTCCTCGCCAAGTACTACCTCGTTTTTTCTCGCATTGATTGTAGAAGAAAAGAGAAATAGGAGAAGAATTATCGAACGAAGCTCCATTAGCGCTTGCTTTCTTCTTTTCCCCTTTCTGATTGCTTCTATTTCACTGCTCTACTAATTAGAAAAGTAAACTTTTACAAAAGTAACCCTATAAGATTCTCTATTATGTTTTTTCAATCTTTAAGTGATTTTTTTTTAATTATTTCTCTGCAAGATAAATCATACCGACAAAGTGGGTCCGTCTCAAGTAGACTAAACACCAGAAAAATATTTGTTAAATCATGCTTTCTTTTGAATCCGTATTCCTCGGATGAGCTGAACACGTATCCAGACAATCCAGTATCCTCTGCGTTAAAGCAAAAGTGAATTTGTTTAGTTAATATATTTTGACAGTCTGATTTTAAACGGAGTCAATTTGATCATCTAATTTTAACAATGAGTGCTTTAATATTAATACAAATTTAATTTGAATAGATTTTAAAGTGAATCGGATAATCTAAATGTATTAACTTAAAAGATTCTTTTTTGAGTTAATACAGAAAATAGGAATTCGGATTAGCTGAGGATATAATTACTAAATCCAATTCGTGTTAAGCTCTGACATGAAGAGGCTCCCAATATTAGACATTTAAAAAGTCACGGTATTAATTATCAGAAATGTGCCGTGATTCGTATGTTCTGTGCTGTGATTAATCGAAAGACATGACCATCTTTTAAAGAATTTGCACGATATGATACATCATGCAAAAGATCCGATCACAATACAATACGTGGTCACACGAGTCACGTGTAATTAGGAAAAAAATAACTAAATGTAATTAAACATAACTAGTTACATTTGAACATATTATGTTTGGTCACGGCATAACAAACGTGTCATGACTCGTGACCATATCACAACACGGCACGTAGTAAAAAACCTACCCTATATCTATATAGGCATCAAATTCTTTTGATACGGCTGAGTTTAAATCCAGGCCGTTCTTGTCAGTAGTACTCTCATGCAGGTACCTAAGGAGATGCATATTCCTTTCTTTTTCTAATTTCGTTTTATTTGGGTCATGTTTTATTGATGCCTAAATTGTGAAATAAAAAGTTTTGATTTCGATTAAGTTATCAAATACGAAATAATTAGATCGGTCTATTTAAGCATAAGTCTAAAAAGTTGGACTGCCCTTGCTTAACAAGTTAAATTTAGAGGCAGAATAAATTTATTCTAATTTTTAGTCAATATATTTTTCCATTCAACATTTTCTTACAGACTATTTTTTATAATTTATATTTTACATATTATGAATTTAATTTTAGGAATATAAATTATTTTTTTGTTATAATTAATGATTACAAGTAATGGTGCAAGTAATAATTTCCTTTTCTTAATAAAAGTATATTTTTAATGAAAATATACTTTTTTTCTTTTCTACTACCATATTTTATTTCTGTTTCATTCACCTTTGATTGATTATCCAGGAGGCATAATTTCATTTTTTTTAGAGGGGTCATTTGTATTGATAAAAACAGTGTAAAAATTATTGAGTTGCTATTATGTTCATAAAGCTTATACAAATAGATAGTACTTTTTTCTTGTAAAAGTTCTAGCTGGATATTACATTACCAAATTTTATGATATCTATAAAATTAATCATATATATCTATAAAAATATATATATATATTATTAGCTGTCTAAAATATAATCGATAGTACTATCATTTTGCAATTGAAGTTAATCATGAGATTAATTAAAAATGATTGAAAGTGGTGAATGAAAGTGTTAATTGTTTGACTACTCATTCATTTTTTATAAAGCTTAAGTACAAACTAAAATAACACGTGCACCTTATCTAGATTAGGTATACATCATAATGGTAGTGGTGAAATTGGAAAACACTAATGGAACAACAAATGAACCAAATTTGATTACTAGAACCACTTTCCTTCTAAAAAAAATATTATTTTTTGTATTCCAATATGTTGGGTCACTTTTCAAAAAAATGAAAAAAAAAATGAAGCAATATGTTGATATTTATAATCCAGCTATACTATTTATATAAGCATATCAAAGTATATATTTATCGGTCAAATTTATGTTTTCAAAGTTCAAATAGTTGACTCGAATCATTCAACTTGTTCTATAAATTAAAATGTGCTTGGACACCAAATTTTATATTTTTTAGAAATTATTATTATTTTTTATAATTTTGAAAATGAAGATTTTTGAGAAAAATAATGCATTAAGAGGCACACGACAAAACTTTCATTTTTTGACCGCTTGACTTGCTACCAAATAAATTTTAAAATTTAAATTTTTATATGTAAATGAAGTTCTCAACAAGGAGATTGGTTTGAATAGTTTAAATTTATCATTTGAATTTTAAAATAAAATAAATATGACTTGTAAGCATATGCCTTGATATATTTATATAAGTAGCATAGCTGGATTCTGATAAAATTTATTGCTTTTATTATTCGTTATTGCGAAATTTATGTGTTTCGGTCATGGTTTCTAATTAGTTGAATAAATATGATATATATTAGAGCCTAGTTCAAAAGATAAAATAAATACCAATTTATATTCTTCCTTGGTTCATATTTTGAATAAAATTAGCAAACCAATGAAAAACACAAACAACTAGTGATTTTCATTTTTGAGCGAAGATATATGTTAATATTTTCCGAAAAGTGAGAAATATTATATATATTCTACAGAATGAGATTATCCACTGATGAAAAAATAATGAAGTTATTTTACTTTCCTCTCATATTTTCATTTTCAATGGTGAAATAGTCGATCTGAACCTCTTAACATGATATTTAAAAACGTTAAAAAAGAAAAAAGAAAAAAACAATGATTTTTCAAAAATTCTAAAAGAATAATAAACAATTTTAAAAAAATGTAAAATTTGATCTCCAAGCACATATTGAGAAGTTCGATTTGACTGTATGAATTTTTAAAATAAAAATATGAACAAAAAATAAACCAACAGTGTAACAAATTAACATTGAAATAAGTTACATTTGACTAGGTTCATGCCGTGATTTTAATCAATCAAGTAGCGCAAAAGGTAAGAGAATTTTAGGCTGGCCCATAACTATCAGTGTGAATTTGTGAAAGATAAAAGATAAAAGAAAACTGCGTAAATTTTGTTCCACATGAAGAAAACTAATGCCTAAACTGCCAGTATAACTAGGGCTGCCAAAAAAATTCGTAGTTTGTGATTCACTTGATATCAATTCAAAAAAAATTCGTATTTAGCAATTAACTCGTTTGAATGAAGTTTTTTATGAACCAAATTAAACCAGTTCGGTTCGAATCTTATTCAAACTCAAACTCAAATTTAGTAAGTTTGATTTGATTTGATTGGTTTGCAGCCCTCTACACACACACACATAGGAGGGATCCACTCACATCATTTTTTGGTGACACAAAATTACATCCTACATTTTTGAAGTCAAACAGTCGATCCAAACCGTTCAACATGTTGGATATATTAAAATATACTTGTAGATCAAATTTTACATTTTTTTGATTTTTTTATATTTATTAAGATGGGTACAAAATTTCAATGGTCTGAAAACAACAATTTTGTAAAATAATTAATAAATAGTAAAAAAAAAATTAAAAATATAAAATTTGGTCTCTAAGCATATTTTAGTATGGAGATCATGTTGAATTATTTGGATCGACTGTTTGAACTTTGACAACTTTAAAAATAAGTAGTGTAATTTTGTGTTAAAAAAAATAATATAAGTGATCCCACCTCTTATAATAATTTAAAAGTCCATATCATTTTGATTGCAAATTAAGTTTCATTTTGTTTGACTGTTTAATATTTTATTAGCATGTGCGTGGCTCTTGTGTGTTGGCATCAACTGACCCCTGCATCCACAACAGATAATATTTTTGTATCACCTCTGATGATGCATAGATAATATATGTGTATCTGGTAATATTTATTTTGTTTTCAAACTCATGTTAATAAATTGATCTATCTAATGTTTTTTGTGAAATGGTAACTAAAAGGTGCAGATTTTATACTATTTTCATATATCACTGTAAAAATATGTCACTATTTACGAAAGTAAAAAGTGACTATTGCAGAGAGAATATATTCTATTTTTAGATAAAGTGTTTTAAATTAAATGTATGATTTTTCCGTGAAATATTTTACACCCACAAATTTATTGCCTTTCGACGATTATATACTATAACATCGTTCAAATTTTATAGCATATTTTGTTTAAATTATAGTTATGATTGCTTCCTGAAAATTATCTTAGTTGTGAAACTTCTAAAATATAGAGATATATATGTATCCGTCTTCTCTCAGATTCGTATTCTTTGCTGTATTTTTGGACGGTCCATATTTAATCTCAGCCAGTGAATACTCGGATGATGAAAGGGGCAGTATTAATTTTGCTTTAAAATTTGTACACAAATCTTATTTCGTCCGTCTGATAAAAAATTAATGGATCAGATTAAAAATGCAGTACTCTGCTGCACTTTATAACCGGCATTTTTATTCATAACCAAAAAAAAATATAAAATATTATTAATAACCCGACTCCCGAAGGTTTTCCACCCATACCCAACCCGCCCCCCATGGGGCGGTTTACCCCCCCCCCCCAACCCGCCCCCCAGTGGGGCGGTTTAGTCAAATTTTTTATTTTTTATTTTTTAAATACCCTCCCTCCCCAAACCAAACCCTACCCGCTCCCCCACAGCCCCCCACCCGAAACCACCCCCAACCCGCCGGTTTTGGCCCAAAAACGTCGTTTTTTCGTCCCGAACGCGACATTTCGCATCTCTCAACCGTTCCCGACCCCTCTCTCTCTCTCTACAGCCCTCTCCCTCTCTCCCTCTCTCTACCCGCCACCCTCTCTCTCCCTCTCTCTCTCCATTTCATTTTCATTTTTTCGTCCCGTCACCGCCGCGCCGTCGCTCCGAATTCATTTTCGGGTATGAAGTTATTTCTTTAACTTGTTTATAAATTATTTAGATTTTTATAAATTATTTGGAATTTTGTATAAATTATTCGAAATTACGGGATTTATATGAAATTGTTAGAAATTACGGAATTTGCTTGAAATTGTTGTTATTGAATTTAGTAGAAATTGATTGGAATTGTTTGGGGTTGTTAGAAATAGTTAGAAATGTTTGAAAAATGGTAGAAATTTTTACAAATTATTAGAAATTGTTAGAAATTATTAAATTAGAAATGTTAGAAATTGGCATTGTTAGAAATTATTTGATTGGAATTGTTAGAAATTATTTGATTGGAATTGTTAGAAATTAGTTGATTGGAATTGTTAGAAATTATTTGATTGGAATTGTTACGCCATTATTTGATTGGAATTGTTAGAAATTATTTGATTGGAATTGTTAGAAATTATTTGATTGGAATTGTTAGAAATTAGTTGATTAGAATTGTTAGAAATTATTTGATTGGAATTGTTAGAAATTATTTGATTGGAATTGTTAGAAATTATTTGATTGGAATTGTTAGAAATTATTTGATTGGAATTATTACGCCATTATTTGATTGGAATTGTTAGAAATTATTTGATTGGAATTGTTAGAAATTATTTGATTGGAATTGTTAGAAATTATTTGATTGGAATTGTTAGAAATTATTTGATTGGAATTGTTAGAAATTAGTTGATTGGAATTGTTAGAAATTAGTTGATTGGAATTGTTAGAAATTATTTGATTGGAATTGTTAGAAATTATTTTATTGGAATTGTTACAAATTATTTTATTGGAATTGTTACAAATTAGTTGATTGGAATTGTTACGCCATTATTTGATTGGAATTGTTAGAAATTATTTTATTGGAATTTTTAGAAATTATTTGATTGGAATTGTTAGAAATTAGTTGATTGGAATTGTTAGAAATTATTTGATTGGAATTGTTAAGCCATTATTTGATTGGAATTGTTAGAAATTATTTGATTGGAATTGTTAGAAATTGTTACATTGGAATTGTTATAAATTGTTTGATTGTGAATAGAAATTGGTTATGATTGAAATTAGGTTTAAAAATTAGATGGGAATTTGAGAAAATAACAGAGTTGAAATTTCATTGAGTGGAATTAAGTTGTACAATCTCATAGAAATTTTTAAATAGAATTGTTAGAAATTGGTGTTATAATTTTTAAACTTGATATTTTCAAATGCGGCATGACTAGACATCGACGTGAGCGACCACGAGATACGTCGGAGCCATCACCAGCTCACGCCGATCCCACTGCGGAGGGTGTCGATCCATGGGATGGCGCACCACATCGTGCAGATACGTTCAGTCCTCTCCTGTGGGTCCCTCACAGGATTCACCGTGTCTCACTTGCATCGATAGAGGTACGTTTCAAACAACAAATAGTTATTCAGTTCCACTGGTCTAAAACATTGATAAATGCAGGATGAGTCCATGTTGACGGTGCGGCACCGCTCGCCGGAGGTACCGTATGTCGCAAATCCACTGATGGATCGGTACCTCATTAACCTCGGGTTATACCAGCTAGCCACAATGAAACAACCACAGCGGATTGACCAGGCACTCATGTGCGGTCTCGTGGAGAGATGGCGACCTGAGACCCATTCATTCCATCTCCCGGTGGGGGAGATGACAGTGACCCTACAGGACGTGAGTGCCTTATGGGGTCTGCGGATCGATGGTGATCCGGTAGGGGGTGTCTCGGATCATCAGACACTCCAGACGTTGATCCCAGAGCTGTTGGGTGTGCATGTGGAGGGGGTGGCAAAGAAGCTAAAACGGAAGAATGAGGACGATGATGAGAAGTTCTCCCAGTACTGCATCAGTCTTAAGGCTCTCCGCCAATATGCCGTCGAAATTGCCATTACCCCATTCACGTCTGACGTGGAGCATGTCAAGAGGTAATTTCTAAGTCCATTACATTACATTAAAAATATTTTTGAAAAAAATAAACAGTTATTTATTTTCTCTTGAAACTGTAGGTATGTTAGGGCATTCGTGCTTGACTTATGTGGTACCACGCAGGGGCGGACGCAGGATTTCTGCCAGGGGAGGCAAAAATCGGATCAAATATCTTATCGGATTCAAATCCATTAATTAATCGGGTACAATAGATCGACTTGGTCATGAGTCTGAGAGGACGACAATTTTTTTAGTGCAAATAATTTTTTTTAACAAAACGAAAAATCAAATATTAAGGAGAAAAAAGCAGTCCGAAATGAAGCCAGACTTCCTTTTTAATCTCAATTAAACTTTGATTTGATATAGAGGATAGCAAAGTACCAGTTAGTGGATAAGGCTAGGCATGTCAAAACAAAACATTATAAAAAAAAAAAAAAAGATCTTGTAGGCACTGACAATTTGACATGAATTGATGCCATTGAAATTTCACCTTTGTTGTGCGCTAAGAAAGCGACAAATTGCTTTGTCAGTTAAGATTCAGCGAATTTCTTGGTCAACCTCTTGCTTCTCTTTTTAAATAACGTTGAAGGCCTAGCGACAAATTGATTTTGGGCTTGGCTTTTCCTTTTTAATTGCATTGAAGGAGTTGATTTGGGCTTATTGGGTCCAGGGAGGGGCAAACTTTTTATCAGGGAGGGGCAGAGAAGAGAGGCCTATATTTTTCTACATAATTCGAAAATCCAGGGGGGGCAGTTGCCCCCCTCTGGGCTTTACTGGGTCCGCCCCTGGTACCACGATGTTTGTCGATTCTAGTGGCGACTCGGTTCCGATTATGTTCCTCCAGCAGCTGGAGCTACTCGATAAGCAATTGCGGTGGAACTGGGGTGGAGCCGTGCTTGCATGTTTGTACAGAGGACTGTGTCACGCTTGTCTGGTAAGTCTTCTTCAATTAATGTTATTTACGTTTTTTTTTTATTTGATAATAACAAATACACATCTACAATTTCAGAGAGGCAGCCAGCAGTTCAATGGGCCACTCCTTCTACTACAGCAATGGTCCTGGTCGCACCTACCGGTCTGCCGACCCGAAATTCCATCAAATGTGAAGTGGCAAAGGGGCTCCGACATCGAGAAAAGCTCTCCATACAGCGCCATATGGGGTAGCCGCCTCCGCTATTTTAACATGCCGAGGGGAGGGACGGCGGGTATCTTGTACGTCCGAAATCAGCTCCAACTGTTGCACCAGGCAAACATCGAGTGGTTCCCGTATCGGCCATGGTACCGGGCTAGGATATTCTGTCGCTTGACGATGGAACAGAGGGATCTCGGTTTATATCTGGGTCCGGTAGTTTGTTACTGGATAGTTGAGTTTCACTATCCTGATTGGGTTCCTCGTCAGTTCGGCTTCGATGCCTTCATCCCAGATGACCCGATACTTGGTGAGGATGAGACGGAGAAGTTGCACAAGTAAGTAATACACACCCGAATATTGATATTATTTTACAAATTGTATCTAACTAACTTATAATGCAGTACCTTCCATAAGAAGCCAGAGGTGGATTGGAGCGGCCGCCATTTAGCCCACTATAGGATTGCCCGCACGTCTGAGAACCACTTGTGGGTCCCGCCTGACCCGGCAGACGTCAGTTTGGGAGCGGGACCATGGGCATTGCGATATATGGTCTGGTACCAGCGGTGGTGCATGAATTCGGTGTACTTACAGGACGACTACGGTGATTCTCTTCGGCGGAGAATGATGGGTGACGAGAGTAAGACCCATTTGCCATGGGGCCCGACCAGTACTCGAGCGGTAAGTAATAAAGATTACTTGTAGTATTAGTTTTTTCCATACAACTTATTTTCTAATTAATCGTTATGAACAGGTACTAACGGGGATCCGAGGAGTTGCACACAGCTTGGTGTGCATGGCGAAAAAAAGTTTTCGGGCGTTCGGGTGTACTATGCTGCATCACACTGCTCCGATCGTCGAGGATTCCGAGTTCGATGGACGCCTCATTGGCATGTTGCACGACGCTGGTGAGAACATCAACTGGCGTGAGATCAAGAAAGACTCACCAGCGTCGAACCAGCCAAATCAAGAACGGGAATTAGTATACGACGATGACCTACCACCACCCCCCGAAGGTATTATAAGTTAAATTATTTTACCATACACGTCAATTTTGTTTTACAAAGTGTGTTCTTAACAACTTCAACTCAAATGTTGCAGAAGACAACCCGGATTGGGCGTTCCACGATTGGGTGCTCGACAACAAAAAATGGCACGCCTACTACAATAAATTTAATGTGCCGGTGCAGCTTGGCGAGGTAAGCTGGTTCGTCTCTGTATAAATTAAATTTTCGTTATTTTCATAAAGAAAAACTAACATTATATAACTGCAGGATGGAAATCCTATGTGGTGTGCTGAACCCACTTTCACTGCGGCAGACTTTGGCCTCACCGCCACCGGTGTAGAGGATGTCACCGGAGCCACACCATCGATGCCACCCCCCAGGCAGCACGACCACGAGGCTAGTGGCAGTGGGGCACAGCAGCCCACTGATGCTTGGGAGACTGCTGCGTTCGGGAGACAGCCCCCGAGCACATATACTGGGGACTGGGAGTTCGATCCATGGGAGACGGATCCATCACAGGGTACTCAGTATGATCCATTGCCCGATTCATACCGACGATCCACGGGCACAATGCAGGAGGACATGCATGTGGATTATTCTGATGACGAGGAGGACATGCATGTGGATCTGACTCATAATGAGGATCCTCCACAGCCACGGAGGAGGCGTGTGCAGCGACAAAAGACCCGCACGCAGCCGCCGAGGGCGTGCGGGGCGGCTCCCAGACTGTCATTGTCCGGTCATCGTCCTCCTCGTTGATAGTTTTTTATATTTCATATTGTAGACCTGACAGTAGTATTTTTATATTTTCGTTTCTATATTTTATGTTGATTAGACGTTATTTGCTGATTTTATTCACTTTGTTTTCGTTTCTATATTTTATGTTGATCAGATATTATTTGATTATTTTGTTCACTTATGTTTTAAACTATTCACAAATCATAAAATCCATCGTATTAAAAATATAAACAAATACATAAATAAATATATCGTATTAAATAAAAAAAAAAATAGTAGACCGCCCCATTGGGGGGCGGGTTGGAGGGGGGGGGGGGGTAAACCGCCCCACTGGGGGACGGGTTGGGGGGGGTAAACCGCCCCATGGGGAGGCGGGTTGGGCATGGGTGGAAAACTTTCGGGAGTCGAGTTATTAATAATATTTTATATATTTTTTCTGTTATGAATAAAAATGCCGGACTTTATGCGGTTCCGTCTTCTCTCAACTTGATCAGATATATCTTGGTCAGTGTGAAAAGGGTTAAGATTATAGCGGATTGTGCGGATAATGGGCAAAATAATTAAATTACTTAGCTTTTCAAGCGTGCAATTAGTTTTCAACAATATACTCATTCCCGAGGAGATTCCTCTACACGTAGACCCTTGTAAAACGACATATATAGGAAGAGTGATTGATTAATATGTTTTTGGTATATATATATATATAGAAAGAGAGATTGACTAATATATTTTAAGTAGTATTTTATTTGAAGTGCTACCGATTTAAATGTTAAAATTTTATATTCGAACTTTGAATTAAGTAGTTCAGTAAATTAGTTATATATCGAACTTATAGAATACTAATTTTTATGATTTTTGAAATTTTTTTACTATTTTTTATGATTTATGAAAGATGGCAAAAAAAAAATAGTTAAAATATTAATAATTTTCTTTTATTTTTAAGTCATTTTTTTGTCATATTTTCTAAATCATAAAAAATAGTAATTTTTTTTTCAAAAATCGTAAAAAAATTGTATTCTACGAGTTTAATATATAACAAATTTATTGAGCTACTTAGTTCGAAGTTTCAGATATAAAATTTTGAAATATGAGTCGGTAGCACTTTGGCCGAAGTGCTACCGAAAGCATATTAGTCAATCTCTCTCTCTCTCTCTCTCTATATATATGAGGAGAGATCCACTTACACTATTTTTTGGTAACACAAAATTACACCATCTATTTTTAAAGTTTTTAAAGTACAAATAGTCGATCCAAACCATTCAACATTATCTCCATATTAAAATGCGCTTAGAGACCAAAATTTACATTTTTTTTACTATTTATTAATTCTTTTACAAATTTGTTGTTTTCAGACTACTGAAATTTTGTAGCCATCTTAATAAATAAAAAAAAATAAAAAAAATGTAAAATTTGATCTGCAAGTATATTTTAATATATCTAACATGTTGAATGGTTTGGATCGACTGTTGAATTTTAAAAATGTAGGATTTAATTTTGTGTCACCAAAAAATGGTGTATGTGGATCTCTCCTCTTATTTTAATAAAATTACATTTGGTACATTATGGTGACAAAAATAATATTATCTCTTCAAAATTTTATATTTTTTGAATTTTTTATGGTGACAAATTTTACATTTTTTAAAATTTAAAATTTTCTATTTTTCAATTTTTTTCTATTTATAAAGATGGTAAAAAAAAATTTAATGGTATGAAAACACAATTTTGTAAAATAATTAATAAATTGTAAAATTATTAAAAAAATGTAAAATTTAGTCTCTAAGCATATTTTAATATGTAAATCATGTTGAACGGCTTGAATCGACTATGTGGACTTTGAAATTTTTTAAAAATAGATTGTGTAATTTTGTCAGTAAAAATAATGTAAGTAGATCCCTCTCTTAAAATAAATTCATATTTTTGTAAAATTTTCATACACTCTAAAAACAATAAAATATTGTCAGCTAACATTTTAAATTGAAATAAAATTGTTAATGGATGCTTGACAACTTCAATCAAAACTTAAAAGTTGGCTCTAATGAGTGTGGGACCCCCACATTTAAGTTTTCTGATGAGTTATGTACTCATACAAAACTTCATGACACGTGCAAATATGTGAACAATTTGCAATTCAACACAGAACATGAAATCAACAGTACTTAATTAAGAGCTGGAGGAAGATTTACCTGAAGAACCGTCAGTGTGGCTCATCCTGATTGGGTGGTACAGTCAATGTGGTCCCCCCTCATGCATGTGAGTGCCATCTCATCCTCTTATTTTAACTATTTATTTAGAAACATGATTTTTTTTATTACTACCCGCACAATAAAAAAAATAACAAATCATCTCTCAGTCACAATTTTTTATTTAAAAATTTCCCAACCGCCCAACAATGAGATGATCAACTTATTATTTTAGCAGACCGTCCAATGTTTGAGCGGTTAGCTTCAAATTTTTTTTTATTATCGGATCGCTCAGCCGTTGGTCAGCTACAGTAATTTTTTTTCTTTTAAGAGATCTTAATATTTTCATCTAAAAATGAGAAATGAGAAATGTTCAATCTTACACTATATCTTCAATTTTTTTTCACCAATTTCAAATGCCAAAATAAAAATTTATAACAAGCTTAGGATCTTATTTATTTATTATGTGCTCTAGGATAAAAAATACAAATAATGTTTTCAACAATATATTATATTAAAAGAGTAGAACTAGGGTGCTTCTAGGAGTATCAAACTCCTTTGTACTCTTAATTCTAAAATTTATCGGATTAACTTCGAACGACAAATCCAAACCGTTGAAATCCTTCTATCTTACGAGTGATTCGTCTACATGTGAAAATTTTAAAGTTTCAAATTAATTTAGTATAAAGTCAAGTGGTCAAAAGACTTCCAAAAAATAAATGCATTAAAATTAATTTAGAAATCTTCTAATTTTGACCACTTGACTTTATACTAAATTAATTCAAAACTTTAAAATTTTCACATATAGACGCATCACTCGTAAGGTAGAAAAATTTCAACGATTTGGATTCGTCATTCAAAATTAATTTAATAGAGTTTAGAATTAAGAGTACAAAGGGATTGTACTCCTAAGAGCACCCTAGTTCTACTCATATTAAAATAGTAACTAGAATTCTAAAATTAAAAACTATTTTTTTAATTAGAAGTTTTGTCTCAAATAAAAATAAGAAAATAATTTGTTTATGTACCACATTATTTCTTTAAATAGTTTGCAACAATTTAAATTATTTTATAATCTCTATACCCAAAAAATATTTACAAGTATATTAATATATGCGCATCATGTGTCGTGGAAAGATTAACGAATTGATTATTTTTTCACATCATTTAATCAATGAAGATTACTTTTTTTTTATTCATGTTGTAACATACAAATTTAATAAATGGATAAATGTACAAATAAATATTTTTTCTCTATACCAAATATTAGGTATTAAACGGTAAAAATCTTGCTATTTTACTATTATACTATGTTACTCGGATACTCCAAATTAGGCTTCGTACCCGTGTCTGACACGTATCCGATACCGATATGCGTCCGATATGGCACAGATACGTATCCGATACGCCAGCTGGCGTATCCGCTTACGTTATCCTTACTCCGCCGATACGGTCAACGATACTCCGTTGAAACGGCCCGATACGGCCAGATACGTGTGGACACGGTCAGATTGAACCCAGAAGCCGTTTCAGCGCCTGTGGACCGCGCCCGCACCCGTAGACCGCGACCGTGAACCGCTCCCCGCAACCATGGATCACAGTCATGCACCGCGCAATTTTTTTTTTTTTTCTGCTGAAGGTGTGAATCGAACGTGGGTCTCCCAGGTTAGCGCCAAAGGCATTAGCCACTCACCAAAGTTATGTTGTGTTCTAATGCAGTAACTATAATATTTAATATACTCTTAGGTTAAGTCTTTAGTTATTTATACAAATTTGATTTAACTTATGATTATCTAAATACAATATATAAAATAATTAAAAATAATATATATAATAAACGTATCGTATCCTATATTTTTTAAAATTACCATATCGCCGTATCCGTATCGTATCCGATACGATATCCGTACCCGTATCCATGCAACATAGCTATTATATAATATCCAAACCAATGTACATTCATAAACACATCATTGTTTTTCCCAATTATGTGATCTACAATATTAAGATCTCTATAAAAAAATAAGCTGACCGCCCCATTGTTGGACTGTTGGAGCTTTTTTTTTAAAAAAAATTGAGATCGAGGGCAGACTTGCCATATTTTTTGTGAGGATATTAATAAAAAAAAATCAGCTGATAACATTATAGCTTTGAAGGTCTGAAAATTTTACAGCACAATTATAGCTAGCGAACCCAGATAAATACTCAACTAAATATTACATATCTAATTATTTTTTTGGATTTTATATTAATTTATTTAAAAAAATAAAATATTGTGAAAAATATGAAAATATTGCACACAAAAGATGCCGTTAAAATAATAAAGTTAATTTTTGTGATGTAACATCACGTAGAAATTTTTATCAAAAAAAATATATATATCACGTAGAAATTATATGTCATGTGACACGCAAATCAAGTTACATAACAAACATACGTGCCGTTATAAATTTCAATTAATTACTAATGAGAAAAATAGAGAATGGATGGATGTTAGTGGACAAGCAAATTGCATAAGGGATAAATTACATAAAAGAAAGCTCAGTGTTGGGCTGGGCCTGTACTTGAGCAAACTAGACTAGGCCTATTTTGGGCCAGGCAGGATATACCATCCATCCCTGGTAACACCTAGTTATTTGAGTTCGTTTAGTTGGTAGCAATTTTCCTTCAAAATGTTAGACCAAAATTAATTTATTTTAAGCAGGACTATAATTGGTTTTGGAAAAGAAGAAATACATAAAGATTATTCGTGCATCAGATAAAATTATTTCCTATTGGGAAGCAATTTAAGAACTCAGAAGTTAATGTGCTTCCTATATAAAGCTATTCCTAAATAACGAAATAATTATTTGAATTATCTTGAAATTGTATATTATGCTATGTTTTTTTTTTTGGGGGTTGAAAGCCCGTAGGCGATATTTCATTAATCAGGAGTAAACCAGTTATATAGTAATTTGTACTAGTACATACACATCTGTACCAGTACCAGTTACATAGTATATTATGCTATGTTTTATGTATCCCTTGTAGCATCATAGACTTGTCTTATTGAATAAAATTTCCAAAAGAGTTAAGTCAGAGTTTAGGTTTTGATTTAGGTGGGATTATATATACTTGAGTTACAAAATGTTGTTTTTGTTATTTGATGATATGTATTTTTTTTTTCTGATGCTATGAAATAAAGACTATTTTGTACTCCATTGTTTCTAATGATATAAAACAAGTGAGCTTCCTCTTTGCCGCGACACTTCAGAACTATACTATCTATAGTATTGTACCAAATAGATTGACTGTTCGGAGTACGTTAAAAAAAATGACCCTACGGTACATGGACAAACATTAAAATAAAAAAATGTAGTAACATAAGTACTCACTAGTACAAAAAACACAACTATACACGGTCTGAAAAACTAATGACATACGGTTCCGCATCTGTGTCTGCAAGCGTCATGTATGAAAATGTCGATACATTGTACACAATTGCAGAATTGTGTTTATATATTACTAACATATATAGTTCCTACAAGTGGACCATGTCAGATCTAAAAAAAGATGTTAAACTAGAGATTTATACATAGTTATAGTAATTGTGTATAATAATTAGGGTTATATATGTGGTTTGTACAAGAGAACCGTGTATGATTTTTGAAATCATACACGATTGTTTAATACAATCCATGTATGATTTCTATTTTTATTATTCAATTTGTAAAATGCTAGAATCCATGTTAGTTAGTCATTAAACATACAATATTACACATTTATAATTCAAGAATTATTGAACATTTACAACATACAGAAAATAGTATTCCATATTTAACATTCAACACATAATAGGTACATTGAAAATTGAATATACATATACATCCATATTTTAACAAATATCAAACATAAAAACATATACATATTCAACAAATATTACAACACTTGATATGTCTGTTCTACAAATATTCAACATAAATACATATACATATCATCACAAAAAAGAGGTTGGCTTCGGGGACAGGAAGGTTCAGCTCCATAAAAAAACATTTCACAGGTTTTGACATATATGTCCTGTGGACCGTCTTCTCCTCTAACATCGAAGCCCAGTAAATAGGTAATATAGGGAGAAATAAACATATCGATGACCAGTTTCCCTCTAGATAGCGAAGGGAGACCGGTTACGTTCTTCGGAACTATACTAGGTCCTCTCCCCGGTCAAACCTTTGCTCGGAGATCCTACCCAAGCCTCAATACAACAACCTCTCGGCTTCACAGTCGATGATGATGAAGCCGACGGAATATGCTTCGACATTTCAAATTCTCAACTTTAACAATTCATAATGTAATTAGATACTCAAATAACAAAATGATTATTTAATTTCATGAACAAAATACAGAATAAAACTATAAATAGTTAGCTTCTAGATTATAACACTAACACAACATGTGGACTTCTTTGTCCTTCCTCAACATCAATGCCTGTGATTTTATGACAACTCCATTTTGACGCTCAACTCGTGAGGGACGTTGTCACGGAATCTTTTTTTTGAAGGGCCGTTGTTACGGAATCTAAAACTTGATTGAAAGAACATGCTAGTGAATATGAAAACAATGCATTGCATATATCAAAGATCATATCATGTGCTATTTTGTTAATTATTCAAATTTCGTCAGATATTTTGACTAAGAAAAAGTTGGCCGTGTTTTTTTTTTCATAACCATAAAAAAAATTAATAAAAATAATCATAATACCAATTTAAGTTCAAAAGTAACCAAACCGCTCCCTCGTGAGGCGGTCCTTTATGGAGACAGAACCACCCCCCGTGGGGCGGTCTGCTACAATAACATTTTTTTTATTTGATCTTAACATTTTCATCTAAAAATGAGAAATGAAAAAATGTTTAATTTTATAATAAACAAAAATGTTTAATCTTACACCGTGTATAGAATCCAACCCAAGTATCGAGAAAATATACTTTTCACAAATTTTTTTATTTTTTAAGTCATTTTGTGTCATCTTTCATAAATCATAAAAAATAGTAAAAATTGGTATTCTACAACTTCATTATATAACTAATTTACTGAGCTACTCAGATAAAAAAATAGAAATAAAAATCTTAATCGGAAACTTCAACTTAAGTTTTGAAGATCTTCCCTTTATTTTTTTGGCAATTTTGAATTCTGAAACCTGACATTGCGGGCACTAACGTATGCATATTTTCACAAGCTTTTCGAAAAGTCGTTATTTGCTGAAATCGAACACTTGAGCGCCGTTTTATGGCTGTTTGAAGTTTCGTCGTAATTTTATGCCTTCTTAGTGAATATATCGCCTATCTTGTTTATTCATTGTCATAAACTCGACTGTTTACGAGAGATGTCCTAGATAAATACATGTATAACATGCAGGTGCTTTAGAAATGAGAGAAATGACTTAAATTTTTTTAATACAGATGCATTATAACAGAAAGACACATATCGAATTTGTTAGAGCACTAATAAATATCCGTCTGAAAGAGATGTAATGTTAATTTCTAATAAATCAAATTATATAGTGTTGAATACTTTTTGGACCTTAAATGAATTCATTTATTACCTAATAAAAAATATGAACCAGCCAATAATTGGCTGGTTTGGGCATTTTAAAATTACCTAACTTTCGTGGGCATACTTGGCAATTTATATTTATTGTTAGATATTAATAAAAATTATGGTGTAAGATTGAATATTTTTGTTTGTTATAAAATTGAACATTTTTCATTTCCCATTTTTAGATGAAAATATTAAGATCTTAATAAAACAAATTTGAGGACATAAGTACGATTGAACATTTTTTTTGCTATAAAATTGATCACTTTTCATTTCTCATTTTTAGATGAAAATATTAAGATCAAATAAAAAAATATATATATTACTGTAGCAGACCGCCCCACAGGGAAGGGGAGAGCGCGGGGGGGGGGGGGGGGGGGGGGGGGGGTTGGTGTTCAGGGAGGACCGCCCCTTAGTAGGACGGTTTGGTTACTTTTAAAATTAAATTGGTATCATGGTTATTTCTTTTATAGTTATGAAAAAAAAACACGGAAAAGATGGCATATCTAAAGCCAAAATATAATTGATTATTAAGGGATAAAATTTGAACCAAGAGAATTACCGGTAATCTCACAGTTATATACCCGAATATATCAAAGTAAAAGGCAATTAATGATTGGAGAGAATTACAGGCAATTAGGGATACGAAATCATGCAATTCAATTCTTCCAAGGGCTGTCAAAAAAGCTCGTAGTTCGTGGCTTGCTCGTGATTCACATCTGGCTCGATCGGTAACAGCTCGTTCGATAGTGGACCGAGCTATTAACGAGCTGGCTCGCTAACAGATCGGGCCAAAATTAACGAGTTTGAGCTGGAGCCTAGCTCGGTTAGGCATCAATTTGTGAATTTGTGTGTATTTTGTACTGTCAAGCTTGGTCCAGCTCGGTCGAAAAAGGTTTGTAAAATTTATTTTCTTCTTAAAATAAGGTCCAACCAAACCCAGTGAGCCAGCTCGCGAGCAGGCTCGGTTTGGCTCGTCACGAGTTTGAGTTGAGATTTTATCTTGCGAGCTGTTAACGAGCTGAGCTGAGGCCCAGCTCGGCCTGAGCCAGCTCATTTACAGCCCTACAGGCAATGATTAGCGAGAATTACATGCAATGATTGGCAAGATGCTTTTTGATTAGGGGTGTCAATGATACCTTTTGAACTATTTACCTGACTCATACCATATTTGTTAAGGTAGATGTGGATAATTTTGTTTTTTTAGTTTATTGGATATATGTATGAATATAGTGTAATAGCTCGTATAATTGAGTCTTTAGTAATTAATTATTTTTATTAGACTTTTTCATCAAAATAAGTTTTATTTTATGATAATAATTAAAGTTTATTTTTTTAGTTTTTGAAATGGAAATAGATATGGCGGGTTGGACAAGTAATTGAAAAGAAAAACAAATTTGGAGATAAAGTTTGTCATTTAATTGGTCATTGAACCACCCCTAATTGACGCGTTGATAGAAACCATGATCAGAAATTTTTAATTGTCATTTACTTCTTTGAAAATTATAATTAATAACTCCTTAAAATAACTGTTCGACAAATACCGCCTCCTCTCCTTTAATTAGCAATTGCCCATCAAACCAAGTATTATAGAAACTGCTCCATCTGTCCCTATTCCCTCTCGCTGTTCAAAAACTGTCCCTCTTAATCTCTCTCTAATTCTTCACACATGACGCAAGAGAAATCCAAAAAGATGAATCTTATGCTGGCAACAAAATTAGATTGAAGTTCCTTCTATGATCTGGAATTTTCTACCTTAAGGTAATCTAAAATCATGATATATTATTTATAGTTTATTCGAATCAAGTACTGTTCTTAGATTGCATGAAATTATGAACATATTCCTTTAAATTATAATCTAGAATTCGGATCTATGTTATTATATTATAATCTTATTTTCCTTTAGTTTATAGTTATAAAAATTCTGAAACTATTCTCTTGAATTTTATGCAATTTCTATCATATAAGTCTATCATATAATTTGTTATATATTTTCGTTTCATCAAGAAATAAATTTAGATTTGATTTCAAGAATCGGAATATGTTGTGTACTATTCTTTGTATTTAATAACTCCAAATAGAAATTGTCTAAACTTACTAATAGTTATTATTAATATTTTAGTTATTTTGGATCCGATTGTTTTATTGTAATGAAATATATAAATTATTTTATCTTCGTTTATACATGATGATATCAAATATATATAGTTAACTTCTATAACTACTCATATTCTCGTTAACCAGCAAATAATACAAACTAATTTATTCTATGTGAAATTATATAATTATTATATTAGAATTTCAAACTTACTATATATTTAATCAGATATTCTTTTTAATATATTTAGTCAAAATTTTCGGTTGTGAAAGTAACATAAGCAAAATATATTAGTTTATATTATATTATTTTAGTTTCTACCATTCTCGGAATACTAAATAGAAATTAGATACCAAATATTTAAAACCGAATTGAATATCGTCAGAGTTTTTAATAAAAGAAATATATAATATCATGTATGGGAAAGTTAATTGAAACAGTGAAATCATTTGCTTAGATAGTAAACTAGAATGAATGTCATATAGCATTAAGGGTTTTAAGACACTAAAAGTGAAATTCAAACATCATTAATTCAAATATATGTTTATATTTTAGATTCCACAGTTGAAGATTTAAGAGACGTAAGATACGACCAGGAATTTACTCATATATCAGGTGCGGGTTTCCTAGACTTTATAAAACTATTTTACTTTCCTATTGTCATTCAACTGTTTGTTATTATGGCATTAGTTGGATTTATGCATGTTGTTTTCGAACCATTCGTATGATCTGAGTAGAACATAAATAAATTGCATGAAATGATAGGGTTCATACTTTGACCATTGGACTTGCATGAATTTTATGTGTTGAGCATGGCATGAATTTTGTGATTGAGTGAATGTGTGTGAAATGAACGGATATTGAAAGTGAACAGGGACCAATATGCTTGCATATTGGAATGTATACATTGGGTCTAGTGTTCGACTGGACCCCTCGTTAACGTGACTGTAAGCGAAAGCGGTCCTGTCACGGGTCTAACCCTAGCGTCTGGCGAGAGTTCTGCGGTTAGGGCGACAGCCTCCCAGCGTCAGGCGGGAGTTCCGCGGTTGGGTTGGCGGTTTCTTTCGGCGTCGGGCGGGAGTTCCGCGGTCGAAGAAACAAGGAAGTTAAGCGGTTTCTTCTGGTGTCAGGCGGGAGTTCCGCGGCCAGAGAAACAAGGAAAATAAAGAAATAAAATGAAAGAATGATTAAGTAGATATAATGGTAGTAGATGCATTTCATTAGGGAATACATATGCATTTTATCTCTATTCATATTTGTGAGAATATGTAAAGGTTTTATAAGCTCTAGGCTGGAACTAAATCCCGCACTGAGAGAAGGTTCGATCTCTCACCCGTTCCACTTTTATGTGGGTTCCAGGTAACGAAAAGAAAGGATTCGAGGGAGGACAAGAGTGAGACTAAGCGGGAAGACAGATGATTAATAAATTGCCACATGTTGTTTACTTTTTATTTCTATGATTCAATAAGTGACACATTGAGCAGACATGGCAGTGTCTATGTTACTAGCCATGTTTGCCGTGATCGTTTGTTAAAACTCTTTTGCTTATAAAATAAAATGTGGCTTTATTATGTTGTTATTGATAATGTATGTGATGTGAATACGCCTTACGTAGAAATACGTGGCGGGTTGTCTCGGGGTGTGACATATAGGTAAGAATTTCTTCTGACATTTTTTTAACAACCATAAAAAAAATTAATGAAAATAACTGAAAAAAATTAATTTTATAAATAACCAAACCGCCTCACTGAGGGACGGTCCTCCCTGAACACCAAACCACCCCAAAGTGGGGCGGTCTTCCCTTGACACAAAACCGTCCCTCAGTGGGGCGGTTCACTATTTGCCATATAAATTGGGGTTTTCTCTCCTGATCCCCCGCAATTTACTTATTCTTCTCACAAACCGAACTCAGCTCTCAAACAGTGCTCCGAGGCGATTTTTTAAGCTATTCTGATATGATTCTTCAACAGTGACTGAGGTATTTTTTTTAATTAAATAATTTTTATTTTATTTTAAAGAAATGTTAGAAATTATTACAAATTATTCAAAAATGTTAGAAATTGTTTAATCCATCGTGCTAATTTGAAACCCTAGCTCTTACTATGGCATGAAAACCTGAACTCCGGTATGAAGCAAACCAGTCCAAATGCAATGCTCGCAGAACCTTAGCTGATTAATTTTGGACGAGCAACGCCCGTAATAGGAGGTATTTAGCTCGTATGAGGCTTCCACCCAAAGATGTTGAAGACATCATGAACACCAATGATCCGAAGGCTAGAGAATTGTTTGATGATATGTTTCCCGATATCGACCCTCCATGTGCGCCGAATAAAATTGGCCCGGCACCTCGACACATCTTAATTACACTATTACAAGTGCTATTTGGAGAAGAATACCAACCTAGACACTTCAAATGGGTTAAAATTAAAAATTAAATACTGATGTAATAGGTTAGTGGTTGTAAACACATCTATTAATATAACATTGGTAGCTACTACTATTTTTTCAAATTATGAGCTAGAGTTTAAGTGATCAATTACATAAAAATATAAGAGTTAGAGTGGGGTCATTTTTACCATTTCATGATATTTTATTGAAAAATATAATAAAATTACATATTAGTAAAAATAAAATAAAAGAATGGGGTCAAGTGACCCCCCATTGATGCTTACTAAATCCGCCTTTGGTCGGGAATGGTAACATGTTCTGAAATTGATAAAGAAGATGGAGTGAATCCTGCCAATATATAAAATTTTGAAATGTGAAAAGAAAAGAGAGGTTTCTTTAATTAATTGTACTAAAAACTCGTAGCATCACAATCAACATAAAAAAATCATAAAACTTATTAAAAATATAATAATATTATGAACAAAGTTATTTATAATTTTTGCACAATTATATCATAAGCGTATGATTCTATCGTGTAATATAAATTGGGGTGTCGATCCACAGCGATAGTTTTTAGTAATAAGGTATAATCTTTTACTAATTTAAGCAAATTATTTTGGTTGAGTGTTTAAGTGATCAAACCAATTATAAAACTAGGGGTTTTATGCAATTATTTTGGTTAAGTGTTTAAGTGATCAAACCAAATACGGTTTTGATCAGAAGCGCATGTGTTTCATGTTGCTATTATCTTGCGAATTTGAGGGTTTCTAATCATGCAATAGTACGTACTGTTCACTTTCGTGTTACAACACTCCAATCAACGGATGATACCCTAATTTTATCCTAATCAATTACTTGCAAAGAGTTCTATGATTATTCCAATCATTAGATTACCCTTTCAGAACAAAAAAAATGTGTTTTTATTTAAATAACTTTTAGAACCAGGTGGAAACAATATTTAAAAAAAATGTCATTGGATTACTTTTTTTATTTTTAAATGAATTTTCTAGCCCCAGTTAACATTGCCACGTGCATGTCACAATCAAACTTCACATATCTCATGGAAACAATAAAATAGGAGCTAGTGTACTGTGTACACGTGAATCATGCACCGACGTGGCGACGTCTAATTGATTACATCTTTTTGGAAATGACGACTTAATTTCTTGCTCTAGTTAACATCACCCTGTATAATGACATTACCTTTTTTTTTTGGAAATGACGACTTAATTTCTTTCTCCTGGTAACATCACCCTGTGTAATGACATTACCTTTTTTTTGGAAATGTCTACTTTCTTTGTCAGTTACAATCGTTCCATACAGTGAAAAAAAAATGTGACATGACTAATATACAGTAACTTGAAATGTCTGTAATTAAAATTAATTTTTACATGACATGATTAGATCAGTTTATGTAATGTTACGTAACATAATGTAATTAAAATAGTGAAAAACAGTCAGTTTTGTGACATGCAAATCACATAATTCATAATGTGACAAAAAAAACATAGATAGATGATACGTCGACGGAACTGATAACAAATGACTAGTTTCATTATTTCTCTCCAAAATACAATATACACTGAACTTACCTGGCGTGCAATAAATGAGGAACACGTGCAAAATCAATTTTACAGCATTGCACGTTTTCATTTTTTCAAATCTCCGGCTCCGCCAGTCAAGCCGCAACACGTACGAGTATATTACTTTATTTTTTATATGTTAGATTCGGTCCCTACGTGAATATATAAATATGATGGTGGGGGAGGGTAATTCTGATTTAAAATTGATAAAGGAGATGGAGTGAATGCTGCAAATATATAAAATTTATATATGTGAAAATAAAAGAGAGGTGTCTTTAATTTGTTGTACTAAAAAGTCGTGCCATCATAATCTTCTTTAATGGACAGCTATTAAAGAACACAAATAAATCATAAAACTTAATTAAAATATAATAATGTCACACGATATATGATGCCATCGATGCAGCAACTGGTTTACTGTCTTCTGGTTTGTCTTAAGTTGATACTTACTCCTCTTCCACTAGTGTGGTTGATATTAGGTTAGGATTTAGAGTTTAGGGTTTGTTTGACTATTATGTTACTTTTACATTTTTTGGATCATTTTCTGTTACTATGTTAGTTTTTTATGGTTAGTAGATACTAGTTAGTTGATGTTCCACTAGTTCGATTTATATTTGGATATTTGGTGATATGTGCACTATTTTTATATGAACTATGGTGTTACGTAATGAAACAGGTGGAATATATCCACTTTTGCCCAAAATTTTTTTTCTAAATTTCTATCAAGTAGATCACAAGTGTATGATTCTATTGTATAGTATAGATTGGGGTGTCAATTCGCACAGATATTTTTGTGTACTAAGGTCTAATCTTTCACTAATCTAAGCTAATTCATTTGGTTGTGTTTAAGCGATGAAACAAAGTATTAAACTAGGGTGTTGAAGCAAAGGCCCTAGGGTTTTGATTTACCGCCATTTTTTTTACTTTATTTAGCTACTTTTCAGTTTCTGACCTCCAATGAAACCTCATACGGTATGATGATAACTGCATGCGTTTCATACTGGTATAATCTTGCGAATTTCAGGGTTTCTAATTTACAATAGTACTGCTCACTTTTATGTTACAACACCCTAATCAACAAATAATACCCTAACTGTATCCTAATCAATTACATGGAAAGAGTTCTATGATTAGCCCAATTACCAAGACTAAAGAGTCTTAAGTTCAAAGTTACGTCTTTCCTTATTACTCTCCGTAGTTGTAATAATCAATATTTCCACATTGGTGAGCCAAGAGTAAACGATGTTCGTATGTAGATCTCAAGACTCCTAAGTTTTGTTAATTTTTTCCAACAAAGAGTCTCACCCTGACTTATCAACTCTAGGTTTAGGTTCATGTACCCTAACCCTAAATAGATCAACCCTAAATGTCTACACACATGGTGTGGCTATCACCGACGTGGAGAAGGTTCAACACACCATATTGGGTAGTAGCACAAGGTAAAAACAGAAGGAAATCAAATCAAATGCAAATGATATAATAAAAAGAAACCTTCAACTAATTAAACTCATAAGAATTCATGTTTACATACCATAAACCTAGAGAAGGGTTGTTTGGTCTTCTCATAGTTAAATCAACAATCAAAATAGACAAATGAGATAATACAACTCAACAATGGAACTAAAGATCAAGTAGTATCTTAAGTTATAATTGCCGGAAAGTTCTAGAATATATGCTGATGAGTGCTTGCGGTTTGTGCCGCTTGGACTTCCTGACTTAGTCATTTCTTTCATTCTTCACTCCAAACTCATGCGGTTTGTGTCCAAACTGTATGAACATTTTGTTTAATTATATTCTACTGTTTTTGCTTAATTCTTCCTTGAAATTACTAAAATTCTCCAAATCTGCAAAATAAAAACTAAGAAAATGCCAAAGTAACCTAATTCATACCTAAAACCCTAGCCTACACAAGATATTTTGTCATTTCCGAAGTCAAAACATAACCTTTTTTGTATGGGAAAATTGTGAAAATGCCACTCCAAAACCTTCAAATTGTGAAAATACCACTCCAAACTTTGAAATTGTCAAAATGCCACTCCAAACTTCATTAGTTTGTAAAAATGCAACTTCAAATAATTATGACTAAAATATCCTTTTTCTCCTCTTCTTTCTCCTGCTTCTCTTCTTCTCTTGTTCCGAATGGTGGCTGAGCGCGGCGGAGGGGGGTCGTAGAGGAGGGTTTGATGGTGTTGGTGCTTGTCGGAGGAGGAGGGGTTGCGAAGAATGCGAAGGCGGGCGAGGGGAATCATGTCCGGAAACTGCTTCTTGAGCCTCTTGCGACATGCGAGGGTCGGGTCGGCGGAGGGTGCGGGAGCAGGCGGCGGAGGGGCAGAGGCGGAGATGGACAAGTGAGGGTATTTTAGTCATTAATTATTTGGAGTGGCATTTTTACAAATTAATGAAGTTTGGAGTGACATTTTGACAATTTCAAAGTTTGAAATGGTATTTTCACAATTTGAAAATTTTAAAGTGGCATTTTCACAATTTCTCCTTTTTGTATAATTTTGGAGCCTATCAAATACCACCAACCTTGAATTTTTGTTCGTCCTCCAAACGAAGTTGACGATAATCATTCAAACTCAGTGTGTAGGCTGGTTTCAAACTAAGTCGCACTGAAAACCTGGCGAAATTTTCTAGGTTGTCTTCTATCCGGATTCACCATGAACATTTCTATTCAAACCCTACTTTTTGGTAACTTGAAGATTTTTGTAGAATAAATTATATTCACCGCACATTGATCTAATTTGGGGTATCTCAAACAATATAACCTAAATGACATGTCATAAATACCCTCAAAAGATATAATATCCGATCCATTTCGCCCTCCGTTTATAACATGGTCTCTTCTTCGACCAAATTCTAAAGTTCTGGACAATTATCAAGCCTACTACATGAGTTGGTAAGATGCAACTTTATTAATTTAAAATTAGAAAATTAAAATTTGTGTTAAAATACCTAGTTTTCACATCCTCTTTGAGAGAACAGGCGAGCAATTTCACTCTTGTTTTCACGTTCCTTTTTATTTAATTTTATCTGATTTTCTAATTTTCTGTTCATTTTGTTTTTCTGATTTAATCATTTTTTATTTTTCTGATTTTTAGAAAAATTAAAAGATGAGATGTAATTTATGGCGTTGCATCTACCATGAATACACATAGTTAAAAATTATTGAAAAACTTCGCCAAATTATCGGGATCGAAATTTAAAAAGAAGGAAAATTTTAAATACTTCCAATCCCAAAAGTCTTTATTAACATACATCATCCAAAAAAACTACCCAAAATATTCTTTTTCAATCAAATTGTTATTAGCCTAAATTTATCCAATTCAAAAATCATTGGAGCGTAGAAACAATTAGAAATCAAATTTAAGGTTTACCTCAACATATTCATCTAATTCCTTTTCTTTTTCAATTTTACAAAATTCTATTAATTAATATAATTTATCCTAAATTGACAAAATTTAAACTCTAAAAATAGAGGCATAATGGAGATACAAAAAAATAGAGGCATTTGATAGAATTGTAATAGCTGATCGTGAGCATACATTGTAGTGTACCCTTAAACATTTAATAAGCACCAAGTTGGATAGTATCTGATACATTTAGGCCTTAGCACATCTCTTGGGAAAAATAAAATATGGATGAAACATAGTTTTCTCCGAAAATAAAATGTTTGGCTTCTCATCGGAATATGAATAATTTCCCGTCCGTTCAATTTGTAAGCACAGGTGACATGATACGAGGTAACACTTAAACCACGCATGTGATAGATATGTTGTTTGTATATTGTCAACCAATTAAAAATAACCTCTAGTTATAATATGTTGAGCAGGATAACACCCTTAATTAAGTGATGTGGACATGACTGTTTGTTAGCAGCTAGGATAACACTCTTTTACAAGCATTTACGAACTTACATTATTATACTAATTATAATTAAGTAATTCATATGCATAAATAATTAAGTCGTCATTCATTCATCCCAAATTAATTTATTAAAAGAGATTTGGATATACCTCTTTTTAATAATCCTTTACTGGAGAGACTAATAATATAAGAGGAAAAAGGGGTGACGGCTTGGAGAGAGTGGAAGAGAATAAGGAAATAATTTTCAAAAAATTACTTCATGAATTTTTTTTCTACCTCTCATTATATACAAATATAATATGGTTTCCATTGTGTAATATTCCTAGTATAATTCTCTTTAATTAAAAAAGCAAACCCTAGTAACCCCTACAGTTGGCGCTAAAGTATGAGCAGTAGTAACAGCTCCTACTCATCTAATTTTGGGCATTATTAAACTTATAAACTTATGTTATAACAATGTTCTGCATATTATTATATTTATGTGTCATGAATATTATACTATATAATGAGCATCACACAATACCAAATAATATATATGAACATTTCTCATAAATTTATCTTCGTTCTAAGTAGTCATAATATTTAATATTTTATCTCATGTATTTTATTTCATATCATATGAAATAATATACATCGTATAAATAAAATAAATTTTCTGGTTTCTTTGTTTAGTTGGTGTGACCTATATGGAGAATCTATGTTATGTTGGCAATAGCATAAAATATTTTATTATCATAAATTATAAGAGGTATTCTAGCTATACATTATAGTTACCAAAATAACATAGATGTAAAGTATTATTTTACAATACACGGTTCTTTAGAGTAACATTACAAATAACATTACTTGTTCTATTACTTGTTATATGATATTAAGAATAATATACAAAGTAGGACTGTGTCATCTTTGTCTTATATTTGTTTCTTAGTCCCTTAAGTAAATTATTAATATATAATTGCACTTCAGTTATGTTGCATACATTATATTTCTACTTTACCATGGGGTACATAAAATATCATTACTCATTATAAATGAGGGGCAATGATACAATTGACATATGACTTTCTCATGCACAAGTTATATAGAATGAATTAATATTTTTATCACCACTAATAATAAGTAGCTTTTAATATTAATTCCATTCTATACTTCCCATGTGAAAAATAAATACATCTCATATGTAAGAATTCCGAGACACTGACACTAACTTAATCCATAAAATATTTTCATTCGTTAGGTTTGTTCAATATATGAATCCTTTCATATACTCATGTTATTAAACAATAAATCTTTATCAATATTTATAGAACTACAATGTATTTTAATCAATATGACAAACTTATCATTGTATATTAGTGTTCCATGATAATAACCAAGTTTGTTAACATTTTAGAGATTTATGTTTGTTATCATATAGAGTTATAGGGTTTAAGACAAAGAGCATCTTCTTGAATATTTCTAAAGATAAACATAAATTTTATGGAAAAAAAAATGCATATAACTTCCAATTCATAAATATAACATGTAAAAATAATCAATATAAGATAACTTTTAGAGCACAAAACTAATAAGGAGGGGCGTTTATTTGTATACACGATCTAAAAGTTTTGAACCATGTCTGTAAGTAACGTTTATATGTACATAGTTCATTAATTAAAAACCGTGTATAGTTGTTCAACTTTATATTTTTTAGTTCAAGCTGTGTATGTTTCATTCACGTCTCTCAACCATAACCCCTCAACCGCCTCTTCACATACACTTGCTACATTTAATAAAGCCCCTTCATGTTCTCTCCATTTCTCTTTTCTTCAATCTGATTGGTGTTGATCTAGTCTTCATCTCTCATCTCTCATCTCTATTATTTTGGTCTCATGTGCACTTAGAGGAGCTATGATGAGCCCGATCAGACGGAGAAGAGAAAAATCAATATTTAATAAATAGCAACTATGTTTTTGATCATCAGAATATGAAGATTTAATCACAGCTTTTCTTAGCAGAGGAACCATTCCATGGATGTGAGACAAATTACATCTATGGGGAGGTTTCTCGATTGAGAAAAGTATTGAATAACCTTCAGAATTTTGATGAAATTAGACATAGTAGCGAGGTCATTTTATATGAAGTTTATTTTATGATTCTTTATTGGCTAGAAACTTGAATTTTAAAAAAATATTAAAAAAGAAATTATATATTAATTATCGTACACGGTTCTATAGAAACAACTTTGTATGAACCCCTTCGAATTAGGGTTTTTATTTTTTCATGCCTATTTTTGTAAAGTATGCAAGGGTTTGGAATGACCCGTGTCTGTTTATGTACACTATACACGGTTGTTTTTTTAATCGTGTAGATTAATAGTTAGGGTTTATACTTTTTTGGCACTTTTTTCGAATTTTTTCCTGTCTTTCATAATTCTCAACAAGACCACCGCTCCACGTCCAATCAAATAATTCTTCACTCATCGGTCTCTTCTCCTTCTTTATACTCTTAACTCCTTGATCGGCCTGTCCAGTTCCCTCTTTACTTCTCTCTTAGGGTTTCATATATAACACCGATGTCTCTTTAGGTTTTTCGCACCGCTGTGAGAACCACTAATTTTCTAACTTAGTTCCAATTTTATCTCTAAACTCAATCAGTTAGCTAGGCTTTTAGTGAGTAAGAAGGATTCAAAGTTGGAGGTCAAGACTAATCGTGAAAGACATAAAATGAAGGATGCGAAGACACATAACAACCGAAGGATGCGAAGACACATAACAAATATGAAATTGATCGAGTATAAACTAGCTTTACATGCATAAACTGGCTTTAATTTGCTTGTTCTATGACGATGTGTGTATATATATGGGTTAATGTACAAAGTTGTTGAATGTTGTTATGTAAAGTTGAAGGGAAGAAAAATAACTTTTTTCTGAGAAGTTATGAATGTACGTAATTGCTGGCTATATATGTATGTTTGTAGCATTATCTGAATATTTTTTGCAAATTATGACATGCAATGATTGAAGCAATGGCAATCCTTGATTAGTCGAGCAATGATAAAAGATGAACCTGACACAGGAACATTGTACATTGCTAAAATGTCAGGTTTTGTTTTCTTTAATTTTTTGTTTTCTTTTCTTCTTAGTTCAAGATGTTATGGTTTCGAATTTTCATTTTAATTAGTATCTCTCAAAGGCTATCTTGATGAAATGTTGAAGATGTAAATTATTTAAGTACGTCGAATGTTGAATGAATATGATTGACTATTTTCTATTTGCTATGATGTGTAATTAATTTAAGTTTATTGAGTGTGAATGAAAATTTATTGAATTATAGATGTGTAATTTGTGGGTCCCTAAAGGCACTTAGAGGGGGTTGGGGTGAATGGGGCAATTTTAAACTTTTAAACTAAGTTATAAGTCCCTAATGTATCTTAAAATTATTCTTGGCAGAAACTCGAATAACTTGGTCCCAAAATAATGTATAAAATAATAAAGTAAAATAGTAGAGTTTAGAAACACTTGACACAAGAGTTGTTTACAAAATTCGGTACTAACGCCTACGTCTTTGTGGCTCACGACCTTCAAGTTGGCGTGCCTTTCTTTACCTAATCAGAAAAGAGGTACAAGATAGAACCGGTGAGCTCTTACAAGCTTTTGGGAAGTTACACGGCCCGAGCACATAATCAACTCAACAAGCACAACAACTCAAGAATAACAAAGCAAACAACTAAGGCTCAAAGATAAAAAAAGAGAGCACTAGTGCCTCGAGGTAAAAGAGGCAAGCAATAAAGGCTGTAGTGTTTGTATTAGTAAATAAAAGATCTCTCACAAACCATTCTAATTATTGTAATGTATTGAGTATGGTGGAGTAGATTTTCGGTTATTGAATTAGTATTGAAGTTATAAGATCAAGCAACCATAGAGGCTCTCTTGTTCAGCTGAGGAGGAGTTTGACGGCTGGATCCTTGAAGAAAACCTAATATTTGCTTCTATATATAGGGAGAGAAGCATATCTAGATTTATACATGTTACCATATCTGACGTCTGCTTTGCACGGCCCATAGAAATCCATCACTTCATAATTTGAATACAGTTACAGCATGCAATTTGTAGATCTCGGTCTCCTTAAGATTTCAAGTTTTGATTCACTCAAATCGGAGTTTGTATGACCAAACGGTGGCCAAAATACAAATGGTGTGTAAGCTGCCCAGTATCAACCATTATAACGGATCAACAACCGTTATAACGGAATAAATTAATTTAGCCATCACCTAATGGCAGAATTTTCTTTTTGTTTGAGAAAATTAACTGTAGGATTTTCAGAGAGTAACCCGTCATAACGAACGCCTATATAATAGTTATAATAGTTGTCCACTTTCAGCATCCTTCAGCAATCTTCAAACTGGCATATCTCGGTGCTCAGGTATCCAATTTCGACATATGACCACTTTTCAGAAAGCTTGTTATGAGATCTTGATTTTGAAGTCTTGGTCTTCATCGGAACAATGGTGCAGTCAATTATCTCAAAGACAAATGAAAGATCCTTAGCAGTAATGTCGCACTTGATACTTCTCAGTCCAATGCTTGATTCTTTTCGTGACTCATCCTTGGAAAGTATATGTAGCAACTTATATCATCATGAACCTGCACAATATCTCAAGATAGGAAACGCAAAAATTCAATTTATATATATATTTGCAAATCTAGTCAAACAGACAAGTAAATTATGACACAATCCAACATAATTATGTTTAATGACTATCAAATATGGGTACTAGCCAATTGTAAATCGTAAAAAATAAAAAAAACTATCATACACGGTTCTAAACAACAATCCGTGTACGGTGTCCAAAATAATAGACGGATGACTTGTAGAAACCGTGTGTATAACGCTAGACATTGCACACGGTTAACTCGACTGTGTACAAACCACCATTTTCGGCGTCCGTGATCTAACACTGTTGGGTGTAAGTAACCATGTAAATTAGTTCAATACAGACACGGTTCGATAAACGTGTACAAAGTACTCCCTATTCATACATGACACTCGCTAACATGATCATGTAACTATATTAATTTCATTGTCTTTTTGGACCATGTACGATGGCATTTTCTACAGTAGTGATCGATGAGACCGATTAATATATCTTCAATTCACTAACAAAATTACACACGAGCACTCCAAAACACACGACTCCGAATCATATTAGCACAATCACATGGACAATATATTAAGAATAATTTTAATTCTACAGAATTATACTGGAGAATTAGAGAGAATGCTGGTGAACATGTTTAAAGATGGGTATAGGTAATGTTTTTTTCGTTATTTTATTATTAGATATGGGTATAGGTAAAAGTTAGTAATACGGGTAAGGGTGCAGGTAAATGCTATTTCGTACCCGTTATCCTATAGGGTAATTATATAAAATAAATTATATGATAATGTTTGAGCAATAATTAGTGATGGTAAAATTTATTAGAGTGATATTTTATATGGTAAAGTTTGAACAATAATTAGTGATATACTTTTGTGATTTAATTAGTGTATGCTTTTTGCTATAAGAAAAATGTTAAGCATATTATTTTAATTTTAATTTTTTTTATTTAGTTATATAATTGATTTTGTGGAAAGAGATATTAGTATTTTTAAATTTTCTTGCTTTATAAAAAAACAATTTAGTTGTAATAATTGCACATTTGTTTTTATTTTTTTATTAGTAATGTAAGTGCATATGTGTGGAATGAATGAGTTTTAATATTTTATTTGTAAAGTATAAAAAAATTATTATATTAGCATTATTCAATATTAATTTTTTTCATGAGTAATGTAAAGTATAAATTAAATAAGTCAATTCTTAATGGATATAGTCATGAAAATGCTTCTACCATACTCGTATCATGTCCATTGACACCCCTATATATTTCCATCATTTTCTTGCCCCCACTAGTGTTCTACAAACGGGCAGGGCAGGGCAGGACGGGCAAAGCCCGTGCACGGGCACGGGCCGCTACGGGCACGGGCGTCACGGGCACAACGGGCCGGGCATCACGGGCAAAATTTTCAAAAATTCTGCCCTGCCCGTTTAATGCCCGTGCCCGTCATGGGCGCGGGGGCAGGGCAAATTTTTTTTTTTTTTTTTCTGTTTTTTTTTTAATAATCCAAATTACTGAAAAATATTTTTCATTATAAAAAAAATTCAATTAAGACACTAAAAATCTTAAACTTAATTTTTGAGGCCCTAAACGACGTTTTTTGGCGATTCTGATTTTTCCGGATACCCGCGGTCAACCCGGGGTGACGGTCACCACCGTCTCCTCCTCCCCTTTCCGAATTGGGGTCATACGCGCAAATCCGACTTTCCTAGCAAAAGTTATGGCCGTTTAAAGTTAAAAAAAAAAAACGATGTTTCCGACCCTTGATCCATTTCATTTTTTAAAGTTATGGCCGTTTTATTTTTTTCTAATAACATATAATGAAATATTTTACTTTTTCTTACAGCCGCGAAAAACCTGATCTGGAAAATATTGATCCGGATTATTTGTTTCAGTCCTTCTAATAAACTAAATTATATATTTTTCTATGTAAGAAACATATCAAAAATTTCTAAAACTTTAATCGCTTTTCGAACTCTACAATCGAACACACACATAAACTAATCTAGATACAAAATACAAAATAACAATAAAGAATAGAAAAAAAATTAATTACTTAAATATTCACAACTAATTTTAAATATGTGTTCTCTCAATGGACATTAAATTGTTCACTAGATCAAAGATTAGTTATCCATATATATATATATATATAGTATGGCTAAATTGCTACCGGAGTTATATTTTAGTATTTTGATGTTCAAACAACAAATCCAAACTGTTAGATGTTCAATCTATATTAAAATGTGTTTTAGACCAAATTTAAAAAAAATAGATTAAACAAAAATTTAGATGTTCAATTTAGATGTTCAATCCAAATGTGTTCAATCTATAACAAAAATTAGACTAAAAAAATAGATTAAACAAAAAATAACAAAAAAATTGTAATTCATAATTACTTTTTGATTAAAATATTGCTCTCTGTATATAAGAGATTGTAATATTTTTAAAACATTTTAAATTGATTATTTTCCATTTTTATTTTAAAGAATAATTTAAAATTTTGATTAAACTAAAAGTATCATTAACAAATATTTATAACTGATAAGTTTTTGATATAGTGATCAAAGCAATATATACTCTTCATCTATATTCTATAACATGTCATAATTTTTTTAAAAATATTTTAAATTGAAAATATTCCATCTTTATTTTAAAGGATAATTTCAATGTTTTAGTCTGTTCCGATCTCATTGATTATTCTGAATCGATTATTTAATATGAATCATTTCTATACGCACATGATCAAAGCCAACATAAGCCTTTCCTATGTGTCAGAAGTAATAGAAATTAAATTCTAATCAGATTTCTACGGTTTGGGGGGAAAAAAAATTGAATTTTGAATTTTAGAGAAAAAAAAAAAACTGTCACGGGCTCACGGGCAGGGCCACAGGCACGGGCTCACGGGCAAGGGCGTCACAGGCACGGGCGACGGGCACGGCGGGCCGGGCACTCACGGGCATTTTTCAAAAAAAACGGGTCCGGCCAGTTTAACGCCCGTGCCCGTGTGCCCGTGGATGCCCGTGGCAAGGGCACGGGTAGGACGGGCACAGGCACGGGCAGGGCATGGGCAGGTCGGGCCCCCGGGGGCAAAATTAGAACACTAGCCCCCACCATGGACATAAACAATTAATATCCGAATAAACCTGAGAGCAAACTACCCCCACTCACAAGAAATTCAGTTTCACAATTTCTATAATCTATACTACATAGAGAAAAATGCAGGATCTCTCATTTGCTGGTGCTAATCCAGCAATTACTTCTTATCTCAAACCTACAACTACATTTGAAGATAAGCTAGAATTTCTCTTTTGTAGCCGGCCAGAGTGGTGGGTATATGCCATTCTTTGGCGTTCATCCCAAAAAAGTGAAGCCCATGTCTTATCCTTCGGCAATGGCCATTTTCGTGGAAAGCATAAACTTGACCAGAAAAAAACAATGAAACCCTACAACTCTTTAGCCTCTCAAATCACTGACGACATCACCAGTGGTAGTACGATGACTAATACAGGTATAGACATCATTGACGAAGGGGAGGGATTCTATATTGTGTCACTGACATGCTCGTTTAGTACAACTGAGGCAAGGGTGTCACCAGTGCGAGCGTATTTGTCACAGATGCCGATCTGGTTAGCGGGAGCTGATGCACTTGTCGGGGCCAGTGGGTGCGAGAGGTCGCGTGAGGCGGAGATATATGGGATCAAGACAATAGTGTGGATCCCTGTGTCAGAAGGAGTTCTTGAGCTTGGATCTTGGGACTGGATCTCGCAAGATAGGGTTCTCATTCAGCAGGTATCATTTTCTTACAGGTCAGGAAAATGTTTAAATTTAATTTATGATATCGTTGTTTCTGAACTATCCAATCAGATACATCATTGTTGCATTTTTCTTTTTCTTTTTCTGGGAATGGTTGTTTCTCAATTTATTCTCTGTAACTAATTAAATTGACATTTCCATGTACAAAAGCAATAAGAAATTAGTCAATAACAAGAAAATTACAAAAGAGATTTACAAAGTGAAGATAAACATAAAAGGATCCACAACTTGGTATAGAAACGTATGGTGATCTTATCGCTGATTCCTTTTCCTTTATTCTTTTTTATGTCAATTTATTCTTTCCTTCCTTCGTTTTTATTTCTTTCTTTTTTATTCGTTTCTTTATGTTTGTTCTATTGCATCTGTCTTTCTGTGAAGCTAATATATTGCTTAAGATGTAATTTCTTATTAATTGTACATAATTAATGGAAATCTGTACTTTGTTCAAACTGATTTCAAATAATATACTAAAAACAGTTGCTCTAATATATTAATATTTTAAGAAAAATATTGCTTTATTATAATTTTTTGACAATATTTTCTAAATATCATATTAAACCATTTCGATAGAAACACTATTAGGCCGTCTGTGCTTTGCAATACGTCATCACTCCCGATCCCAAACGTGCAAGCACCTGCATGTGTTTGACATTATGAAATAAAACAGCATATTCAAGGTGTTTTTTTTATTTTTAATATATGACATGCTTAAAATTTATTCAATTCAAACCATAAACCATTGTTTTCGATTCGTCTCATGCATACTGACAATATATCCAGGCAATTGCAATCTTAAACAATGGTACTGGACCAACCCATGGCACTGGGTTCAGTAATGGCCCGGTTCCATTATCATCTCGAGATTCGGAGCATTCACTGTCTGAAGAACTCAATCCATTATTAGAGAAGCCCAAGACGAATAAATATGGAAGAAAGTCTCGTATTGTGCGGCACCCACCCATAAACCATGTGGAAGCAGAAAGGCAGCGTCGTGAGAAACTGAACCACCAGTTATATATGCTTCGCTCAGTTGTACCAAAAGTGTCCCGAATGGACAAGGCATCTCTTCTGGCTGATGCGGTGGAATACATAAAGGAATTACGTGCTCATATTGATGCATTAGAGGCTGAGGCAAAGCGTGACAAAAACGAGGCTGTGGTAGATTGTGCTGTTGTTCCTCCTTTTATGGTGACAAGAAGCACTAGTGCTATCTCCATACCTATGATGACTGAGGTGGAAGTGCGTGTGATTGGGACGCAGGCACTGATTCGGGTGAACTCTGATGGAGGGAGCAGGACCCATACACCTGCAAGGCTGATGGGTGTATTGAGCGACATGAGGATGCCGGTGCACAATGCTTGTATAACTACCATAAAAGATGTGATGCTGCAAGATGTGGTGGTGAGTTTGCCATTTGGTGAGATACAAAGAGAAGAAAGCATTCGATCAACACTTTTGGCAAAACTAGGAAACAGTATTATTGAGCAGAATTGATATATATTACATGGTGCCTTTGTGATTGAGTACAGTATTTCAAAACTGAAAATCAAATAATGTTGTATTTATAATTGGTGAATTTATTGTACCATAAATGTGTTTAAATAATGTTGGTCGGCATCGTTCATTCCTGTATTTCGTTTAGAAATTCCTGTTTGGTTTGTAGCTATGTCCAGATGAAGAATATCTCAAAATACATCCTTTTTTATATTTTGGTAGATCCATTAATTGTTCCTTATTTGGAAATGCTTGGTCCTTAATTATTACAAGTATTAAGGCAAACTATTAGGGTGATGTAGATGCAATCTACAGATATGGTGCTTTATCCATTCAATCTTCATGTAACTATACCTGTAGAAAATAACCAGTGAGATCTATATATTTATTAGTAAAGCTAGATTTGTACTATGATCACCAAAAAAAGCTTAGTGAGCATAACTTCATGAGAAATTGTCCCCAAAAGACTAGTCAAATTGTATAAAAGTAACCAATCAATCAATATTGGAGCCGGTCGAGCGGTTCCAACATACAACACGACAAATTCTGGGTCCGGGGATCCAAATTCCAATTAATATAAGGTCACCAGCTTTTCCTATTTCGAATAATTGTCTACCTACCAATGCATATAAATGATATATAGTGAAAGCCATAACTTTGGATCTTTAATTTCGAAGGCTGCAGTTAAATTAATGTGTTAAAAAGGAGACACTAATGACCCCCTCCCACTTTACAACTTTGAAGTTTTTGTTCAACAAACTTCAATTCAGTCTTCTTTTTTCATCTCATTTTGGTGAATTTATCTTATTTCTTATTTACTGTAGTTCGGATCAAAGAGTGAGATGTTAAAAAATAAATTTATGACAATGAAAACGAGATGGCTGCTTTTATATATTCCGGCTAAATTGCTTCCGAAAGCACTTCGGACGAAGTATTTATGGATCAAATATTAATGGTACTAACAAGCACTTCGGACAATGAAAACAAGCACTTCGGACTAAGTAACTGAATAAATTAGTTACAATAAACATATAGAATACTGATTTTTATTATTTTTGTAATTTTTTAACTATTTTTTTATGATTTTATATGAAGGGTTTTGTGCGTAATTTTAATATATGAGGAAAACTACAAATTTTTTTTAACAGCTTGAATTTATAGTAAATAAATTCACTTTTTTTATTGAAAGAAAACTGTAATGTTACATAGATCAGTTTTAATTATTTGGATTTATCACTTGAAGCCGATCAGATATATGTTGAAAACCAGATGTACATTTTGAAATACATTTTGAAAGCCAGACTGAATGTATGCATATACATATTCATCTACATATACATATACATATACATATACATATACATATACATATACATATACATATACATATATATATACAGAGTTGGACTATGGTACACTATATAGTAAAATGGGTTGGTACTCTACGGTACTATATTTTCATTTTAAAAATCCAAACACTCGATCCGAACCGTTGAACATGTTTTTCATATTGAAATGTGCTTGGAGACCAAATTTTATATTTTTTGGAATTTTTTTGCTATTTATTAAGCTACTTTGAAAATCACAGATCTGATGGTCCAGAAATTTTTACTGTTTTTACTGTTCACAGCAAATCTGAAGAACATGTTCAATGAAAAATTTGGTCTCCAAGCACATTTCAATATGAAAAACATGTTCAATTGTTCGGATCAGATGTTTGGATTTTTTAAATAGAGATATAGCGTAGAGTACAAAGGCGTTTTACTCTATGGAGTACCATAGTCCATCTCTATATATACATATACATATACATATATAGATATAGATATATATATATATATATATATATATATAGTAGAACTAGGGTGCTCCTAAGTTCACCAAACTTCTTGTGAACTTGACTCTAAAATATATCGAATCGACTTTGAACGATGAATCCAAACCGTTGAAACCCTTCTACCTAATGAGTGATACATCTACATGTGAAAATTTTAAAGTTTCGAATTAATTTAATATAGAGTCAAGTGGTCAAAAGTTTAAGGTTTATAAATTAATTTTAATGCATTCATTTTTTGGACTCTTTTGACCGCTTGACTATATATTAAATTAATTCGAAACTTTAAAATTTTCACACGTAAACGCATCAATCATTAGGTAAAAGGATTTCAACGGTTTGGATTCATTGTTTAAAGTCGATTCGATATATTTTAGAGTCAAGTTCACAAGAGTTTGGGTGAACTTAGGAGCACCCTAGTTCTACTATATATATATATATATATATATGGACGTGGCTACGGTGCTACGTGTAGCATAGAGACCTCCGTGCAACGGCTCAAAATTTGAATTTTCAAAATTCTAACGGTCGATCCGAACCGTTAGATGTGTTCTCCATATTGAAATGTGCTTGGAGACCAAATTTTACATTTTTTTGGAATTTTTTTACTATTTATTAAGCCACTTTGAAAATCGCTAATTCAACGGTGGCTTAACCAACAATGAAACTGTTGGATCAGCAATTTTCAAAGTGGCTTAATAAATAGCAAAAAAAAAATCCAAAAAATATAAAATTTGGTCTCCAAGCACATTTCAATATGTAGAACACATCTAATAGTTTGGATCGACCGTTAGGAATTTTAAAATTTAAATTTTGAGCCGTTGCACGGAGACCCCCTATGCTACGCGTAGCATATTATCTTTATTTTCCAAAGCATGGTAGCATATCTCTTTCTCTCTCTCTCTCTATATATATAGAGGAGGGATCCGATTACCACAAAGTTACCACAGTTATTTTCTACATTTTCAAAGTCCAAATCGTTGATCCAAACCGTTCAGCATGATCTCCGTAATAAAAATGTGCTTGTAGATCAAATTTGACATTTTTTTATTTTTTTATTATTTATTATACCCATCTTAATAAATTCAGACCATTGAATTTTGTACCAATCTTAATAAATAGTAAAAAAATTCAAAAAAATATAAAATTTAATTTACAAGCACATTTTATTGTGGAGATCATGTTGAACGGTTTGGATCAACGATTTGTACTTTAAAAATATAGAAAATGTTTGTGGTAACTCATAATTGTGGTAATCAGATCTCTCCTTGTGTGTGTGTGTGTGTGTGTGTGAGTGTGTGTATGTGTGTGTGTGTGTGTATATAGAGAGAGAGGAGTTAGCTAAGATCAAAGCAGTATGACTAGGCTTTGGTACTACCAATTCATTTTTTCATTTGCAAAGTTTAAATAGTTAATCTAAAGAGCTCAACATGTTCTTCATATTAAAATGTGCTTGCAGACCAAATTTCACATTTTTTGAATTTTTTTTCTATTTTTATAGATTTTTAAAAATGACTATTTTTCATATTTTTTATTTATTTGTTATTATGAAAAATAGTAAAAATATTTCAAATAATGTAAAATTTGATCTTATATGGAGAACACGTTGAGTTCTTCAAATTGACTATTTAAATTTTGAAAATTGACAAAACTGAATTGGCAGTACCATTACCTTGGTCATATCACTTTGACATTAGTCAAATAAACATCAATTTTTATCAGCATATTTAACTGACGATTACACCGGAGTCTAGATTATCCATAAAATTAGCCACATTATTGACACATTTGAAATGCCTGCCACATGTAAGTCGCAAATCTCATAACACAATACTCATCACTTTACCCATCTATTCGCATGGACACACTCTCTTTCAAATAGACCCTGGGATTTCGAAGGGCCCAAAACAGAGCAGGTGAGAGGAATATCGAGCCTACTAACAACCAACGTGCGTTGGTCCCCGTACCCAGTTTTGACATCATCTTTAAGAGAAGTGGCGAGCAATTTCACTCGTGTTTTCACGTTCTCTTTTATTTAATTTTATCTTAATTTCAAATTTTCTGATATTTTTTTTTGGTTTACTGATGTTATCATTTTTAAGAAATTTCAGATTTGTAGATAACTTAAAACCTGAAATGTAAATTTTTGTTGTTCCATCTACGTACCATATATAAACTCAATTTTCAGATACGCATACCTAAAAAGAATTGCAAAACTTCATCAAATTATCATAATCAAAATCTAAAAAATAGAAGACTTTGAAATACTTCCAATCCAAAAAGTCTTTATTAGCACATCATCCGAGAAAACTACCCAAATTAATCTTTTTCAATCAAATTTTTATTTGCCTAAATTTATCCTATTAAAAAATCATTGAAGCATATACACAATTAGAAACCAATTTTAGGATTTGCCTCAACATAATCATCAAAATATTTTCCTTAACAATTTTACAAAATTATATTTACGTAACCTAATTTATCTTAAATTAAACCTAAACCATAATTCATATCTAGCAATTTATTTTGACATTTAAGTTATTGTAGTACTTCATCAAATGAAATATTTAATTCGTCAAGCTTTACCCCTTGGGCATACTTTGTAGTGTACCCTTAAACACTTAATAAGCATGCATCACGTTGGATAGTATCATATGAGCACAACTTAAGGATTAGAGATCCTATCAATCAAAATCTTCTATGACATGAATGAAATCTACAGGATCGCCTCCTCCATGGTATCCTTCATAAGTCATGACCGAATCCTTCATGGATCATGAATGAAATTTGCCTTATCAAAGTGCTTACACACGGTGTTGCATACGCCATTAATGACCTTTATCATCCGTTGTGTAACATGAGCAGTTGGTGTTTCGCTAAAAAAATAACAACTCGTTACTATATTGAATTGATGGCTATGTTCTCGGGGCAACGTTGTAATTAATTGGAACCTCAGTTTTAGTATACACCAATTGCTCCATATATTGAACCAATAGTGGTGATGTTATTCGGTCCCCAATCCCCTAATCGTTTTTTCTATCATTCACTGTAAAAATCAACTTCCTAACTAAGAAGCTAGCATTCGTTTCTAGGTATCATTTGGTTTAGTTTCTAAATTTTTTTTTGAGAAAACAACAGGGGTCAAGCCCCTATTTTCATTAACCTCAGTTGGTTACAATAGATGATGAGTTTCTGAGAAGAAACTCTGTTTTGAGTAGAAAAAACAAATTACAGTAAAAACAATAATAAAGGTCCAAAATCAAACAAGTTAAATTGTAACTACTGGCTATTTCTCCTGCTTGTTTTTTTTTTTTTTTTAAAAGAGGCAGAAGCCCATTTGTATTTAACTAGTATCATGCCCGTGCGATGTAACGGGGATATATTATAAGATTAAATAGAATATGAAGATACCTTTTTGTTTGACATTCATACTAAATTAAGAAAAAATATATTTAAATGAATATTAAAGACAAATAAAAAAATGAAAATTCAAATAATAAATAACAATAAAAGAAACAACAACAAACGAAAACAAGAGATTAAATATAACATGATATTTTTTCTTAAAATATCATTGCTAGTGTAATCTTGTTCGATGTAGTCTAACATTTATGGAAATAAACAGCTAAAATATAAAAATTAGATTACAATTCATGAAGTTAAAAATATATAATAAAATAATAAAATTAGAAATATTAAATTAATACGGTTCATACCTTATTTCATCAATTCATACAGTAGTCCTAATAAAAATTATTTTTTCCCTTAACACAATGAATATAGTATATCAAAAAATTATTTTCTCTACAGATTCAGAAATATTAAATAATTTTTATTTTCACTGTCGAAAATATAGAGAAAGAGGAGAAATAAAACAGAGAAAATGAAGAAATAAAAATAAATTAATTAATTACAGAAATCAGAGATGGGGAATGTAACATCCCAATTTTGAATAATTCAGAATTTTGTTTGATATAAAGTGAAAAATGTAATTCAAGAAAAAAAAATGACATTGTAACTTATTTGGACTCATTTTGAAATTTTGTAAATAAAATGACAACCTATTTAGTTATTTGATTATGAGGTCACGTAAGTGAATATATATATTTGTTGTTAATCTTGAAATATTTTAAAAACTATTTCAATCCTTGTAATAAAAATCTTAAAATTCTAAAAGCTAACTTTTATCATTTTGTAACTAAATATTTTATTATCTAAACATCCAAAATTTATATCTAAAAGTCTTAAGGGCTCTAGTGTAAGTTAATTAATCAAAAGAAAAATATGCATCTTTATCCGTACAAAAAAAATTTGGGCTGATTGATTTTTGGGCCTTACTTTATTTAGATTATTAATTGGTTCAATATTTCTTTCTTTAGAATAATTAGATAGCACCTCTTCAACCCTTAATTGCTCTTTTTAAGTATTCTCGGTGACTCAGAGGATTTTACCATAGAAAATAACGAAACAGAAAAACGAGAAATACGAAAGGAAAGAATAGAGAAAAGATAAAAGAAAGGAGAGAAAGGAAGAAGTTGGGGTTGGCAGCCCTATGCAACGGTGAGATGAGGAAGATGAAGGACGACGAAACCACTGATTGTCTGGGAGATTGTTACGTTCGTCTGACTACTTTCGAACGACTTATTTGAATTGATTATGAGTTAACTGACTTCGAGCCTTGTCGTGCCCAACATTAACAGGTGCGGATTTCGAGTTATTCTCATATTCTTCCAACATATTTTACTGTTTCTATTTGCTTGTGAGTTTCTTTGCTTGGTTATGTTGCAAGTTTCTTGGCTGTGATTTAATTGTGTTGTTAGCTTATCGTAGTTGATAAGTTTGCTTGATTGCTAGTAAGTAGAGATAAATTCTTTAGTAACGATACTTTATCTTTGAATAGCATACGTATCTGACATGATAGAAGAAACAATTAATGACCACATGTTCTTGTAACAATTTCTGAAATCAGAGTAGGTATGGTGCAAAACATAACCTCAACCATGAATTCGGTACAAGCAAAGTACTTGCATGACTTGACCTATAGAGTTTACACAAATGGATTTGCATTAGAAATTAGTAAACCTTCTAAAAATTGTTCTAGTGATGAATTGTTTACCAAATCGGTGCATATTGTGACACACTTTAGACAAGGTATTGTAATTTAGAGAAACATGCATAAATCTCAAGTCTAGTATTTAATTTCGGTATCAATTTATGAGACTAGAGAATAACATGATTGAATATCATTTGGTTTAATATTATTTGAAATATGACTTGGTTTACTTGATTGTTATTTTCTTGATTATACTTGTTGACCCTTTGTTTCTATGTCGAACTATAGTTACATGTTATTATTTTGAAAAGTACGATATTAATGCATGAATATAGTTTATCAAAACATGAATGCATATTGTTGCATATGAGGCCTGGCCATATTTTATAAACATGAAATAGGATATGATTTAAAGTAAATGGTTAGAATATTATGAGTTATAGTATAAACCATGCTAAATAATTATCTGTCTGAAACTTGACGGTCATGTAGGCGCCAATTTCGGGTAGCGCATGATCGAAGTTTGTATATGCTTGATTGAATTTTTGTGCTTGAAAAATGATGGTCATGTATGCGTTCATATATTCGGGGTGAGCGCAGAACTTGATTCGTGTGGAATGAAGTTCTGTAGGCGCCATATATTCGGGGTATGCGCGGAATTTCAGTCATGTGGGCTGAAATTCTGTAGGCGCCATATATTCGGGGTACGCGCGGAACTTCAGTCGTGTGGGCTGAAATTTCGTAGGCGCCATATATTCGGGGTAAGCGCGGAATTTCAATCGTGTGGGTTGAAATTCTGTAGGCACCATATATTCGGGGTAAGCACAGAATTTCAATCGTGTGGGTTGAAATTCTGTAGGCGCCATATATTCGGGGTAAGCGCAGAACTTTAGTGCACACCACTGAAGTTCTGTAGGCACCATATATTCGGGGTAAGCGCAGAACTTTAGTGATGTGCACTGAAGTTCTATAGGCGCCATATTTGGGGTAGCGCATGACCAGATTTGTACTTGGTGCGTAATACTATAGAGCATGACATAAAAATTATGAAGATTCGAGAAATGCCATATGTGAATATTTGTGCATATACTAATTTATATAAACCATGCATTTGAAGAACTTTTATCTTTTCATAAGAATGATTTTGTTCATCAAGTTTTATTTTCAAAACTGAAATGAATTTCTTATCAATTTCTGCACATGTGAACATTTACATACTTTATATGATATGAGAATTTATATTAGAGCTATATGGTTTGGAATTGGTGAACTGTTTCTGTGTTATGTTAATTAAATTACTTGATCAATTGAGTACTTGTGTGCATAAAGAAAAGGGGACATTCAGAAACTTAAATCAACCAATAGTTTCCATATTTTGACATGATCTTACCACAAGAGCTAATATATTCTGCAAGCTCACAAAATTTTAGATGATACAAACCATTCATAAATGACACAATTCAATAAAGCAAAGTTCAATAACATTTTAAGTATTCCTAGGAGATGAGATCTATCAGGGAACAAGTCATCTAAAGGCGAATGCATCAGGTTTCAACAATTGGGAATTAAGTGGCATTTCTCTGTTCATCTCTACAACAATATGAAATGTTATAAATATCAATTTCAAGCAAAGATGATTCATATAATTAAATTAAATTCTGATACCCTACATCAATAAACGAGATTCTGATATGTAATATATTTGTATGCATGTGAGATAGTACTGTGCAGGTAAATTTATAGACATAAAATATCAACTTTAAATGTACCTTGTCTTATTAATGATCTCCTCATTTGCATACCTCTGCAAGTACGTCTGCATAAAGAAAATGAGATGTTATGATGCGAATGGACCCGAGTGAAATTCAGCTCTCAAACATAATTTAAAGAAAGGGGCAATTTGCTAATAAAAATAATAGATATATAGAAACCTGATCAAGAAAATTGCTAAGGCTCTGGTCTTGCTCTTTTATAAATACACGGCAATTCTCTTCGGTTTGTGGGGCATGAGGTCCAAGGGACCGAGCTACATTCTCTACAAATTTTCTCAGTATAAGCATGAAAATCTCGTCAGTGAAGTACTGTTTTACCAAAAATGGCCTCAGCTTTGCTGTAGCGAAACCTATGAGAGCCCATTTGAAGCTGCTCTTGTCAACTTCATATGTTTTAGTTCCTGATGTGTCTCCTTTTGTCATGATGACATTTGGGTTTGGCTGTGATGAACCCGCTGTATGAACAGCAGGTGAAGGGTGCATCAAGAAGGTATTTATGGCATGTGATTTTGGAGTACCTGCATCTGAGTTTATTACCGCCTTTCCTTTCACATCCCCATGATATTGAGATGAAGAACTTGCTACTGCAGGTGCCTTCTTTTGGTATGCATCTAATATAAGCACAGAAGAACTTGTTACTCCAGGCACTGTCCATTTAACACCACTTTGCTCCTCTTTCAGGTCATAAGCATTTGAATTTTGAACACCAGGGCCACCCCAGATGCAACCAGATGTTCTTCTGCATATGTTATTATAAAGGCTTAAAATAGTAACTAAGTAATTAGAAAAAATAGCATTGGGGATTGGTACGTAGCAATAAAAAGAAATATCAAAAAGAAAAAAGAAAAGTTCTGAGTCGCATTCTTTGTCAGCGACAGTACGACAGAGTCGCAATCTTTGTCATCTTCCTAAAAAAGACTGAGGAGCTCCTAATTTATTAAAATTATTGATATTTTTCTATGATATTTATAAGAAATTAATCCACCTAGTGGCCGTGTTTATGGATGAAGTTATACAAGAATAAGTTCTTATCATATGCTATGAGGAACTAAAAATTGTCCACATGTTGGGTTATATGAAAGCCGGATGGTGGACTCTCTTGTGGATATTAAATAACTGGGTGGCTTGACCTCTAACCTTTACTCAATAAAATATAAAATTGAAGTGCTAAAATGACAGAAGTGCCCTCAAATGTTAAGTTGAATAATCATAAAATTATTAATTTTATGAATCCGGAAGCATCTTTATAATTATAAGTTAAGTGATAAATGTCATCATACATGAGTTTTATGAGTTAAAGGTAATGTACATATTCTGCTTCATAATAATAAAATGATTTCTTAAGTTAAGTACTATTATCAAGCCAAGTTAAAATAGCACACAAAAATTATGCAACCCAATTATTAATAACATAAATAATTATCAGGTGCTGACAATATTAATTGAAGGCATGTATTGATTTCAAATTCTTAATATCATTTACTGCACAAGTCAATTATTACTTGATCCATGTACACAGATGACATGAAGACCCAACCAACAAAGTATAACATGAATTCGAAAAATTTAAATACATCCTAGTTCCATATATGTTTTCTGAAAATTGAGTTTTGGGCTCCTCTCTAGCAACAAATTTTACAGGAAGTTTACATGAGTTGAACAGTTCATAAAACTATTGTAATATGTAGTTATATATACCTGTCGAAGCCACCATCAGGAGAGAGGTTAGATCTTGACTGATTCCTTACATCAGAGACAGGGTGATGATGGGTGTTGCCCCACCTGTCGGTCGAGTTATTGTAATTGTTCAGCTTTCTGCCCCGTTTATTATTGCCATTCGAAGTGTTTCTGTCACTTGATTTAGAAACATGACGTTCCCTTCTGCAAATTAATTTTATTATATAATTAGAGTGATGTTTATCTCATCACAAATTAGGCATTTACATTTTACAGTAGAGTTCAACAACACAGCTGGAATAAAGTAGGGCTTAGACCTACCTACTTTAAAAAAAAAAAAAACACACACACACAATAATGCAGACACCGAATAGGCAAGCGCCGTACCAAGAAAAAGATAATTTTTCTTTTGTTCAGAAAAAACTTTCAAATTAAAAAATTATTATAAGATATCTTTCAAATTTTGAGAAAATGGAAGAGGCACACATACCTAGTGAAGCCATCATTAGTCATGTGTATGGACTTATTCATACTGCATGCATCTACGCGAGAATGATCAAGTGCATTGCCCCATCCATCAGTCTTTGTGTTGTCATGATTTTGCTCGATATCCCGTGCAGCCTGAGACCAAGGGGACAGAGACCTTGATCTGGATAAATCTACGGGTGATGGACCCCACTTTTCAGATTCCTTTTCACTGGCAATATTTTTTAGGTGCTGTGCCGCCTGAGACCAAGGTGATAAAGGCCTTGACATGCCTTGTCGGCCCCACCCGTCATGTTCAGTTCTGGTTTGTTTAACCAAAACAAATAGCAATAAGTAAAAGATGTTAGTATTTGATATGAATTTCATATTTTAGTAGTTGAAGAAAGAACACGTACTCTATGGCAGAAAATATAACTTTTATTCTCAATATTCTCTTATGTGTTATCTTTCATTCAAGAACTTCTTACATATTATATAAATCCATAGGAACTTTGTACACATTCTACTATCACTAAATGACATTTTATCCTATCATAAACCTCCTCTATTTTGTAAATACGTTTTTATCTTCCAAAAACCTAGAAAGAAACAACATTAACTAATACATTTATGACAATTTTAAAGAGTTCCAACATTAACTATTACATTTGACTAATAATTAAGTTTACTTTTTCCAACATAAGAATCGAGATATACTTGCTGAGATCAGCAATCCGTACATTACATGATGCGTGATTTTGTCAGTTAAGCAAATGTACATTACAGTATATTTTTGCTTCTGAATAATAAAAGAATACACGTAGTATTATAATGCCAAGTTAAAATAACAAGGACACTATATGCATCCCAATAATTAACAACATAATAATTATAAGGTGTTAATCTAATTTTAGTTTTCCACTAATAACATAATAATTACAAAGCATGAATTGATGTTTAATGATATTTCAATATAAATTAGTACTAGATTTCAAAAGGCAGTTTTTGCCAAGGAAAATACACAAGTCAATCATAAATTATTTCAAGCTTATTGATGATCCACCCAAAAAAGCACAACAATAATTAAAAAATGTGAAGTACATCGGAAGTTTATATATTTTGGACTTAAAATTTAGAGGAAGTTTACATGAGTAACCAGTCCATCAAACTGGAATTGTATATGTAGTTATATGTACCTATTGAAGCCACCATCTGGCAAAAGGTTAGACCTAGACTGATTCCATGAATCAGGTATAGTTTGATGATCGGTGATGCTCCACCCATTGGAGTTTATATTCTTATTGTTCGGCTCTCTGCCTCTTGACCTTTCCAGAGGCCGTTCATTGTTTCTCCGTCGAACTTTGCGTGAGCGGCGATTGTAGTGTCCAGTTGTTCCCCTTTTGGGATCAGATAAACTTTAAAATTAGGAAAAAGATGGCACTGAATAGGCTAGCTCAGTACCAAAAAAATATGTTTTTCCTTTTGTGAAAATAGAGGAGGCACACATACCTAGTGGAGCAGCGATTAGTCCGGTGTAGGGTTTCATTTCTACTCCATGCATCAATGCTAGTATGATCAAGAGCATTGCCCCATCCATCAGTCATTGTACTCTCATGAATTAGCTGGAAATCATGTGCGGCCCGAGACCAAGGTGACAGAGAATTTGATCTTGATAGCTCTACATGGGACGGTCCCCATTTTTCAGTTTCCTTTTTGTTGCCACTATTTTGCAGGTTGTGTGCTGCTTGAGACCAAGGGGATAAAGGCCTTGACATAGATTGTGTCATAGATGGAGATAGTCGGCCCCACCCATCTCGTTCAGTTCTGGTTGTATTTTTTCCAAGGAAATAGGTGATTTCGTGAGGTAATTTTAAAAATTTACCAAAACAAATAGCAGTAAGTAAAGAATTGAGACATACTTGCTGAGATCAGCTATCTGTGAATGACTGTGCCTCTCCTTGTCTTGACTCCTGTCGGTATTGCTTAATTTGTAAAAAGAATGATATGTAAAAAAAATACTGCAACATCAACTTGGAGTAACGGCAAGGTATTGATCATGACACTTGCTTAATAAGAAAAGCATCTGCATAACATTTGCGCAAAACTGAAGAGAAATAAAACGATAACAAAAAATTACATACCAGTTGGGATGATCCAATGGCCTTCCTGATCTTCTGCATATCAATTATTAAAATGGCTTAATATAGTAACTACTAATTAGGAACCACATGATTAATAACTAGTACATAACAATGAAAACATTCACACCTAAAAAAATTTATCAAGGACCATAAATTTTGGATGTTCTCCATTAACCCAATGAACCTTAAAAGTAAACAGGAACATTAATTTGTTTTTAATTGCTACAAATATTACTGAAAAATATGTTATTTGTGTTTATAACATATAAACCCAATACCTAACACAATCACAGTCTGCGGGAAAAATTCATTATGAAAACCCGCACCACCGACTGCAAATAATCACAACAATAATCACTATGCAAGATATTGGTATAATTAGTTTTTTTTATTCACAACAGAAAATGATTCGGAATGTTCAATAGAGCGTTGTTGTTCGAATAAATCTACTCGTTTCATTCTTTCATTTGCCTCTCTCTCTTTTACTTCGTTTTTATCATCTCAGTGCTACCTTTCTATAGATTTCAAGATTTCATATTCATCCAATATTCGTCAGCGACAGTCCCAGAAGCGGAGTTGGTCATCTTCTTGAAAATGATTGACAAACACCAAGTTTATTATTTATTGATACTTCTTTGATAATACTTGTAGGAAATTGATACACCTAACGACCATGTTTAGTCCATGAATAAAGTTATCTAAGAATAGTTATTATAGTATTATATGAGGGAAAATCCTTATAATGCTGGTTCTATGAATGAAAAAAAATTTAAAACTAATAATATAGCATAATGTTCAAACATTTAAGCATGAAAATGACGGAAGTGCCCTCAAATTAATGTTTAACTTAAATAATTATCGAACAAATAAAAATATTAAATAGAAACTTATTTACAATTATTTGAGGTGATAAATCTAAGGATGCATGAATTTTGTGATTTAAGGAAATGTAGATGTACAATAGCACAGTTCATTTTTTTTTTTTTGAGTCAAAGTACAGTTCATATTCTTGTTCTGAATAATATACTAAACTTGTTATGGACACATAATATCAGTATTATATATTACAAGTTAAAATAGCAGAGACAAAATGTAACCCTAATTATTATTAATTAAGTTTATAATTATCAGCTGTTAATATTATCTTAGTGTAGTTGACATAATTAATTACAAAGAATGTATTGATGTTTATGATATTTCACTAACACGTCTGGATTTGAAAAGGTAGTTTTGTCCAAGCAATGTTCACAAATCAATCATAGTTTATTTCATAAACAGAGATGACAGAACTTCTGTCGCCATAACTTCCCTCCATTGACAGATTATTAATGATCCAACCAAAAAAGTACAACAAGAATTCAAAGAGATAAAATACATCCTAATTCGATATATGTTTTTCTCAAAATTGAGATTTTGAGCTCCTCTCTAGCAACAAATTTAAAGGAAGTTTACATGAACAGTTTCATCATAGTGGAATGGTATATGTAGTTATATATACCTGTCGAAGCCACCATCAGGCGTGAGGTCAGACCTTGATTGATTTCTGGTGTCAGGGATAGTCTGATGATCAGTGTTACCACACCTGCCGGTCGTGTTGTTGTTATAGTTCTCCCCTCTGCCTCTTGGCTTGTCAAAATGTTGTTCACTGTCCCTTTTGACAGTGTTTAATAATAGTAAATAGAATGTCTTGAAAAAAATACTAAAGCACTGAGTTTTAGTTTAGGCAGGGTGTTGATAATGACGTTTGATAAAACAAAGTATCTGCATAAAATATACGCAAAAATTGAAGAGAAAGAAAACAATAATAAAAAAACAAAACAACATACCTGTTTGGGTGATCCGTCTGTCCCCCGGCACTAGATTCATCAGTTTTGTTCCTGAAACAAAAAATGGATATCTAAAAGATAAATAAATGGTATTAATTTTCAACAGATGAAAAATAAAGTATTGCAGCCATTGTGTTCTAGATGTACTGAATACTGTTGCAAGTGGTGTGTGTTAGATGTACTGAATTTAGAAGTAAGGTTTAATCATTATTAATGAAATAAGTTCACATTTAACAATTATGGTAGCCCAAGAAGATTATGTATCCCTGTCAGGTTAATAATTTTCTCCTCTGAAATTTGAAGTGGAGTATCCAGGACTTCTAAGATTACTGGATGGACCTCTTCTATAGCATAAATAGTGTCAGAAAAAATAATACCAAACTAAAAATTCAGAATTTCAAGAAGAAATTTAGAAAAAGACCTACCTTGGTGTATTTCCTTTGCTGCATTCACCAGCTACTATTGACGACAGGTCTATGGATGGAAACAAGTGTGTCGGAGGCCATTTAACGCTCATTCTAGCATTTCTACAAGTAAGCATTTTAGAACTTGGTCACCAAATACTTCATATCATAAGTTCATAACATCTACAAAACCCTATATTAGAATCAAATGAATAAGTGATCTGAACCTGGTAATTCTGCCTCTCCTGAGTTGAGGAAACGTACTACCAGACGGGTTGGATGAGTGAGGATTGGATTGAACAGGAGATGTGCTCGACCCATCAGGCAACCTCTGCCCGTCATTATTAGTAGACTTGCCCTGCCCGATTGACATGGTTTGCGCCATCTTGACTGGAGAGTTTTGACAACTGATGCTGTCATTTCTAATAGTAATGAGCATTTTGCAATAACGAATCAATGTTTGATTTATACAATTACATAATAGCACAAAACCATTAAAAAAATAAAAATACAAAACAATAAATTAACAAAACAATAAAAAAATCTTGACCTTCTGATCTTGCGGTTGCAGCTATTCGGGCTAGGAGACCTACTCTTAGACTGGGTGGATAATCGAGGGTTGGATCCTTTTCGACTGGAAGGCATGCCTGACCCATCAAGCTCCTTGCCTTGATCAGATTGGGCCATGGTGTTGCACTTCAATTAATAACCTGCCTGTATAATTCAATTTATGAAGAACATTTTAAGTAAGCTGTACATAATGAAAAAATTAAGCATAAACCATATATGCTTTGCCTACTGCATATAAAGGAAACAAAAAACTCGTGTGATATGCGTTATATATAGTGGCGTTATTTAAAAAAGTATACTAGAACTTGAATAAAATTATCATAAACCCTAATTTTCATAGCTGACATTTGTTAGTTATGGCATAAAATCACAAAAAAGGAGGGAGCAAAATCCCACTGTATTTTTGTAAAGAAAAATGCATCAGCGCTAATTAAACTAAGGATAAACAAAACTTGGTTGGAGAACCTCAAACTAATCAAGAGAAGCTGCAAAAAGAATAATTTCATAAAACAATGGTTAGCTCCAAAAAATGTTTTTTTGCCTTATAAAACCAACAAAATTTCAAAATAAAACTATTATGTGACTTGTTAGTTGGAAATATTCAACAAAATTTTATTCAATAAAAAAAAATATGAACTATTGGAGATATTTATTCAACATTATTTAATGGAAGGTATGATGTGGATCTGAATTCATTATTATAGAAAATGCGAAGTATGGAATATAATTCAAAATAATTTTTGACATTCGTCAAAAATAATGAAAAATTAATACTAACCGAATCTCAAATACCTATTTGTATGATAATGTCACACGGCCTATCACTAGTACAGACAATGCTACTAACCACGATAAAAAAATGGCCTTTTATACGGTTTCCAAACCGTGTTTACAGGAGTCTTGTACGATAGGTCGCTAAATTGTGCACGGTTTCGAAACGTGTATAAAAATACCATGTATAATTCAAATTTTTTTGCTGATTTTTTTTACCAAAAACATCGTACATGATTTTTAAAACAAAAGCGTTACACATCCTACACGAGTGTGTATAGTATTTATGAGAAAACCGTGTATGAGCTTTTGTACTAGATTTAGAGAAAGAAATTAACATCAATCAGGGTTAGAAAGAAGAATAAATTTACCTGAAACCTTTCTCACGAGTCAGAGAAAGAAGAGAGAAACACAGGCAAGAAAATAAGTGGCTTTTGTAATTGCGGAGTGTTAGAGCTTCAAAAACAAATTTTCGAGGAAATGGATCCTGAGAAGACAGGCATAGACTAAGTGAAGTACAACAAAATGGAAACTACCACTAAACAAATAAATGCTTAATGATTCTTGCCTATTATACATATTACCAATTGGGAACAGGTTGTATCTGATGGGTTCTATGTCTGATCTGGACCGTTCGATCTGCATTAAGATTCATGTAATAATTAAAATTACAAACCATCCCATAAACCTAAACCGGGTGCACGGTTTTCGATGAGAATCAAACAGTTTAGAGTGGATATTGGGCCGAATTTGGTCTGATGCCTATCGGACACCCTTTGCTTGCAATCATTTATTTTGATACAACGGAAATATGACACCTTATGTGTATAACAACAAAAGTGAAACTGAAACTGAAAAACGGAAAAAAAAATTTACCACAGTTTCAAAGAAACCAGGATTAGAATGTAATTAATGTTACTATTCAAAAAGGGTGTTAGTGGGTTTCTTTGTAGAGGATTGGTCACCAGGACGGTAGTTTTGAACAGGCTTGCTAATGAACAAAAGCCCTGTTCATTACCGGCCCAGATCAAAATTGAAATGAATAGGCCCTGTTCGTGATCAGCCCGAAACAAAAAATTTCATGTCCATGTTCAGCCCGTTCAATTTTGTTCAAAACTCAGCCCTGTTCGAACTTGAGCCCTGTTCAGAACAAGCCCGGTTTAGTGAACAGGGCTGAACAATGGACAGACAACCGGGCCTTGCTTTGGACAACTTCTGAACAGCTGCACTTATATTTGAAATTTTGGATCGCTGCCTTGGTTTTCAAACTGAGCCACTTGTGAATATACAGAATTAATTTAATACAGCCAGTTCAATTCATGAAAATTTTGACTCAGCAACTAAATATAGCCAATTTTGAATTATAACTAATTGTCAAACTATAATTTTTAATCAACAACTCAAAAATCCAAAATTCCCACAACTAAAAATACAAAGATCAATTTACAAAATTATCAAACAATAACATCAAAGACCAGCAATAAAAACAACAATTAAATGGTATTTCTGAACTCCAAGCATTCAAACATAACCTGCCAAGTTTCACAACTCCAAGCATTCCAACATAACCTGCCAAATTTCACAAATAAAAGTATTAAACAGCATGTAATCACTACTTAAAATTTTCCAGTAAAATATGAGACAATAAAATTTAATGATAGTGCTCAGACCATAGTATGGTTACTGGTGCACTGTAAGGGTTGGAATTTTACAAAACCTTAACATCTTTGGCCCACTGTAAGATTTGAACGGTACCTACTGGTACCGGCAACATACAACAAAACAGCACAGGGCACCTCAACTGGTACCAGTATCGACAGTCAGAATAAGAGTAAACAGTCAACACCTTTAAGTAGGATTAAATCGAGCTTCGGTCAGAAGAGAGATTGAGAGGTCTCTCAGAGCAGTACCTTCAAAAAAAAAAGCCTTCTAATCATGTAATTTTTTTTATTATACACTGTTAGATTATAATAGTCCACTAAAATTAAAATGATAGAACCTCTAAAATTTGACAGAACTAATACTTTTAAGGGGCAAAATGCAAAACTTGAATACTACAAGAATTGAAATTGCAATGGATTTCAATTCTAAGTGATCCACATCAAGCCCGCACGATTTCAGGTCATAAGCAGTAAAGTGGGGCCTGAAAAAAAAAAAGCATTGTTATTTATACAAAATAAAGATGACTTATAAGTACCAGAAAAGCTGTTGTTTAAATGAACATAAGAAGATCACTGAACCAACTAAAAAGCACCATTTTCACAAATTAAAAATAAAAATCCAATGAAAAACCCACTAAAAAGCTTAACCTCCAGATGAAAACTATAGAACTACAAGGGTTAATTGCATCATATCCTCTGATTGTTAATAGGAAAAGGAAGGAAAAGAGCTCATCTCAACCAACTGGCCATTGCAGTAATTTTAAAGGCAGAATATCGGAAAGAAGAAACAGTAATAAAGTTATTACTCAATTTCATATTTTCAACTTACAAGTACTTTCAGTTTTTTCATATCTTTAGAAAATCCAGTAATCAAAACACCGATAGTTGCTCTTAAGCATCGCATCTAAAATTTATCAGAGAAGCCCGCGTAGATGACTATCATGTAAAGCATTTTATCACATTCAATCATTTCCACAAATTTGTTTTGCTAAAATGCAAACATGAGCAATTATAGCAAAACCAAAGAACATTAATCGACAATAACACGTACCTTCTTCAATTGAGTAACAAATTAGTACATTTCTGATCCATGATTCCAGTTGAAGAACAATTCTCTAATGCTATCTACAAAGTAGAAAGAACAGAAGAATGAGAGTACAATTCCGATTGCAAAACCAAATATAAAATTCAATTGATACTGAAACCAAGTATCAATTAAAACATAACACCAAAATAAGCCCCCGATTACCTGTGCAAGTCAGAAATTAACTTTTAATACCTGGCCAGGAGATGGCTCAGGCCCGTTCCAATAAACATAGGTCTGAATCACATCCAAGCCGCCATCTTTCGCCTTTTGTATCAAATCTGGCCACATCTTTTACTAAAAAATAGCACATGCATCACACCAAAAGAAATCAGAGAGAAAGAAATCTATAAGAAAAAAGAGTAAAGAGAAATCAGATCAAGAAATTGATACCTCGGGTGTACTTCTGGGGTAGTGAATCGATCCAGAGATCAGAATCTTTCGCTACCCATTTATCACAATCGCTATGTGGTCGTACATCACATTTGCTGCGACCGCGACAAGCTGCGAGGCCACCAATTGCGACGGAGGAGAAGAGACACAGCAGAGGTGGCGCGACGGAGGAGAGGTGGCGCCAACGAGAGAGATCACTTTGCTGGGAGACTAGCGGCTGCGGAGGGGAGAGAGAGAGATCGGACTTAGAGAGAGGCGATATCGCTAGTAGGGTTGTGGGATCTGCTCAAAACCCCTTCAATCGGGCTGCTCGGAAACTGTTCAAACGGGCTTTCTCAAAACCCTTTCAATCGGACTTAGGAATGAACATAACCGAACAAAGTTCAGGTTCAGTTCAGGTTCGGTTCACAAATAAAAATTAAATTGAACTGAACCGAACATTGGGCTCAGTTCGGATCACATCTTGTTGAACATTAATTTTTTATGTGTTCAGCCTGGTTGTTCATGGACAAGCCCTGTTCAATTAGCAGCCCTAGTTTTGAAACAGATGTGGTTTTCATAATTAGAACACATAGAAAAACCAAATTAATTAATTAATAACAAAACTATTATATATCAAAAGACTTATATATTATTGTAGGTAGAGTCCTGTAGATTGATTTGTTGAGATTGAATTATAGATTGATTTAGGTGAAATGGTAAAAACTAAAAAGTCCGAGTTTTAATGTGTGTTTGGAATTTTGAAGATGTTCAATGTATGGTTCATGTCGGATTTGTGCAAGTATTAATTTCATTTTGGCTATTGTAAAAATACAACGTTTTTAATAAAGGATGGGTTGTAGATGCCTTTCTTGTTAGTGCCTCCACTATTTTGACGGTTTTAAAATTTCATTAACTTAGAATTGAAAATTAAAAATAAGAAAATTAATCCATTAGCAATATACATCAATATTTTTTTATGAACGCATTTTTTTGTTTAAATTAGCTTTAAAAAAATTCCAAAAAATGTAAAATTTGGTCTTCAAGCACATTTCAATATGGAGAACACATCTAACGGTTCGGATCGACCATTAGAATTTTGAAAACACAAATTTTGAGCCATTGCACGGAGGTCTTCTATGCTACGCGTAGCATATTAGCAATTTCCTATATACACTACAGCAGAACAGTTTTTCTGCGACCGGTATCAGCTACCGGCGTCAGCACCGGTAGCTGATAGTTGATTTTTTCCAAAAAAAAAAAGGAAAAACCAAAAGCGGCAGCGACCATATCTGCTACCGGCACCTTCGCCGGTTGCTGAAAGTTTTTTTTTTTTTTTTTTTTTACGCGTCGAAATTTTTCAGCGAAAATTTTCGCCCCAAAACCCTCGTTCGCGCGCCAGAACCCTCATTTCGCCCCCAAAACCCTCGTTTTTTTTCCTTCAAAAGTATTAGAAAACCCTCGCGTCTTCCTCCCGATCAGTCCAGACCCAAACCCTACACCCCAGCCTACCCCTGCCTCTCCTCTCTACTCCGCCTCTTCCTTCTTTTCGCCTTGCTCTTGCGCTTGTGGCAACCCCCTCCCCCGATTCCGATTCGCTGTTAGTCAGCGTGGGAGACTACGCTTATCATTCGTCCTCTCTCCATTTGCAAGACGATGAGGCTGGAAATATAAAATCAAATGGGTGCCCTGCTGATTCGTGAATTTGTACTCGGAGACGGTCGAGAGGCGGGGTTGAGAAGTCGTTATCCACAACCTTGGTACCGCGACTGGCTTCTACGGAGGGTTTCGCCCTTTCCTTGATTGGTCAGTCTTTTGTCTTATACTGTCTTGATTCCATTTGTGTAAATGAGAAATGAAAAATTAGAGTTGAATTGACTTCCTTGTAAAAAAATGAGAAGACATTGAGTCTTAATTGAGGGAGATTTAGGGGTTTTAGTTTTGTTAAAAAGTTAGAACTGAATTGCAATTCAATCGGTGTGTTGAAATTTAACTAAATTGAGGCATAATTGACTAAATTGAGGGAGATTTAGGGGTTTTAGTTTTGTTAAGAAATTAGAACTGTTAGTCACTGTTGTTGAAATTTGACTAAATTGAGGAATAATTGTAGACTTAGTGCTTAACTGAGTCATATTTGCACTATTTTTTATGCTTACTTTTCCTTAAATACTGTGTATTTTTCATGTATATGTGGTTAGTCAAATCAAGCAAAAATACAACAGAAGACTCAGTATGCCCATTCTGAGACACATAACTCATGCTCAGGTGACTATTCTCTGGTACAGCCAGAAATTTAGTGAATCTAGATATGACCAAAGCATGGTTATGATATCTTAAATTTGTTTACTCAAAAAAAAAAAAAGATATCTTAAATTTGATGGCATTGTACTGTTTTCTTACCTTTTTTAATTTTGATGTGTTCTCAGATCATTCTATAAGGAATTGGTGAAGGTAATTGAAGCATTAGATCATATTTTGTTAATTCCAATCTCATTGTTGGTTTTGTTAGATAAAGAACCATTTTTTTTTTGTTGATTTCAATCTTGATTGATTATAGGTTAATATATGTTATATTTTCCAATTAAAATTAGCCTTTAATGGAGGTTCATTTTATTTATATTGAATTGTGTATATATTTCATAGATTTCCTTTGTTATTTTCAGACAAGGAGAAGGGTAAGAAAGGGGGCAGCTGCTAAACTCAAAAAGGAAGAGAAGAAAGAGGCAAAAGCAACTACTTCTAATGATGACAAGGAGAAGAAGAAACTAGCTGCTAAAAAACGAGGTAATTTAGTTTCTATTTTTATATAGATACGATACAAATGCTCTACCTTTGTTCCTTTGTTCTTTATATTTATGTTAGCGTTTTCGTTTGTTGAAGAATGGTGATTTTCTGGTATGAGATGGCTTTTTGCGGTTACAGTTTTTTTTCTTCTGATTTTTGTTGCTGGTACTTTTGGCACTAAACTGACAAGGACAAATACTTTGGTATTTTGCTGTTTGACAGGTATTTGTTATCTGACAAGATGAACTCTTTGCATTTTTTTGTAAATTAAACCTTCAATTCGTTGTTCTATGTGAAGCGTCATTTATCATCAATACTTGTATCTTTCTGCTGTGGCATGTGAGTGTCGACCGAGCTCTCTTGTTTGGATCTAAAAATGGGGAGATTTTTATTACTGGGTGATATTCAAATTAATTGTGAGACTGATAGGATAAATTACTGGGTGATATTCAAATTTGTCCCATTTTAAAAATCTAGGGACTGTACAGAAAATTTACAGAGGTACTGGGTTATTGGATCTAGGAGTTCAACTCAAGAAGGATGCATAGTAGCGTAATCACAAAAAAATCTGAACCAACTTGTAAGGAACAATCAGGTATTATATCACATGTTTGTGCCTAGCTAGGTTTTTGTTTTAGTTTCATGTGGCTTTGATGCTAAGTTGAACTGATTTATGAATTGCAATAGGTACAATCAAACAACTTAAGAAAAAAACATTGCACCACCGGCAGAGAAGGTACAGAAACATGGTGGAATCAATTTATAAAAGAAAAGGTTGGAAAGTTCAGCTAGGTATTCTTTGTTAGAGTTAGAAATGATGAGCTTGAATTATGTAAATTTTGTAAATTTTAATTATTGTGTTATTTAGTAAAATTTTGAATTATGTAAATGTGATATTATTAATGTGGAATTAATATGTAATTTCTATTACCTAAATGTGATATTAATTAATGTGAAATTAATATGTAAAATTAAATGTGATATGAATTAATGTGAATTTAATATATAAATCCTATATTTTGCAAAAAAAAAATACCAATGGTGACCGGTTTTTGGGGTATCAGCGACCGTGAAATCGGTCGCTGATGCCTTAACATGACGTCACCAAAACATATTAGCGACCAAACCAAAAACAGTTGCTGATGAAGTATCAGCGACCGGATGACGTCATTCAGCGACCGGTGACGTCATCGGGCAAGCATCAGCGACGATAGTATCAGCTACCGGTCTATCAGCGACTGGAATATGTCATCAGCTACCGGAATAAGTATCAGCTACCGGCGCTGTTAGTATCAGCTACCGAAATTCCGGTAGCTGATGCTTGGTTCTGCTGCAGTGATATATATATATAGAGGTTGGCTAAGCTCAAAATGTTTATTCCTAGTCTCAGGAACAAACGATTCGGTTCTTCAGTTTTCAAAGTTCAAACGGTCGATCCAAACCGACAGATGTTTAATCTATATTAAAATATACTTGGAGGCCAAATTTTACATTTTTTAGAATTTTTTTACTATTTATTAAGATGGTTTGAAAATCGCTGTTTTTCAATGATGCAGAATTTTAATAAAAACAGCGATTTTCAAACCATCTTAATAAATAGCAAAAAAATTCCAAAAAATGTAAAATTTGGTCTCCAAGCACATTTTAATATAGATTAAACATCTGTCAGTTTGGATCGTCCGTTTGAACTTTGAAAACTGGAGAACCGAATCGTTTGTTCCTGAGGCTAGGAACAAACGTTTTGAGCTTAGCCAACCTCTATATATAGAGAGAGAGAGAGAGAGAAGTTTTATAGACCTGGTCTAGTTGTTCTACTAGCGACTTTTAAATTTTTTATTATGAAGAATTAAAATTTTAATAAATTTATATATGAAAAATAAGCATATTTAAAGTTTAAACCCTCCACTATTAAATTTGTATGATTTGATGGATGTAAGGTCAAATTAAAGACTATGTAAGGATCTATCGACAATTGGACAAATAATAATAAATAATTGGTTGTCGAGAATATAAATGACTTAAATGAGAATAAATCTTTGGTTTAGTGGCAAAATGATGTCTTTTTAAAGATCTTAATATGATAGATCACATGCCCCAACTGACCATCGATAGGGCGGTCATATAATTTTAGCAAACCGTTTAGCCTTTGGATGATCAATTTCAATTTTTTTCAGTACCGAACCGCTCAGTGTATGGCCGGTCAGCTACAGTAACTTTTTTTTTTTGTAGAAATCTTAATATTTTCATCTAAAAATGAAAAATGAAAAATGTTCAATTTTATAGCAAACAAAAATATTCAATTTTATACTATGTCCTCAATTTTCTTCACCAATCTTATACATCAAAATGAAAATTTAAAATAAGCTTAGGGTCTTATTTATTTATTTATTTATTTTATTTATTATGTGCTATAGGACAAAAAATGCAATTAATATTTTCAATATATAATATATTATATAAAAATAGTAAATATAATTTGAAAATTAAAAACTACTTGTTTTTTTTTGTAATTAGAGGTTTTGTTTCAAATAAAATAAGAAAATAATTTATTTATGTACCACATTATTCATTCGAATAGTCTGCAATAATTTTAAATTATCTTAGAATCTCTATACTAAAAAAATATTTACAAGTATATTAATATGTGCTCATCATGTGTCGTGGAAAGATTAACGAATTGATTGTTTTTTCACATCATTTAACCAATGGAGATTACTTTTTTATTTATGCTATAACATACAAATTTATTAAATGAAAAAATGTACAAATAAATGTTTTCCTCTGTACTGCATTTTTTACCTAAGATCTTTAAAAAAAATAAATGCTCATCATGTGATCTATCATATTAAGATCTTTAAAAAAAATTATTGTAGCGGACCGCCTAGTATTTGCATTTTTTACCTAAGAGCACATAATAAATAAAATAATAAATAAATGAGGCCTTAACCTTGTTATAAATTTTTATTTTGGTATATGGGGTTGGTGAAAAAAATTGAGGACATAGTGTAAGATGTAACATTTTTATTTGCTATAAAATTGAACATTCCTATTTTTTCATTTTTAGATGAAAATATTATAATCAAAAAGCTATTGTAGCTGACTGCTCAGATGCTAGGCGATTTGCTAAAATAAGCTGATCGATCGATCCATATCCGTTCATATAGCTGAATTTTAGTTATCTGTATTCGAATAATTAATATATACCATATAGTTTAAATATATATTATTAATATATTTATATATATATCTACGGATATCCGATCCATATCCGTTCATATCCGTCTAATATTTGATTCGTATCCATATCCGTATCCAAAAAATAAAAGGGAATACCAATATAATTTTACCACTATTCGATCTGTATTCGATCCGTATTCGATCCGTTTGCACCACTACATAAAAAACTAATTCAAAAGGAAATACAAAAAATGCAAAAAAAAATGTTCACAAATGGACGGTTGCAATGAAAACAAAAATGGAGAGGAGCTGGAAAAAGGTTGGGGCAGCTCTAAATTTGTCATTGAATGTTACAAGTAGCAAAAATGCACGTCTCCATGAGAGCTTTTCGCAGCTCCAGCTTCACTATGGACCATAGGTTCATTCTATTTTTTATACTTCACAGATTGGCAGACCAAGTCTATTTAAGAGTATTCATTTTCTTTTATTCTCCACACAGCTTTGGTTTTTTCTTCCCCAATTGACGGAATCACGGAAATAAATCTGCTGTGATTTCAAAGAATTACATCAAACTGCAATTCCAAATCCACCCATTCATATCTTTTAAAGTTGGAATTACCGAGTCCAGTAATTCTTTGAAATCACAGAAAATTTATTTCCCAAATTGACGACTCTTTTTTCCAATAAACCAAATTTAAAATAAAGAAAGGCAGAATCGGCCCCTTGTGAGAATCGTCTCCTAATTGTGAGAGTTGATCTTGAGTCGGTCAAAACTCGTTGGACTCGGCCGATTCACCACTATTTATCTCGGTATTAATTTGAAAAATTGGGGCCGTTACGCAACTCAGTTAAAATCAGATCGATATTGTCTAATTTCATTCCGACTCGGCCTATTCCAATCCAACTCGGCCCAATTTGCAAATTATGGTTATATCTTATATCTTAGGTTCAATAATAAGTTCCTCCTATGTAATATGTCAATTAATCTCATAAAAATAAACTTCTATTCTATTTTTGACAAATATTTTGGGATTTTAAAAAAGTCCCAATTTTTAATCTGGAAGTTATTTAATCTTTTTAAATAAAAATTCATTTTTTTGTTGAAATAATTATAGGCCGTAAATCTGCAAGTTTATGGAAACACCTTTTTAAGATAAAACATACATTGTAATAAAAGCAAATTTCACTACTTTAGAGCAAGAAAGGATTGCAGAGGAGTAGGGTAGCACATAAATATAAAAATGAAGGCGCTCTGTTCCATGATTTAATAAATAGTGATACTTGGGCCTTGGGCCTTGGGCCTCTCACCTTCTTTCCTGTAACGAACAACTCACCGGAGGTTGCTTCCATCAAAGTTGGCATGTGAAACTTAAAGTCCATTTGGCCGGCTTATCAGTTATACGTAACAGCAATTTTCCTGATAAATCTGGAATAGATTAGATAATCAGGTCTTTTTTTCTTTCACCGAGCCACAAAATCAGTCCTTACCTCATCATCATCATCATCATCCATAAACTGTCTTCCTTTCCATTTCTCTGTCTGTGTCTGTGTTGTGTTGCTTTCTCTGACTAAATCAATGGACCTTTTGCTATCTAAGATCGATAGATCCCCGTGTCACCGGTGCATGGCAATTGAAGAGCGATATCGAGCAACTGCTTGACAGTCTGCCCTCAGTGAAGTATCTGATGGAGAAAGCCGAGTGTTGGCACTTCAAGAACCAAAATATTGCCCGTCTCTTGGTGAAGCTTCAAGATGCTGCCTATGATGCTGAGGATGTGATCGCAGAATTCGATTATTATGAACTACAGCAGAGGATAGAAGGACAGGCAAGTGCAACTCTTTAAATAATTTAACTTACATCTGACCTAGCAGCTACAAATTATCTAGGATTTCCACAAATTGCTCAAATTTAATAATTTTATGTGAGACTTCGTTTTAAAATGAATGGCTCACGTCTAAGTCCAATAGTCCAATGTCTTCTGAACGCACTTTGAACTTCAATCAATCAGATAATCTAAAAAATTTAGTAGTTTGACAACAATTATATTGGGTTTGGATTCAAAGAACTAGTCTTTGGCATAGTCTTCGGATGCTCAGGACTAGATCCATAGTGGATATTTGAATTGAATAGGGCATAGAAGAAAAAATCGGCCGATTCCGATCCAATTTAGACTGGAATCGGCTGCCGGTGATCCGATTTTAGACCGAGTTTCTCGGTTTCTGATTTTTTTTACGACAAAACAAGTTCAAACCGGTTTAGTCAATCGATTTTTCAGAGATTATTGACATATAGGGCCGATTATCACCAATTTTCATTATTGGGAGTGATTTTTCAGAATAAGGGAAGGCATTTGATTGTCATTAGTTTTGGGAGTGAAAGCCGCAGTCAGATCTGGGAGAGATGAAGCCGCAGTCAGATCTGTGCCATTAGTTTTTATTAAATCGGTGCATACTTTTGAATTTTGATCCACTGGGTCTGAGCTATCACCGTCTTGCTGCAAATAGAAATGCGCCACGAACTATGATAAAAAAAATGTATAACGGGTTCTAACTGTTTTGGAAATGGATCGAAAGTTTTTGCCTCAAAGTCGTATGTTTTTTGTCATGTCACATCTTATCTTACTGAGAAAAGGTTCTTAACCCATGTGGTTGTGGTTATCCGCGTCACTAATGAAGGCGAATGAGATGGTACCACACAGAGTCGCAGAGGGAACAAAAGGTATGATTTGGTTCTGAAACTCGGCCGATTCCGAGTCAACTCGGAATCTGCCCAGTCCGGTCCGAGTTTTACCCGAGTTTCTCGCTTGTGCAATTTTTTTATCAAAACTCGGATGAACAGTGTCTGACTTGGTCGAGTCAGTCAATTTTCTTGCCGAGTCAGACCGAGTTCTGGCCGAGTTTGACCGAGTCTGGCATTTTTTCAATTTAAAAAAAAATTTCAACAGTTTTTATATATTTGCACGTTTAGGCACGGGTTAGGCATTGCTTAGATGATGCAAGAATTAATATATTTGACAGCATATTTGACAAAAAAAATAATATATTTGACTCTATGTGATTTGTAGACAATGCATGACTTTATATGAAATTTCTTAGATATGCATATTTGACAGTATATTTGAGATAGCATATTTGAGACAACATACGTTTGACTAAGTAGTAAATTAATTTGTGCATAGGGCTATAGTTTGTTTTTTTTTTTTTTATTTGACTAAAGTAAAAGTTACTTTTATATTATATATATTGGCGACCACTTCACAAGCTCATCTTCATATGAAGTACAACCAAAATACAATTCTTTTAACGCATACAATTCATATGTTGGATATGAGGATATTAATAATTCTTCATTTGACACTATATTAATGTCTTCCTTTTTTGGTTCTGTACAATAATATTCCCCATTTGTATTTTAATACAGAGGATGATGAGATTATCCAGCCAGCTCGGCATAGCTTCTGGCAATAAAAAGTGTGTTTAATTTTTAATTCTTGTATTACATTATATAATTAATGAATTATTTGACTGCAATGTTTTGTCTTAACATAGTTTTATTACAAATAACTTTTTTACCAATTATTTTATACGTTTTGGGTCTTTTGGCTACAAAACAGGCTTTCTGCCAAAAAAATCTGAGTTTTCGAGTCAACTTGTCCGATTCTGGCCGATTCATCCGATTCCGATTGCACGGTCAAGATGGCTACAAAACAGGTTACAAAACAGGCGTATGAAGGCTTCAGGACCATCTGATACTTTTTAGTGGAGAACTAGAATTTCTCTATGCCCTTGGATCTGGCCATCTGTCCTCGCGTTTGCTTTTCTTAATATAAAAAAAAATTATAAATATATTAACACCTTGTTTGGATGGAGAATAGAGGAAGGGAGGGAATGGAAAGAAAATAAAACTTTCCGTCGAATCGTGTTTGGTTGACAAAATTATGTCGGAGGTGAAGGGTACAGGAGGTGAAAGATTTAACCTTGTATCATTAAAATTAATAGAATTGGTTTCCCTCCCGATTTGGGATGTAACGGATGGAAAGAAATTTTGTTGTAAATATTGTTAGAAAAAATAACACAAATGCCCACCTCTATATCTTACCTATATAATTCTTATACAAGTTTTTTGTCACAAACCTACAACAGCTACCGAATTTCTCATTAATATTCTAAATTTTAATCAACCAAATAAGAAATAAGACAGAACGGAAAGTTAAATTTATTTTCCCTCATTAATCATCCAAACATAAAAAAGTTAAATATGTTAATATTCCTTTCTATTCCATTCTATTCCTTTTTATTCTTCCCATCCCCTTCCTTCATCTACTCTCCATCCAAACAAGGCGTAAGGAATCAAAGATGAAATAGAACAAAATTTCTGAAGTTGCAGCAGAAAACACAGACCAAAGAAGGAAATAAAAATAAAAAATACAGATATGAGATAATTAATACGAGCAGAACTAGCGTGCTCCTAAGTTCATCGAACCTCTTGTGAACTTGACTCTAAAATATATCAAATCAACTTTAAACGATGAATCCAAACCGTTGAAATCCTTCTACCTAATGATTGATGCGTCTATATGTGAAAATTTTAAAGTTTCGAATTAATTTAATATAGAGTCAAGTGGTCAAAGGAGTCCAAAAAATGAATGCATTAAAATTAATTTATAAATATTAAACTTTTGACCACTTGACTCTATATTAAATTAATTCGAAACTTTAAATTTTACACATGTAGACGCATCACTCATTAGGTAGAAGGGTTTCAACGGTTTGGATTCATCGTTTAAAGTCAATTCAATATATTTTAGAATCAAGTTGACAAGAAGTTTGGTGAACTTAGGAGCACCCTAGTTCTACTCAATTAATACACAAAAATATATCAGTTACAGACATGTAAGCTCTAAATTGTCCTACAAAACACAGGGTCAGACATAATAAGTAATGTATCTTTATCAAACAGCGAGCACGAATGGAGTTCTCCGCTCAGCTAGTTAATTTGGAAAAAGATTTAGCAATGGTGCAACTGATCATATAATCGCACAAAACAGCCGATAAGTTTTGTCTCTTCTCTGTTTTCCTTCTCACATAAATTGCCTACAAATAACATAGAGAAAACACAATAAGTCTTAAATATTCCCTTTTTGCTTCTTGTGTACCTAACAAATCTAGTAATCTACTTTAAACTTCATTGAAAAGTCTTTTAACAATATCCTTCTTTAAATAATATAAACATATTGCTTGAAACATATGTAAATTAATTGTTTCGCCAACACATGTGACAGTCCTCTGCCATGCATCTACCAAATACAAAACTTCATATACAGTATTTCAGTATGTGCAAGTGAAGCTGTACAGTTATATATAAAACAATGTGGGTTTATGTGCAAGTGGAGCTGTACAGTTACATATAAAACAATGTGGAAGTACTAGGATAGCTATAGCAGAAATAAGTACCTCTGTTTTAGATATTCTTACAAGCGCACTCTATTTGCTTCATGGTGCTGCTTCAATTGCTCTGTCAGTGTTGGATGGCACCCAAAGAAATACAAACTATTTAGCAAAGGTGGAAGCCCATTTTCCGGTAAAGACTGGACTTTTATGCAATTTATTATTTCCATTCGTTTTACAGTAACTAGGGTGTGCAGCTCTTCTGGTAATGACTCAAGATTGGAGCAATCACCAAAGGCAAGTTCTTCTAGATTGTCAAGGCCATTCAACCAACCCTGAAGATCCCCAGTGAACATTCTTTCTTGCAAAGAACCCCAGATTACCAGTGCTTTCAAAGAACGGGGCGGGTTTCTTAGAAATGATAATTTTAGGCTAGAGGTATTATCAATTTCCAATTTGTGAAGCTATTTAAGTGGCTCCCCTGGTGTTTCATTGTCAACTGTAGATATATCCGATTGCACCAGCTTAGGACACTTCACAATAAGCAATTCCTCCAGGATGGATGGGTTACTTAATTGTATATATTGCAGCTCAGCACATTTTGTGAGTTTGAGTATCCTTAGATTATTAACTACTTGGCTTGGAAGGGAGGTTACATGCTGGCAATTATACAATTCCAACAAGTTTAGAGAGTAGACATTCCCAAGGCAGCTGGGAAGTGACCTATCGAGCTCACCACATGAATCCAGTTTAAGATTTAACAGGGGGGAAGGTAGAATCAGATTATGCGGGCAACATAGCTTGGGGCAATCGGTTATCGTTAGCTCTGTTATGGATGAGCTGCTAATGCAACTCAATGGTAATGAATTCAGATTTATACATGATTTTAGATGCAACTTTTCGAGGGAGGACAGTTGATGTGACACAAAACACTCTTGAAGGCTTTCCAAATTGGAGCATTCGCTAATATCAAGTGAACGTAAGCAAGGCAGCTTTTCAGTTTGCAACCATGATGCTGAACTTCTCCCCATGTAGTTCTCAATGCATAATGACTCAAGGTTGGGATGCGGCTCGAGGCCTTCTATAATATCCTCATCAATAAATATGTCCCCATTTTGAAAGCTAGTACTTCTACCTGGGGACCAGCTTAGAGTCAATTTAGTGAGATGCTTCTTGTTGTGAAGGCGAGCTTGAGCAGCATCCTCCCGAGTCGCTACATTCTCAAGCTTATTAATCGTTATGTGGCCCCGAAGTCGGGTCATATTCTTCAACTCTTGAATCTTATACCCATCCTCTACAAGGACTTCAAATTCTGTTAGTTTCTCAAGTGAAATTAGCTTCCCTATTCCAGGTATAATTGAACTTATCTCCATCTCCTCAGTGATTATTCGCAGATTGATTAAATTAGTGAACTGTTTGGGAAACCTCTCAATTGGGCATCCTTCCACATTAACCACTTGAAGGTTATAAAGCTGACATAGAGAATCAGGTAAGCTTCTAATTCTTGTGAAACTTAGGTTAATATAAAAGAGAAGCTTCATGTTGCCTACATTTTCTGGAAGTTCATCAATTTGACAGTTCTCTAGGTGCAAAAAGCGGAGAAATTGGAGTTGATTGAATAATAATGCAAGTCTTGGTGGACTCAATTTAATCTCATAACTGAAATCACTAAAGAATAGAAGGGACCGAATACTTTTGTACTTGCCTATCTCTGTGTCAATTAAATCAATTTGATTTCTATACACTGATAGATGGCGAACACCATTGCATTTTTCTAAGATCCAATTGTTCTCTTTTAGGCAGTAATATGTACCCAGAGATAGATATTTTGCAAGATCATGAATGAGGTCATGTACAAGTGTTTGACCATACTCATCTTTAATAAAGAAAGATCTGCTTATAAAATCAAGAAAGTACTCGAGGCCCTCATCTTCACTATTAACTATACCATCTGCTACCCAGACAGGGCACAAACAATGTAGAGATAAATTGAAATCTTTTCGAAATAAATTTATAACGTGGAAGCAACGCCTTAGATGTACTGGTAAGTACTGATAGCTTACTCCTAGTGTTGGTAGAATATCACCATCAGCTTGTTTAATTTGCCACAATTCACTGTTCAAGATATTCCTCCATTGCCTTGGGGTCAAGTTCACACGCAAAGTTCCACCCAGAGTTTTAGCTGCAAGTGGAGATCCCTTTAGTCTGTCAGCAATTTTCTTGCCAATGTCCTCTAATTCAGGGAACGAACTCAGATCCAAAGATCCAAAAGCGCATTTCTTAAAAAGATCCCAATAGATGGCATGGGGCAAACCATCAAGTTCTATTGGTCCTAGAGTACCTATTAACTTGGCAATCTTTGGCAAACGGGTGGTAATTAATATGATGCTCCCTGCAAGCCCAGACCTTAGAGGTTTGCACAAACTTTCCAACTCTAGATATTGTTCTTGCCAAACATCATCAAGGACAACGAGGCACCTCCTTGACTCCACCTTTTGTTTTAGTGTCTGTTGAAGAGACTCCAGGCTAGTGAAATTATCCCAAACACCTGCTTGTGTCTGATTGTTTCTTGACTCGCCCATTGTTGACTCTGTGTTAGCCGATTCAATCATTGACCTCGTTACTTTTTTCAAATCAAAGAAATCTGATACACAAGCCCAAATTCTCAACTCAAAGTGATTTTTCACCCTTTCATCATTGTAAATTAGCTGAGCTAGTGTTGTCTTCCCAACACCACCAATACCAACAATTGGCAAAACATAAATGCTATCTGCTCTTCTTCTCTTTGCACAACCTGATGACAAAAGAGATTCCTCGTTATTACTACTAGAGGCGCCCGAGGCTCCCAAATCATGACCAGGTTGTAGCATAAGTTTGACTACCATTTCCACTTCCTTTTCCCGACCCAACAATTGCTCGGCAATAACAGAACTTGTCTCACATTGCACTGCCTTGCTATAGGGGTTTGGTTCATCAGGTGAGCTGAATTGACTGATTTCCCTTTCTAGCTTTGTACTAATAGAATTTAGCTTGGCATGAATATTCTTAATCTTGCTTTTTGAGTTACATAGTAGATTCTTGATAAAAGCAACCAGAGAATATAACAGTTGATTGGTGATCTACAAAAGAATAGCAAGTACATAAGATGAATAAACTAAATGCAAATTGGAAAGTGGAACTTAGTGCTGGAAAACATTAGAACTTGTAATTAATTGAATTCTTCGGAGGTTAAGGTACTCTACCGACAATGACGAAGTCTTACTTTTAATTTCAACAACTTCAACAAATTCTGAATTTCTATGTGAATAATTAGACAGTCTAGGTCTATCTGAAATTCAATAAATCTAGTGCAATAATTAGAGCTTCATTAGTTGACTAGAAAAGCAGCAAAGAGCTCATTATTTTTTTACTTTTTGCCCACTCGTTGTTGTTTCGAAGTTATTGCATATTTTTAAGAAAAAAGATTTACTCATTCTGGTCTTGGAAGATTGGTGAGATTTCTTCTATCATAATTCACAAAGATTGGTTTAGTTGGAGGAAACTCATCTACTTTAGATAAATATGGGGTTTTGTTGACCTAATTATCCCGTGACTAACTTTAATGCATAGAAGGAAAAATCGGAATCGGTCTTTTGACCGTGAGATCATAATTGGGTGAATCAGTCGGAATCGGCCGAATCGAATCGGAAACTCGGACTATTTTGTCAGAAGCTTGTTTTATATAAAATTTATGAAAAAGTTGATAAAAAAATAATTTGTCAATAATTTCTGTTTAGATAAATAATTACAATGAAATAATCCACTAATACAATATAATACAAGCATTACAACATATAAAAATGCATTTGATGGATTGGGTATAGTACAAATTACAACATATATACATGTGGTTATATTTTCTAGTAACAAAATGTTATATGGTGTAGTGGTAGTTGTGTCAGATGGTATATAACCTATATTGTATGGATATGGATACATGTATCGTATCGGATACGATACGGATACGGCGATACAACAATTTTCAAAAATAAAAAAATATGATACACCTATTATATATATATTTTTTATTATTTTAATTATATTATTAAGCATTTGTATACATTAACTATAATTTTGGAGTTCAAATATACAGTAAATATAAAAAATTCTTAATGCAATACAATATACTAAGTATATATTAAATATAATAGCTACTAACTTCTAATAACAGATGAAAAGTAGTGTAGTGGTCAAGAGGCATGTTGTGTGAGCCATAGGAGCTGGGTTCAAATCCCACTGGGGCAAGATAAAAATTAACTTTTGGTCGGTGGTTCACGGGTGGTGTATGGGCTGAAGCTGTGGTATGCACGGTGTATGGGCGCTCCATTGGTGCATGCGCATCATACAGGTATCAGAACATGTGACGCATTGAAATTTCACTGAATTGTACTGTTTCGGCCAAAATGTGACTGAAATTGGACTATTTCGGCTGAGATTTGACTGAAATTGAACCGTTTTGGCTTAAATTTGACGGGAACCAACACAAGTTGTGTAAATCGGACTGAAATCGGATCAGTATTGTCCAATTCCAGTCCGGAACGGCTGATTCCACGCTGGAACGACCGGTTTTTCCTTCTATGCTTTAATGAACAAATTACCACAAAATATTTCTATATTGTAAACACAGTGTGTGCTTGGGATAACTCATAAACAATCCATATTTTAATCAACAAATTTAAAATATATGAATTGGATGCTGGAATCAGTTTTTTATAAGAAGATGAACTTGCCTGGCCTTCTATCTTTTGCTTTAGTTCATAATAGTCGAATTTGGCGATCAAATCCTCAGCATCATAGGCAGCATGTCTAAGCTGCTTCAGGAGGTGAGAAATATATGCGTTCTTGAAGCGCCACCACTCTGCTTTGTCCATCAGATCGTTCACACGTGGCAGACTGTTACGCAGCCGGTCAAGGTCACTCTTCAGTTCCCAGGAACCAGCGACATGGGACTCCAGCCGAGATAGCAAAAACTCCATTTAATTTTTTTGGCAGAAGCTTATAAGGAAATGAAAAACAAGAAGAAGACAGAGATGTATGGATAATGAAGATTGATGAGTACAGTTGAGGAAGGAAATGAAATTGTCAATCATTGAAAACTAATATTAAACAAAGTCAGGATTCTTTGTTACAAAATAATCTATCATAATCACTAGTATGCATAAACTTACATGTGGGCACCACAGGTATAAACTTTAAACATTGAATGTGCTTCGGTATACCTGCTAACACATGAATTATTGCAGAGGATGAGGAACAGAGTATTTGGTAAAATTACTAGGTGATAGTCTTCAAATTAGCATTAAGACGTAATTGATTGTGAAATGTTAAACTTTTTTTTTATGTGGGAGTTTCCATTCAATTACCAACAGCTTTCTCTTTATATTCAAAACTAGACAACTTGCATTGAACTGGGAACTTTTATATTCTCTTAAGAGTGGAGAATTTGCATTCAACAAGCAATTCTATAGGAATCAGTGAGTATCTGCGAGGGAGAAGTGCTTAATCGTGTCGATATTCTTATGGATACTACTGTCTGAAATAACAATATCCTCGATAATAGTATTTTTTTTGTCGGCTTATTCTTGACAATAATCATTTTTTACCCTCACGGTTACCTCCAGATTCTTGTAATTTAACGTTCTTTTATTCTTATTTTTTGAAAACAAAATCATCAGATAAGACTACTCCGAACTACCAAATCAAGAAAGGGAAATGAACTTCAAACGGATCGAATATCGATTAGATAGTGTCAAAAAACATATCGTACATATTTTAATTTTTTAAATACGGATACAGATTAAATATTAAATGGATACATATATTGAATTAAATATTAACTGGATAGAAATATGAATCAGATATTAAAAAAGATGAACACACATATGGATTTAATTTGGATCCCTAATTTAAATATTTAACAATATAACATATTATTCAATAAATTATTTTGTCACTAAAATAAAATAAAAATAACATACATTCAGATATAATTTGAATTTCTCATCATTATGGTGAACAAAAAAAAAAATTCTCATGTTAAAGTTATTATATATCTCTTTATAAATAAAGAATGATGACCAACCTAATCATATTTTTAGTCAAAAGATACCAACCAAAAATATATTTTCTCTAAACACGATGAATGTTTAACATAGTATGATGAATGTTCATGACATGTAAAAAATCTGCCTTCAACATATACACGACATGTGACCGAAAATTACGACGTCATGACTAGACAAAACAAAAATTTAATTGCGTCCCAATATCCAAAGGAGGGTAAATTGAGCTTCACGTGGATTTATGCCTATTTTACTCTTATTTGTACAATATTGATCGCCAAACAGTGGCAGACTACATTGATTGAACCATGGCTAGGTAACCGGCTACTTCCGAATTTTGAAAATCAAATATAGTTTATGTATAATTGGGAGGTGGCCTCCTCGTGACTCGTGAGGTAGACAAAAAAAATAATAATAAATATAATACATGATTAGACCGTTCAAAAATGTTTTAAAAAAATATCCTAGCTAGAGGGATATGGCAAATAGAGATGTGCTGCTGATATGCTTAAGTTTAGCTTCTTAATTAAGATTGCTCAATGTAGGTTCGGAAAGAAAGAAAGAAAAAAAAAGTTGCTCATTGCAAAGTGCGTAAGAAATTACATCAAAGCTAATTAGCAACACGGATCTCTACACAGTAAAGGACAAAAAATCTGTACCAAAAAGCCAAGTCAAATCCCTCCTTACGAGGCTGATTTAGAGATCTGGTTCATATTTATATGTTTTGGTGCCTCAAAATCGATAAATAAAAAGATAAAACAATTGTAAAATCTGGCTTATATTTATTTGTGGTTTACAGGCGTTTGGTTATAATCTAATTAACAAAGAGTCGCTAAAAGTGAGATACTTTTTTGTTTCATATTTTGAAAATTTAAAGTGACATGTCTGAATGTATATAGCAAATCAAATGGTTGAATAAAAATGTCGATAACCAACCTTATGCATTATTTCTCATGCTATGTGCAATCCATTAATTGTTAAGCAAACTTTTTTTTTTCAGGTTGATGGGCGATTTACCCACCAACAACTGTATTAATAAGAAAAGTATTTACGAAGAAATGTATACAGTAAATAAATTTATTCATTGATTTAAACCTTAATTTGTAACTTTGGGTACATTTGAACAAGATTGATTGAGTAGTAGTGTATTACATAAAATAGAAAAATAAGGAGCTCTGTTCGACTGGTCCATGAATTAAAATTGATTGAACATTGGATTCATAAAGTTAACGGGTCCAATTTTGTTGAAAGATTCTCAAGTCATTGCCTAACGACAATCTACCTAACATTGCATCAATTATTGAAATATTTCTCTTGTGGACTTCTAGATAGGCTACAACTAATTATATTACAAAAGAGACACTAATGGCCCCCAACTACTGCTTTCTATCACCTAATTCTACATTTTATTAGTAACAACTTGCAGGCCTCAAACTTCAATATATGTTTCAAATTCTTGGAACAATACCTGTGGCGAACCACTCACACAAGGTTTCTTCCATGACACTAAAAGTGGGAATGATAAAATTAAAGCTCATTGGGACCGCTTGTCAGTAATTTGTAACAGCAATTGTCATAACAAATCTAGAAGAGAGAATCAGATCAGGTTTTCCTTTTAACGAATAAGTAATGCATTCTCTTGACTCTTCTTCCTTTGTACTCCATTATCAAACCAACCTCAGTTTCTGTATTCTGTTTATTTCTCTGACTAAATCGATGGAGTTTTTCCTATCTAAGATAGATTTTTCCCGTGTTGCCGGTGCATGGGAACTGAAAAGCAACCTCGATCAGTTGCGTGACAGTCTGCCGTCTGCGAAGTATCTGATGGAGAAAGCCGAGTGGTGGCGCTTCAAGAACCCGTATATTGACAGCCTCTTGGTACAGCTTCAAGATGCTGGCTATGATGCTGAGGATGTGATCGCCGAATTTGATTATTATGAACTACACCAGAAGATAGCTGGACAGGCAAGTGCATTTTTTCAAACAATTTAATTTATATCGAACCTAGCACTAAATCTATCATTTGCACAATTTGCTCAAATTTAATATTTTTGGATCAGACTTTATTTAGAATGAATGGCTCACATACCTGCCAAATAGTCCAATTTCTTCTGGATTTCGGATCCTCTGAAGTAATTAAAATCTTGAGTTTAGATTCGGCCAATTCGGTTCGAGTTGGGATGCACAGGCCCTTTAATATTTATGCCCAAACAGATCTGAAGCTCTGCATAAAAGCTCAAAATTTGAGTAATGAATTGATGTCTTCTGTTGATGCCCATCCACTAATCCAAATGGTACACATCCTGAATATGAACCAAGCAGATCATCCAAAATTTTTGAGGGAATTTTATGTATCCCCATCAAAAACTTCAATATTACATATTTCCCCCTCAAAACTTCATAATATCATATTTACCCTTCAAAATTATAAAAACTCAGATATTTACCAAATATAATTGTTAAACATATCAGATAAATCCAAAAATATTAAAATAATAATATTTGAGACTGTAGAATTCTAAATATAATACTAGTTAATAAACCATGGACAATTATATCCTCCTTTTCTCCACTTCCACTTGATTGCCTTTACTGTGCGTCAAACTCCAAACACTTTAAACTTTATTTTTGCCAGTCTCGCTCCTCTCTGCTATGGTTGACTCGCCTCCCTCTCCACTTGTCCCGTACAACTCGCCTACCTCTACTATGATATTGAAGACATGAAATGGAGGTGGTATACAAAGATTTGTACTAGATATGCCAAAAATCACTCTTAAGCAATTTCTTGAACAACTTGTATGCATTTGACATTAATTAGTAATTACTCACCACAAGCTGCTATGAAGTCCAGCTACTCGAAAAGAATTAAAATTAAACTAAGCAACTAAACACATGAACCTCCAGCGATATCCAATGTTTAAATCTGACGCATCCTCCTGATTAACTGACAAACCAAAACTGGCACCGCTGAAGAGAGGCAACAACACTGGTACATAGATTTTTACTGGTACATATAAAGAGATAGCTTTCAATAAAAAATAAATAGAGATAGCACTGGGGAGGGGGGTTGACCTGGGCATTTCTTCAATGCAAGGCCATCTGGGTTCTCAAATCCAGATTTTTTGATCTTCTTTGGGAATTTGTGATCACGTCAATGTACATTAGCTTATAGTTTAGTTTAAGGAAATCAATGTTTTATTGAGATATCATGTTATAGTTTTGTGAAATCTTATAAGGGTGAAATGAGAGAAATACCAGTACTCAGTAGAAGCTTGCATCAATTCCTTTTAATTTTTAAGAGGGTAAAATGGGAACGGGAATTTACAAGACTAATGAAATTAGAATTAATGATAAAGTTGATGAATTGGGTAAATATGTGTGTTTTCATAATATTGAAGGGTAAATATGATATTATGAACTTTCGAAGGGGAAATATGTAATATTGAAATTTTTAAGGGGGATTTATGAAATTCCCACAAAAATTTTAGTACTTTGACAACAATTATTTTTGGTTTAGATTACGAGAACTAGTCTTTCATCTAGTGATAATAGGCAATACCTTCCATTTGAGAGGTCGCATATTCGAAATCTGGATGCAAGGTCATAGTTTAGAGATAGGAGTAGGTCTGATGGGCATCGGACCTACAATTATCTCTAACACCGTACAATTAGCATTAAGATTAGTGTGCACGGAAATTGAAATAGACCTGCACAGATCTTAATGCAATCCAATTATCATTTCACTCATCAAACCAAAGTAGGTCTGATGGGCATCGGACCTACTCTGAATTCCATAGTTTATATTTGAATTAAACCCTTGTTCCATCTCAAAAATTATTTGTGTTCCAAATTGCACCTTGTCAATTGATCCTGTGTGATATCTTTTGCAGATAAAAAGTCAAACCGTGTCATCTATGGTTTCCTTCATAAAGAATGTTGTTAATAACTTTGGAAGCAAAGTTACAGATGTACAAGCCAAACTTAATTCTATTAGTGCTAAGCTAGAGAGAGAGATTGGTCCGCTAGGTTTACCTGATGTACAAAATCAGTACGGCAGGGCCGTTCAGCGTCCAACAAGCTCCATCAATCCTGGGAAAGTGTTTGGTCGTGAAAATGAATTGGAAATGGTGGTCAAGCTTATGGAGCTAGGCGACCGGGCTGGATGCAGTAGTAATTATGAGTTACCTGATTCATTGGTAGGTAATGGAAAGAGAAAAAGAGCAGAAGACATTACAATCTTGCCGATTCTTGGTATTGGAGGTGTGGGGAAGACAACACTGGCTCAGCTGATATACAATGACGAGAGGGTGAAAAAATACTTTAAATTGCAAATTTGGGTCTGTGTATCTGATTACTTTGATTTGAAGAGGGTAACTAAAGAAATGATTGAATCGGCGAATGTAGAGCTGTCAAAAAAGGGTGAGTTTAGGAACAATGATAGAGAAATCAATCTTGGAGACAGCTTGGAGTCTCTTCAACAGACACTACAAAGGAAAGTCGAATCAAAGAGGTGTCTAATTGTCCTTGATGATATTTGGCATGAACAATCTATTGACTTTGAAATTTTGTGCAATCCATTAGGGTCGGGACTTCAAGGGAGCATGATAGTAATTACTACCCGTTCGAGGAAAGTCGTTGAGTTAGTAGGTAATCGAGATCCAATGGAACTTGGGGGTTTGCCTGGTAACATCTACTGGGATCTATTCAAGAAATGTGCTTTTGGTTCTTTGGATCCGAGTTCATATCCTGAATTGGAAGACATTGGCAAGAAAATTGCTGACAGACTAAAGGGATCTCCACTGGCAGCTAAAACACTAGGTGGTATTTTGCACGTGAACATGAACACAAGGCAATGGAGGAACATCTTGAATAGCGAACTGTGGCAAATAGAACAAACTGATGGTGATATTCTACCGGCCCTACGAGTAAGCTATCAGTACTTACCGATACATATAAAACGTTGTTTTCGTATTTGTTCTTTATTTCCCAAAGATTACCGACTGTATGCTAATCTTTTGAGTCCAATTTGGATGTCAGATGGTATAATTCCTCATCATGAAAAGTACATTTTTGGTTATAAAGATAACAAAGGAGAAGAGTACTTTAGAGATATAGAAAGCAGATGTTTTGTTCTTAGAGGTCAAGATGATAGCTTAAGCCTGCACGATCACATGCATGACCTTGCAAAATCTCTATCTCAGGATTCATGTTATTGCCAAGAAGATAACAAATGGGATTTAGAAAACCATCTTAGTATCCGCCATTTACCACTATACAAGCCAATTGAGTTAATAGTTACGGAGATCAGCAAGTGCAAAAAGTTACGGTCCCTTCTATTTCTTGATGGTATCAATAATAAAATAAAATTGGACCATTCAACACTTTCATCCTTGTTCAACCAACTCCCCTATCTTCGTGTATTGGATCTCGAAATGTGCCAAATTCAGGAACTTCCAGATAATATTGGCACTTTGAAGCTTTTGTTTTACATTAACGTAAGCTACACAAAAATCAAAACCTTGCCAGAGTCTATATGCCAGCTTTATAATCTTCAAGTTATTAATGTGGAGCATTGTCAACTTAAGTGTTTTCCAAAAATGTTCCATAATTTAATTAATTTGCGATTGATCACTGAGATGATGGAGATAAGTTCACTGATACCTGGAATAGGGAAGTTAACTTCTCTCGAGACACTGCCAGAATTCAAAGTTCTCATCAAGGATGGTCATAAGGTTGAAGAGTTGAAGAATATGACCCGACTGCGGGGCCACATCAAGGTTAGTAATCTTGAGAATGTAGAGAGTCATGGAGATGCTTCTCAAGCTTGCCTTCATAACAAGAAGGATCTCACCTCCTTGACTTTAAGCTGGTCCCCAAATAGAGTTGAGGATCCCGTTAAAGATGGGATTATTATAGAAGCCCTCGAGCCTTATTCAAACCTAGAAAGTTTGGAAATCAAGAACTATAGTGGAATCACACCAGTATCTTGGTTGCAAACTGGAAAGCTCTCTTTCTTACAGCGCCTTTTAATTGATGGCTGCTCGAACTTGCAAAGCCTTGAAGATTGGTTTGTGCAACATCAGCTATTATCACTCCGGGTATTGAAAATTAAAGATTGTGCAAAATTATCTTCCTTGCCGTCGGAATGGATTGCCAGCTCTTCCTTATCTTCGCTAGTAATAATAAATTGTTCCCTGCTTAGTTGTCCAAGCAATCTAATTTTACCTTCCTCCCTCACTCTTCTTGAAATAGATTCATGCGGTGAGCTCGACAAGTCATTTCCAAGCTGTGTTCAGAATTTGTACTCCCTCAACCAGTTTGAACTACGTAATTGCAATTATGTAACTTCCCTTCCAATCCAGAGTAATTATCTAAAGAAGCTCAGACTCACAAACTGTGCAGAGCTGCAGTATCTAAATCTAGCTAACCCATCCATCCTAGAAATTTTGGACATTCTTAATTGTCCCAAACTGATGTAATCTGATCCATTAAGAACTGACAATAAAGCACCAACCGGACAAATTAAACACCTATGCCAATTGTATATCGATAACACCTCCCTCCTAACACTACCATTTTTACTTTCCCCACCACGCTCATTGAATCAACTGATAGTATGGAATTCTCCTGAAGAGCAGATGTTCCAAGGGGATGTGCAAGGCTGGTTGAGTAGACTAGAAAATCTAGAACAACTGATTTTTGGAGATTGCTCCAACCTAGAATCATTACCAGAAGAGTTACACACCCTGAAAACTTTGAAAAAAATACAAATAAGAAATTGCCCGAAAATCCAGTCATTACCGAAAAATGGCCTCCCACCTTCGGTAAATTATTTATATTTCCCTGGGTGTCACCCAGTACTAACCAAGCAATTGGAACAGCATGAAATTGCAATTATGAAGGCGAAAGAGAAAAACTAAACCGGAGGTACTTATTTTTACTCTTTATCCAAATACATCATTGGCTTTGTTTACTTCACATTATTAATTGTAGGGCTTCTACTACATCTAGCACCCATAATTTGTAAAATTTCTATGATTAAAGAAGAATATATTACTTGCACATCTCTTTTTCACTATGCATATTTGATTTTATTCCAACATTCTATTTTGAACTTATGGTAGATAACATCTAATGATTTTGTTGTGTTAGTTTGAATTTAAAGTATTTTGTTGTTCCAAACCATCCTTTAATTTAATAAAAAAAAGTTAATGCCTCCCGTATGAGAGGTCATATGTTTACGATCCAGTTGGAAGAACCCTAGTAAATATTTATGTTTGAAGGCTTGAATGCTTGATCACCATTTATGCTAAAAAAAATAAAGAACTAAAAAGTGATGCAGTTGAGCTCTCAGCTTCATATCAATATCAAGCATGATAATCACAACTTTCCATTAAGTTATATCCTTTTCTGAGGTTATATAAATTTTGTTTTCAAACTAGACACATAAATAATTTAGTAATTACTAATTGTGGTTTATCTTTGATATGTGATGTGTTGCCCTTTAATGTGTTATCTGTTTGTTTATATAGGTAATTTATGTGAGAGGGACAAGAAGAGAGTCAAAATTTATGGACTGATTTGTGAGATTGATATGTGCAAGCTTCTTCATTCCTAATTTTATCAATTTCCAAATTAACTAATCCATTTCTGCTCTGTGATGTCCCGATCGATTCTATTATTGCTATATCTTAGCTTTTTTTTTGTTGGAAAATTTAATGCATACATCTTTGAACTGATAAATTAATTTGTGTATATTTCATGTTGCAACTTCAAGAGGTATGATGTTATGCATTTTCTTAGATTCCTTATTTTTTTGTCTATATTGTAAATAATGTGCCTTTCCTGCTTCACACGAATTCTTTATTTTCAGGGACCTGGAATTGTACTCGTAAAGGTTTACACCAGGTTTAATTTATTGAACTACAAAAATATTTACTCAAATTTAATATATTGCATGTTGATATTGAGGATGGTTCGAACGTCATATCTTTTTGACACTACAAAATTCTACAACTTTTTATTTATAATTCTTGTATTGAAATCCAATTTCGTTTCCTAATTGTTAACCTTGTTGTTCATTTTCACTCTTAGTTGAGCACATAAAATTTTGTATTTCTTAAACCCAATTTGATATAAAAAAAGGTTAAGGAAAACAAGGTGAATAGTTAGTGGGAATGACTTGATAATTATTCAAAGAGGAAAAGCTGGTTTATAATAAAAAGAAGTCCCTTTCTAACATTTATTTTATTTTATTTACTAATTATGCTCGTAGGCTCTCATTATTTTGCTAATTTTGCTAAGGAGTATCCTTGTAATCTTCCACCCTGCCCTGGTTAGAAAGTTTGTTGGCGATGCTATTCTCCTCGATCCCTCCTAATATAAATACACTTACAACCCTTAAACTTCACCATTAATTTTTATCCATACCTCCATTGCCTAGCCATATGCTCGCCAGTTCTCACTTACAGGAGTTTGAGTTGATCTGAGAGAGCCTCTAGGATTTTGGTATCCATCATGGAGGTACACACGGTTACCCCGCTCAGTCAGTGAAATAATATTTTTTAATTGTTTAATGCAAGAGTTTATGTACATTTGATTGAAATCATGTGTTTAAATAATTAGCAAAGGTTAAATAATATTACCGTAGTAAAAAAAAAAAAAGCAAAATCACTGCAGATGTATGAACACATGTTTTTTTTGCTTCATTTTGCAGTACAAATAATTCAATATTTTTCAATTGAGTGAACAAATGAGTTCATTATACGATTACACGCATGTTTATAACAAAAATACCAAATCATCAAATAATTTAAACTCTAAATAGTGTTGTTAAGAAATTTAAAATTTTCAATGAATAAATTTAACGAACACATTATATCTTTTAGTAATGGTTGGGGCTAGCTTAGGTACAATAATTTATCATTCCCGTGTCACACTTCAACAGCGGGGCCGACAACCCATCGCGCAATCAGCGCAAGGCAATTTTATTATTATGTATAATCTTATAATTATATACATACACTACTAATGACATAGACAAGACTCACGATACCTATAAAAATATTGTGGCAAGTCTCGCAATCTTTTAATTCAACATCTCATTTTCGTGTCTTGCGCTTTGTACCTGGAACCCACAAAGTGGAAATATGAGAGATTGAAAATCTCTTAGTGGGGTATTTAGTTCTAGTCGAGTTATCCTCAGATCCTACCAACTGAAACCAAAACAACACCGAGCACCAAAAATATAGGCTACAATAATAACATAAGAACCAAAGAATCTAAGTTACCAACTATAATCAGTCAAGAAACAAAAATATAAATTCACTTCAAAAAATGCTCAAATACCACGAAAGAAATCAGCAAGTTAGAGAAACAACTTATAATACTACTATAACAATCAAACATAAAAATATTATAAATTGCAATGCTCATGTACAGACTTAAAAGTTCAATCCAATTTAGTTGTGCCACCATATCATATAATCATGCTTTGTTGAAGACTAATCATGATAGAATAAAATATCATTATATTAGGTAACTATTTTGGTATTAATAATACTCGGTCATGCGCTACAAGTATAGCGCCTACATGACTCCAGTCATGCGCTACAAGTTCAGCGCCTACATGATCGTCAAGATTCAGGTATGAGGATCAACCAAGTATATACAAGACTCCGATCATGCACTACCACGAATATGGTGCCTACACCTTTTGTGGTGCCCCTGAGACTGTTGACCACCTTTTTATTACTTGTCTGTTTACTTCTACCTTATGGTCTTGGATTAGTAATCACAACAATTTTGTTTTTAATTGCACCGAGGTTTTTGAACTTTGGCATTTAGATTATTGGATTCCTCGTAAGGATTCATTATTGGTTGAGTTGATTAGGGCCGCTACTTTATGGATTGTATGGTTAACCAGAAATAAAATTTGTTTTCAAAATATACCAGTACCATCTATTAGTTCAGTAGCTTCTTCTATAATTGCTTTGACTTCTTATTGGTGTAAGACTCGTTTAGATTATTCATATTTTAAATTATCATTGATTTTGCCTTTTGATGTTTCTCCTTTAACTCAACTAGGCTCCCTGACAGTTCTAGTGGATTCCGACGTGGACCCTACTCTTGGGTTCGACGGGTCGACTGATACAGATTTATCTGGGGCCATTGATGAGGCAGCTGGCTTGTTGTCTCCTGAGTGGTCTTTGGTTGATACAGCTCCTCCTCTTCTCCTAGTGTGATAATTCTTAGTGATTGACATTAGTGGTTTTCTTCTATTACTTGGTTTTGTGGATTTTGGTGCTAGTTGGATGTTATTCCACAAGAATAAGGACAAAAGAGGTTGGCAAGCATATCAACAAGGACAATTGAGGTTGTTAAGCACAAGAACAAGGGCAAATGAGGTTGCTAAGCACAAGAACAAGGACAAATTTGGTTCCCAAGAAGAAAAATATTGACTAATGAGGTTGTCAAGCAGCAAAACAAATGCAAATGAAGTGCTACGCACAAGAACAAATGCAAATGATGTTACTAAGCACAAGAACAAGGTCAAATGTGGTTTCTATGCACAATAACATGATCAAAAGGGGTTGACAAGCAGATGAAAACCGACAAATAAGGTTGCTTAGAACAAAAATGAGGGCAAAAGGGGTTGATAAGCATATGAACTAAGATAAATGAGGTTGATAAGCACAAGAATAAGGAAAAATGAGATTGCTAAGTATAAGAACAAGAGCAAATGCAATGATGTTGCTAACAATGAGAACAATAACAATGAGCACAAGAACAAAAGTAAATAATATTGCCAAGAACAAGAACAAGGACAAAAGAGGTTGACAAACGACAATTGAGGTTGTTAAGTACAAAAACAAGGGCAAATGAAGTTGCTAAGCACAAGAACAAATGCAAATTAGGTTCCTAAGAAGAAAAATAAAGATTAATGAGGTTGTCAAGCAGCAGAACAAATGCAAATAAAGTGCTAAACACCAGGACAAATGCAAATGATGTTGTAAGCACAAGAACAAGGAAAAATGTGGTTGTTAAGCACAAGAATAGGCGCAAAAGGGATTGATAAGCATATGAACACCGACAAAAGAGGTTGATAAGCACAAGAATAAGGGAAAATGAGATTGTTAAGTAAGGAACAAAGGAAAATAATGTCTCTAAGCACAAGAACAAATGCAATGATGTTGCTAACAACAAAAACAATGGCAAAAGATGTTGATAAGCACAAGAACAAAAAGCATATAAAGTTGCCAAGAACAAGAACAAGAACAAGGGCAAAAGAGGTTGACAGCATATGCATATCAACAATTAAGGTTGTTAAGCACAAGAAGAAGGACAATTGAGGATACTAGGCATAAGAACAAATGCAAATGAGGCAGGTAAGCACAAGGTCAAGGGCAAATAATATTGCAAAGCACAAGAACAATGACACATGAGGTTGTAAAGCACAACAACAAGGGAAAATGAGGTTGCTAAGCACAAGAACAAGGGCACATTAGGTTCCTAGGAAGAAAAATAAAGATTAATGAGGTTGTCAAGCAGCAGAATAAATGCAAATGAAGTGCTATACACCAGAACAAATGCAAATGATGTTGTTAAGCAAAAGAACAAGGGCAAATATGGTTGCTAAGCACAATAACATGGACAAAAGGGGTTGATAAAAACCGACAAATGAGGTTTCTTAGCACAAGCACGAGAACAAAAGTTAACAACCTCAATTGGCATTGTCCGTGTGCTTAACAACCTCTTTTGCCCTTGATCTTGCACTTATGAACATCATTTGCATTTGTTCTTTTGCTTAGGAACCTCGTCTGCCCTTGTTTATGTGCTTCACAACCTCAATTGCCGTTGTTCGTGTGCTTAACCTCTTTTGCCCTTGATTTTGTGCTTATGAACCTCATTTGTGTTTGTTCTTATTCTTAGGAACCTCATTTGCCCTTGTTCGTGTGCTTCACATCCTCAATTGTCGTTGTTCATATGCTTCTTAACCTCTATTGCCCTTGTTCTTGTGCTTAGCAACCTCATTTACACTTTTTCTCATCCTTAACAACCTCAATTGGCGTTGTTCGTGTGCAGAACAACCTCTTTTGCCCTTAATCTTGTGCTTATGAACCTCATTTGCATTTGTTCTTATTCATAGAAACCTCATTTGCCCTTGTTTGTGTGCTTAACAACCTCAATTGTCGTCGTTCATATGCTTCTTAACCACTTTTGCCCTTGTTCTTGTACTTAGCAACCTCATTTACACTTTTTCTCGTGCTTAACAACCTCAATAGGCATTGTTCGTGTGCTTAACAACATCTTTTGTCCTTCATCTTGTGCTTATGAACATCATTGGCATTTGTTCTTATGCTTAGGAACCTTGTTTGCCCTTGATTGTGTGCTTGACAACCTTAATTGGCGTTGTTCGTGTGCTTAACAACCTCTTTTGCCCTTGATCTTGTGCATATGAACATCATTGACATTTGTTCTTGTGCGTAAGAACCTTGTTTGCCCTTGATTGTGTGCTTGACAACCTGAATTGGCGTTGTTCGGGTGCTTAACAACCTCTTTTGCCATTGATCTTGTGGTTATGAACCTCATTTGCATTTGCCCTTGTTTGTGTGCTTAACAACCTCAATTGGCGTTGTGTGTGTGCTTAACAACCTCTTTTGCCTTGATCTTGTACTTATGAACCTCATTTGTATTTATTCTTGTGCTTAGGAACATTGTTTGCCCTTGTTTATGTGCTTAAGAACCTCAATTGGCGTTGTGCGTGTGCTTAACAACCTCTTCTGCCCTTGATCTTGTGCTTATGAACCTCATTTGCATTTGTTCTTGTACTTAGGAACATTGTTTGTGTGCTTAACAACCTCAATTGGCGTTGTTCATGTCCTTAACAACCTCTTTTGCCCTTGATCTTGTTTTTATGAATCTCATTTGCATTTGTTCTTGTGCTTAGGAACCTCATATGCCCTTGTTTGTGTGCTTAACAACCTCAATTAGCTTTATTTGTGTGCTTAACAACCTCTTTTGCCCGTGATCTTGTGCTTATGAAACTCATTTGAATTTGTTCCTGTGCTTAAGAACCTCATTTGCCCTTGTTCGTGTGCTTAACAACCTCAATAGTCCTTGTACCTATGCTTCTTAACCTCTTTTACCCTTGTTCTTGTGCTTAGCAACATCATTCACACTTGTTCTTGCGCTTTGCAATATAATTTGCCCTTGATCTTGTGCTTATGAACCTCATTTGCATTTGTTCTTGTGCTTAGGAACCTCATTTGCCTTTTTTTGTGTGCTTAACAACCTCAACTGGCATTGTTTGTGTGCTTAACAACCACATTTGCCCTTGATATTGTGCTTATGAACCTCATTTGCATTTGTTCTGGTGCTTAGGAACCTCATTTGCCCTTGTTCGTGTGGTTAACCACCTCAATTGTCATTGTTCATATGCTTCTTAACCTCTTTTGCCCTTGTTCTTGTGCTTAGCAACCTCATTTACACTTCTTCTTGTGCTTAACAACATCAATTTGCATTGCTCGTGTGCTTAACAACCCGTTTTGCCCTTGATCTTGTTCTTATGAATCGCATTTCTATTTGTTCTTGTGCTTAGGAATCTCATTTGCCCTTATTTGTGTTTTTAACAACCTCAATTATCGTTGTTTGTGTGCTTACTAACCTCTTTTGCCCTTGATCTTGTGCTTATGATATCATTTGCATTTGTTCTTGTGCTTAGGAACTTCATTTGCTCTTGTTTGTTTGCTAAACAACCTCAATTGGCATTGTTCGTGTGTTTAACAACCTCTTTTGCCCTTGATCTTGTGCTTATTAACCTCATTTGCATTTGTTTTTGTGCTTAGGAACCTTGTTTGCCCTTGATTGTGTGCTTAACAACCTTAATTGGCGTTGTTCGTGTGCTTAACAACCTCTTTTTCCCTTGATCTTGTGCATTTGTACCTCATTTGCATTTGTTCTTGTGCTTAGGAACCTCATTTGCCCTAGTTTGTGTGGTTAACAACCTCAATTGTCGTTGTTCATATGCTTCTTAGCCTTTTTTGCCCTTGCTATTGTGCTTAGCAACCTCATTTATACTTTTTCTTGTGCTTAACAACATCAATTGGCATTGTTCGTGTGCTAAACAACATGTTTGGCCCTTGATCTCGTGCTTATGAATCGCATTTCTATTTGTGCTTGTGCTTAGGAATCTCATTTGCCCTTATTTGTGTGCTTAACAACCTCAATTGTCGTTGTTGGTGTGCTTAACAACCTCTTTTGCCCTTGATCTTGTGCTTATGAACATCATTTGCATTTGTTCTTGTGCTTAGGAACTTCATTTGCTCTTGTTTGTTTGCTAAACAACCTCAATTGGCATTGTTTGTGTGCTTAACAACCTCTTTTTCCCTTGATCATGTGCTTATCAACCTCATTTGCATTTGTTCTTGAGCTTAGGAACCTTCTTTGCCCTTGATTGTGTGCTTAACAATCTCAATTGGCGTTATTCGCGTGCTTAACAACCTCTTTTTCCCATTATCTTGTGCTTACGAACCTCATTTGCATTTGTTCTTGTGCTTAGGAGCCTCATTTGCCCTTGTTCGTGTGGTTAACAACATCAATTGTCGTTGTTCATATGTTTCTTAACCTCTTTTGCCCTTGTTCTTGTGCTTAGCAAACTCATTTACACTTTTTCTCGTGCTTAACAACCTCAATAGGCATTGTTCGTGTGCTTAACAACATCTTTTGTCCTTGATCTTGTGCTTCTGAATAACATTGGCATTTGTTCTTGTGCTTAGGAACCTTATTTGCCCATAATTGTGTGCTTAACAACCTCAATTGTCATTGCTCGTGTGCTTAATAACCTCTTTTGCCCTTGATCTTGTACTTATGAACATTATTGGCAATTGTTCTTGTGCTTAGGAACCTTGTTTGCCCTTGATTATGTGCTTAACAACCTTAATTGGCGTTGTTCGTGTGCTTAACAACCTCTTTTGCCCTTGATCTTTTAGTTATGAACCTCATTTGTATTTATTCATGTGCTTATGAACCTTGTTTGCCTTTGTTTATGGGCTTAACAACCTCAATTGGCGTGGTGCGTGTGCTTAACAGCCTCTTCTGCCCTTGATCTTATGCTTATGAATCTCATTTGCATTTGTTCTTGTGCTTAGGAACCATGTTTGCCCTTGTTTGTGTGCTCAACAACCTCAATTGGAATTGTTCGTGTGCTTAACAACCTCTTTTGCCCTTGATCTTGTTCTTATGAACCTCATTTCCATTTGTTATTGTGCTTAGGAACCTCATTTTCCCTTATTCGTGTGCTTAACAACCTCAATTAGTGTTGTTTGTGTGCTTAACAACCGCTTTTGCCCGTGATCTTGTGCGAATGAAACTCATTTGCATTTGTTCCTGTGCTTAGGAACCTCATTTGCCCTTGTTCGTATGCTTAACAACCTCAATAGTTCTTGTTCCTATGCTTCTTAACCTCTTTTACCCTTGTTCTTGTGCTTAGCAACATCATTTACACTTGTTCTTGCGCTTTGCAATATAATTTGCCCTTGATCTTGTGCTTATGAACCTCATTTGCATTTGTTCTTGTGCTTAGGAACCTCATTTGCCTTTGTTTGTGTGCTTAACAACCTCAATTGGCGTTGTTTGTGTGCTTAACAACCACATTTTCCATTGATCTTATGCTTATGAACCTCATTTGCATTTGTTCTGGTGGTTAGGAATCTCATTTGCCCTTGTTCTTGTGGTTAACATCCTCAATTGTCGTTGTTCATATGCTTCTTAGTCTCTTTTGCCCTTGTTCTTGTGCTTAGCAACCTCATTTACACTTTTTCTCGTGCTTAACAACATCAATTGGCATTGTTCGTGTGCTTAACAACCCGTTTTTCCCATGATCTTGTGCTTTTGAATCGCATTTCTATTTGTTCTTGTGCTTAGGAACCTCATTTGCAATAATTTTTGTGCTTAATAACCTCAATTGTCGTTGTTCGTGTGTAACCTCTTTTGCTCTTGATCTTGTGCTTATGAACATCAGTTGCATTTGTTCTTGTGTTTCGGAACTTCATTTGCTCTTGTTTGTTTGCTAAAGAACCACAATTGGCATTGTTTGTGTGCTTAACAATATCTTTTGCCCTTGATATTTTGCTGATGAACCTCATTTGAATTTTTTCTTGTGCTTAGGAACCTTGTTTGCCCTTCTTTGTGTGTTTCCCAACCTCAATTGGCATTGTTCGTATGTTTGACAACCTCATCTGCCCTAGATCCTGTGCTTATTAACCTCATTTGCATTTGTTCTTGTGCTTTGGAACCTTGTTTGTCCTTGATTGTGTGCTTAACAACCTTAATTGGCGTTGTTCCTGTGCTTAACAACCTCTTTTTCCCTTGATCTTGTGCTTACGAACCTCATTTAAATTTGTTCTTGTGCTTAGGAACCTCATTTGCCCTTGTTTGTGTGGTTAACAACCTCAATTGTCGTTGTTCATATGCTTCATAGCCACTTTTGCCCATGTTCTTGTGCTAAGCAACCTCATTTACACTTTTTCTCGTGCTTAACAACATCAATTAGCATTGTTCGTGTGGTTAACAACCTGTTTTTTCCTTGATCTTGTGCTTATGAATAGCATTTCTATTTGTTCTTGTGCTTAGGAATCTCATTTGCCCTTATTTGTGTGCTTACAACCTCAATTGTCGTTGTTCGTGTGCTTAGTAACCTCTTTTGCCCTTAATCTTGTGCTTATGAACAACATTGGCATTTGTTCTTGTGCTTAGGAACCTCATTTGCCCTTGTTTGTGTGCTTAACAACCTCAATTGGTGTTGTTCGTGTGCTTAACAGCCTCTTTTGCCCATGATCTTGTGCTTATGAACATCATTTGCATTTGTTTCTGTGTGCTTGAGAACCTCATTTGCCCTTGATTGTGTGCTTGAGAACCATAATTGGCATTGTTCGTGTGCTTGCCAACCTCTTTTGTCCTTGATCTTGTGCTTATGAATCTCATTTGCATTTGTTCTTGTCCTTGATCTTTTGCCCTTGTTTTTGTGCTTTACAACCTCAATTGGCATTGTTCGTGTGCTTAACAACCTCTTCTACCCTTGATCTTGTGCATATCAACCTCATTTGCATTTGTTATTGTGCTTCGGAACCTTGTTTGCCCTTGTTTGTGTGCATAACATCCTCAATTGGCGTTGTTCGTGTGCTTAACAACCTCTTTTGCCCATGATCTTGTTCTTATGAACCTCATTTGCATTTGTTCTTGTGTTTAGGAACCTCATTTGCCAGTGTTCGTGTGCTTAACAACCTCAATGGTCCTTGTTTCCATGCTTCTTAACCTCTTTTACCCTTGTTCTTGTGCTTAGCAATATCATTTACACTTGTTCTTGCGCTTTGAAACATAATTTGCCCTTGATCTTGTGCTTATGAACCTCATTTGCATTTGTTCTTGTGCTTAGGAACCTTGTTTGCCCTTGTTTGTGTGCTTAACAGCTTCAATTGGTGTTGTTCGTGTGCTTCACAACCTCTTTAGCCTTTGATCTTGTGCTTATGAACCTCATTTGCATTTGTTCTTGTGGTTAGGAACTTCATTGCCCCTTGTTCGTGTGCTTGACAACCTCAATAGTACTTGTTCCTGTGCTTCATAACCTATTTTACCCTTGTTCTTGTGCTTAGCAACATCATTTACACTTGTTCTTGTGCTTAACAACCTCATTTGTCGTTATTCTTGCGCTTTGCAACGTAATTTGCCCTTGATCTTATGCTTATGAACCTCATTTGCATTTGTTCTTGTGCTTAGGAACCTGATTTGCCCTTTTTTGTGTGCTTATCAACCTCAATTGGTGTTGTTCGTGTGCTTAACAACCTCTTTTGCCCTTGATCTTGTTCTTATGAACATCATTTACATTTGTTCTTTTGCTTAGGAATGTTGTTTGCCCTTGATTGTGTGCTTGAGAACCTTAATTGGCATTGTTCGTGTGATTGCCAACCTCATTTGCCCATGTTCTTGTGCTTATGAACCTCATTTGCATTTGTTCTTGTGCTTAGGAACCTCATTTTCCCTTGTTTTTGTGCTTAACAACCTCAATTAGCGTTGTTTGTGTGCTTAACAACCTCTTTTGCCCTTGATCTTGTTCTTATGAACATCATTTGCATTTGTTCTGGTGCTTACAAACCTCATTTGCCCTTGATCTTGTTCTTATGAATCTCATTTGCATTTGTTCTTGTGCTTAGGAACATTTTTTGCCCTTGTTTTTGTGCTTTACAACCTCAATTGGCATAGTTCGTGTGCTTAACAACCTCTTCTACCCTTGATCTTGTGCTTATGAACCTCATTTGCATTTGTTATTATGCTTGGCAACCTTGTTTGCCCTTGTTTGTGTGCTTAACAACCTCAATTGGCGTTGTTCCTGTGCTTAACAACCTTTTTTTTCCTTGATCTTGTGCTTATGAACCTCATTTGTATTTGTTCTTGTGCGTAGGAACCTTGTTTGTCATTGTTTTTGTGCTTTACAACCTCAATTCGCATTGTTCATGTGCTTAACAACCTCTTCTACCCTTGATCTTGTGCTTATGAACCTCATTTGCATTTGTTATTGTGCTTGGGAACCTTGTTTGCCCTTGTTTGTGTGCTTAACAACCTCAATTGGCGTTGTTCGTGTGCTTAACAACCTCTTTTGCCATTGATCTTGTTCTTATGAACATCATTTGCATTTGTTCTAGGGCTTAGGAACCTCATTTGCCATTATTCGTTTGCTTAACCACCTCAATGGTCCTTGTTCCTATGCTTCTTAAACTCTTTTACCCTTGTTATTGTGCTTAGCAACATCATTTACACTTGTTCTTGCTCTTTGCAACATAATTTTTCCTTGATCTTGTGCTTATGAACCTTATTTGCATTTGTTCTTGTGCTTAGGAACCTTGTTTACCCTTGTTTCTGTGCTTAACAACCTCAATTGGCGTTGTTCGTGTGCTTAACAACCTCTTTTGCCTTTGATCTTGTGCTTATGAATCTCATTTGCATTTGTTCTTGTGGTTAGGAATCTCATTGGCCCTTGTTCGTGTGCTTGACAACCTCAATAGTCATTGTTCCTATGCTTCTTAACATCTTTTACCCTTATTCTTGTGCTTAGCAACATCAGTTACACTTGTTCTTGTGCTTAACGACCTCATTTCTCGTTGTTCTTGCGCTTTGCAACGTAATTTGCCCTTGATCTTGTGCTTATGAACCTCATTTGCATTTGTTCTTGTGCTTAGGAACCTGATTTGCCCTTTTTTGTGTGCTTAACAACCTCAATTGGTGTTGTTCGTGTGCTTAACAATCTCTTTTGCCCGTGATCTTGTGCTTGTGAACATCATTTACATTTGTTCTTGTGCTTAGGAACCTTGTTTGCCCTTAATCGTGTGCTTGAGAACCTTAATTGGCATTGTTCGTGTGATTGCCAACCTCTTTTGCCCTTGTTCTTGTGCTTATGAAACTCATTTGCATTTGTTCTTGTGCTTAGGAAAATCATTTTCCCTTGTTTTTGTGCTTAACAACCTCAATTGGCGTCGTTCGTGTGCTTAACAACCTCTTCTGCCCCTGATCTTGTGCTTATGAACCTCATTTGCATTTGTTATGGTGCTTAGGAAACTCATTTGCCCTTGTTCATGTGGTTAACAACCTCAATTGTCGTTATTCATATGCTTCTTAGCCTCTTTTGCCCTTGTTCTTATGCTTAGCAACTACATTTACACTTTTTCTCGTGCTTAACAACATCAATTGGCATTGTTCTTGTTCTTAACAACCTGTTTTGCCCACGATCTTGTGCTTATGAATCTCATTTGTATTTATTCTTGTGCTTAGAAATCTCATTTGCCCTTATTTGTGTGCATAACAACCTCAATTGTCGTTGTTCGTGTGCTTAATAACCACTTTTGCCCTTGATCTTCTGCTTATGAACATCATTTGCATTTGTTATTGTGCTTAGGAACCTTGTTTGCCCTTGATTGTAGGCTTGGCAACCTTAATTGGCGTTGTTCGTGTGCTTAACAACCTCTTTTGCCCTTGATCTTGTACTTACGACCCCCATTTGCATTTGTTCTTGTGCCTAGGAACCTCATTTGCCCTTGTTTGTGTGTTTAACAACCTCAATTGGCGTTGTTTGTATTTGTTCTTGTGCTTAGGAACCTCATTTGCCCTTGTTCGTGTGCATAACAACAACAATGGTCCTTGTTCCTATGCTTCATAACCTCTTTTACCCATGTTCTTGTGCTTAGCAACATCATTTACACTTGTTCTTATGCATTTCAACATAATTTGTCCTTGATCTTGTGCCTATGAACCACATTTGCATTTGTTCTTGTACTTAGGAACCTCGTTTACCCTTGTTTGTGTGCTTAACAACATCAATTGTCGTTGTTCGTGTGTTTAATAACCTCTTCTGCCCTTGATCTTCTGCTTATGAACCTCATTTGCATTTGTTCTCGTGCTTAGGAGCCTCATTTCCCCTTTTTCGTGTATCTAACAACCTCAATGGTCCTTGTTCCTATGCTTCATAACCTCTTTTACCCTGGTTCTTGTGGTTAGCAACATCATTTACACATGTTCTTGCTCTTTGCAACATCTTTTGCCCTTGATCTTGTGCTTATGAACCTCATTTGCATTTGTTCTTGTGCTTAGGAACCTCATTTGCCCTTGTTGGTGTGCTGAACAACATCAATTGTCGTTGTTCGTGTGCTTAATAACATCTTTTGCCCTTAATCTTGTGCTTATGAACATCATTTAAATTTGTTCTAGTGCCTAGGAACCTTGTTTGCCCTTGATTGTGTGCTTGACAACCTGAACTGGCATTGTTCGTGTGGTTAACAACCTCTTTTGCCCTTGATCTTGTGCTTATGAACCTCATTTACATTTGTTCTTGTGCTTATGAACCTTGTTTGTCATTGTTTTTGTGTTTTACAACCTCAATTGGCAATGTTCGTGTGCTTTGAAAACCTCTTATACCCTTGATCTTGTGCTTATGAACTTCATTTGCATTTATTATTGTGCTTGGGAACCTTGTTTGCCCCCGTTTGTGTGCTTAACGACCTCAATTGGCATTGTTCGTGAGCTTAACAACCTCTTTTGCCCTTGATCTTGTTCATATGAACCTCATTTGCATTTGTTCTAGTGCTTAGGAACCTCATTTGCCCTTGTTTGTGTGCACAACCTCATTTGGCGTTGTTCGTGTGCTTAACAACCTCTTTTGCCTTGATCTTGTGCTTATGAACCTCATTTGTATTTGTTATTGTTCTTAGGAACCTAGTGTGCCCTTGTTTTTCTGCTTAACAACCTCAATTGGCGTTGTTCGTGTGCTTAACAACCTCTTCTGCCATTGATCTTGTGCTTATGAACCTCATTTGCATTTGTTCTTGTGCTTAGGATCCTCATTTACCTTTGTTCGTGTGCTTAACAACCTCAATGGTTCTTGTTCCTATGCTTCATAACCTCTTTTACCCTTGTTCTTGTGGTTAGCAACATCATTTACCATTCTTCTTGCGCTTTGCAACACAATTTGCCCTTGATCTTGTGCTTATGAATCTCATTTGCATTTGTTCTTGTGCTTAGGAACCTTGTTTGCCCTTGTTTGTGTGCTTAACAACATCAATTGTCGTTGTTCGTGTGCTTAATAACCTCTTCTGCCCTTGATATTCTGCTTATGAACCTCATTTGCATTTGTTCTTGTGCTTAGGAACCTTATTTGCCCTTGTTCGTGTGCTTAACAACCTCAATGATCCTTGTTCCTATGCTTCATAACCTATTTTACCCTTGTTCTTGTGGTTAGCAACATCATTTACACTTGTTCTTGCGCTTTGCAACATAATTTGCCCTTGATCTTGTGCTTATGAACCTCATTTGCATTTGTTCATGTGGTTAGGAACCTCGTTTGCCATTGCTTGTGTGCTTAACAACATCAATTGTCGTTGTTCGTGTGCTTAATAACCTCTTCTGCCCTCGATCTTCTGCTTATGATCCTCATTTGCATTTGTTCTTGTGCTTAGGAACCTCATTTGCCCTTGTTCGTGTGCTTAACAACCTCAATGGTCCTTGTTCCTATGCTTCATAACCTCTTTTACCCTTGTTCTTGTGGTTAGCAACATCATTTACACTTGTGAACCTTGTTCGTGTGCTTAACAACATCTTTTACCCTTGTTCGTGTACTTAACAACCTCTTTTGCCTTTGATCTCGTGCTTATAAACCTCATTTGCCTTTGATCTCGTGCTTATGAACCTCATTTGCATTTGTTCTTGTGCTTCAGAACCTCATTTACCCCTGTTTGTGTGCTTACCAACCTCAATTGTCGTTATTTCTATCGTTCTTAACCTCTTTTACCTTTGTTCTTGTGCTTAGCAACATCATTTACACTTGTTCTTGTGCTTAACAACCTCATTTGTCGTTGTTCTTTCGCGTTGCAACATAATTTGCCCTTGATCTTGTTCTGACGAACCTCATTTGCATTTCATCTTGTGCTAAGGAACCACGTTTGCCCTTGTTTTGTGCTTAACAACATCATTTGGCGTTGTCCGTGTGCTTAACAACCTCTTTTCGCCTTGATCTTGTGCATATGAACCTCATTTGTATTTGTTCTTGTGCATAGGAACCTCATTTTCCCTTATTCGTGTGCTTAACAACCTCAATTGTCGTTGCTCCTATGCTTCTCCACATCTTTTACCCTTGTTCTTGTACTTAGCAACATCATTTACACTTGTTCTGGTGACTAACAACCTCATTTGTGCTTATGGACCTCATTTGCATTTGTTCTTGTTGTTCGGAACCTCATTTGCCAATGTTTGTGTGCGTATCAACCTCAATTGGCGTTGTTCGTGTGCTTAACAACCTCTTCTGCCCTTGATCTAGTGCTTATGAACCTAATTTGCATTTGTTCTTGTGCTTACGGACTTCATTGACCCTTGTTTCTATGCGTGACAACCTCAATTGGCATTGTTCGTGTTCTTAACAACCTTATTTGCCCTTGATCTTGTGCCTATCAACCACATTTGCATTTGTTCTTGTGCTCAGGAATCTCATTTACCCTTGTTCATGTGGTTAACAACCTCAATTGGTGTTGTTGCTGTGCTTAACAACCTCTTTTGCCCTTGATCTTGTGCTTATGAATCTCATTTGCATTTGTTCTTGTGTTTAGGAACCTTGTTTGCCCTTGTTTGTGTGCTTAACAACCTCAATTGGCGTTGTTCGTGTGCTTAACAACATCTTTTGCCCTTGATCTTGAGCTTATGAACCTCATTTCCATTTGTTCTTGTGCTTATGAACCTTGTTTGTCATTGTTTTTGTGCTTTACAATCTCAATTGACAATGTTCGTGTGCTTTAACAACCTCTTCTACCCATGATCTTGTGCTTATGAACTTCATTTGTATTTGTTATTGTGCTTGGGAACCTTGTTTGCCCCCGTTTGTGTGCTTAACGACCTCAATTGGCATTGTTCGTTAGCTTAACAACCTCTTTTGCCCTTGATCTTGTTCATATGAATATCATTTGCATTTGTTCTTGTGCATAGGAACCTCATTTGCCCTTGTTTGTGTGCACAACCTCAATTGGCGTTATTCGTGTGCTTAACAACCTCTTTTGCCTTGATCTTGTGCTTATAAACCTCATTTGTATTTGTTATTGTTCTTAGGAACCTAGTGTGCCCTTGTTTTTGTGCTTAACAACCTCAATTGGCGTTGTTCGTGTGCTTAACAACATCTTCTGCCTTTGATCTTGTGCTTATGAACCTCATTTGCATTTGTTCTTGTGCTTAGGATCCTCATTTGCCCTTGTTCGTGCGCTTAACAACCTCAATGGTTCTTGTTCCTATGCTTCATAACCTCTTTTACCCTTGTTCTTGTGGTTAGCAACATCATTTACACTTCTTCTTGCACTTTGCAACATAATTTGCCCTTGATCTTGTGCTTATGAACCTCATTTGAATTTGTTCTTGTGCTTAGGAACCTTGTTTGCCCTTGTTTGTGTGCTTAACAACATCAATTGTCGTTGTTCGTGTGCTTAATAACCTCTTCTGCCCTTGATATTCTGCTTATGAACCTCATTTGCATTTGTTCTTGTGCTTAGGAACCTTATTTGCCCTTGTTCGTGTGCTTAACAACCTCAATGGTCCTTGTTCCTATGCTTCATAACCTGTTTTACCCTTGTTCTTGTGGTTAGCAACATCATTTACACTTGTTCTTGCGCTTTGCAACATAATTTGCCCTTGATCTTGTGCTTATAAACCTCATTTGCATTTGTTCTTGTGGTTAGGAACCCCGTTTGCCATTGCTTGTGTGCTTAACAACATCAATTGTCGTTGTTCGTGTGCTTAATAACCTCTTTTGCCCTCGATCTTCTGCTTATGATCCTCATTTGCATTTTGTTCTTGTGCTTAGGAACCTCATTTGCCATTGTTCGTGTGCTTAACAACCTCAATGGTCCTTGTTCCTATGCTTCATAACCTATTTTACCCTTGTTCTTGTGGTTAGCAACATCATTTACACTTGTGAACCTTGTTCGTGTGCTTAACAACATCTTTTACCCTTGTTCGTGTGCTTAACAACCTCTATTGCCTTTGATCTCGTGCTTATGAACCTCATTTGCCTTTGATCTCGTGCTTATGAACCTCATTTGCATTTGTTCTTCTGCTTCAGAACCTCATTTACCCTTGTTTGTGTGCTTACCAACCTCAATTGTCGTTATTTCTATCGTTCTTAACCTCTTTTACCTTTGTTCTTGTGCTTAGCAACATCATTTACACTTGTTCTTGTGCTTAACAACCTCATTTGTCGTTGTTCTTGCGCGTTGCAACATAATTTGCCCTTGATCTTGTTCTTACGAACCTCATTTGCATTTCATCTTGTGCTAAGGAACCTCGTTTGCCCTTGTTTTGCGCTTAACAACCTCATTTGTCGTTGTTCTTGCGCGTTGCAACATAATTTGCCCTTGATCTTGTTCTTACGAACCTCATTTGCATTTCATCTTGTGATAAGGAACCTCGTTTGCCCTTGTTTTGCGCTTAACAACATCAATTGGCGTTGTTCGTGTGCTTAACAACCTCTTTTTGCCTTGATCTTGTGCATATGAACCTCATTTGTATTTGTTCTTGTGCTTAGGAACCTCGTTTGCCCTTGTTTTGCGCTTAACAACATCAATTGGCGTTGTTCGTGTGCTTAACAACCTCTTTTTGCCTTGATCTTGTGCATATGAACCTCATTTGTATTTGTTCTTGTGCTTAGGAACCTCATTTTCCCATGTTCGTGTGCTTAACAACCTCAATTGTCGTTGTTCCTATGCTTCTCCACCTCCTTTACCCTTGTTCTTGTGCTTAGCAACTTCATTTACACTTGTTATGGTGATTAACAACCTCATTTGTGCTTATCGACCTCATTTGCATTTGTTCTTGTTGTTCGGAACCTCATTTGCCAATGTTTGTGTGCGTATCAACATCAATTGACGTTGTTCGTGTGCTTAACAACCTCTTCTGCTCTTGATCTAGTGCTTATGAACTTCATTTGCATTTGTTCGTGTGCTTACGGACTTCATTGACCCTTGTTTCTATGCGTGACAACCTCAATTGGCATTGTTCGTGTTCTTAACAACCTTATTTGCCCTTGATCTTGTGCCTATCAACCACATTTGCATTTGTTTTTGTGCTAAGGAATCTCATTTACCCTTGTTCATGTGGTAAACAACCTCAATTGGTGTTGTTGCTGTGCTTTACAACCTCTCTTGACCTTGATCTTGTGCTTATGAACCTCATTTGCATTTGTTCTTGTGCTTAGGAACCTTGTTTGCCCTTGTTTGAGTGCTTAACAACCTCAATTGGCGTTGTTCGTGTGCTTAACAACCTCTTCTGCCCTTGATCTTGTGCTTACGAACCTCATTTGCATTTGTTATTGTGCTTAGTAACTTCATTTGCCCTCGTTCGTGTGGTTAGCAACCTCAATTGGCGTTGTTCGTGTGCTTAACATCCTCTTTTGCCTTGATGTTGTGCTTATGAACTTCATTTGTATTTGTTCTTGTGCTTAGGAAGCTTGTTGGCCCTTGTTATTGTGCTTTACCACCTCAATTGGCATTGTTCATGTACTTAACAACCTCTTCTGCCCTTGATCTTGTGCTTATGAACCACATTTGCCTTTGATCTCGTGCTTATGAACCTCATTTGCATTTGTTCTTGTGCTTCAGAACCTCATTTACCCTTGTTTGTGTGCTTAACAACCTCAATTGTCATTATTTCTATCGTTCTTAACCTCTTTTACCTTTGTTCTTTTGCTTAGCAACATCATTTACACTTGTTCTTGTGCTTAACAACCTCATTTGTCGTTGTTCTTGCGTGTTGCAACATAATTTGCCCTTGATCTTGTTCTTACGAACCTCATTTGCATTTCATCTTGTGCTAAGGAACCTCGTTCGCCCTTGTTTTGTGCTTAACAACATCAATTGGCGTTGTTGGTGTGCTTAACAACCTCTTTTTCCCTTGATCTTGTGCATATGAACCTCATTTGTATTTGTTCTTGTGCTTAGGAACCTCATTTTCCCTTGTTCGTGTGCTTAACAACCTCAATTGTCGTTGTTCCTATGCTTCTCCACCTCTTTTACCCTTGTTCTTGTGCTTATCAACATCATTTACACTTGTTCTTGTGCTTAACAACCTCATTTGTGCTTATGGACCTCATTTGCATTTGTTCTTGGCGTTAGGAACCTCATTTGACAATGTTTGTGTGCGTAACACCCTCAATTGGCATTGTTCGTGTGCTTAACAACCTCTTCTGCCCTTGATCTAGTGCTTATGAACCTCATTTGTATTTGTTCTTGTGCTTACGGACTTCATTGGCCCTTGTTTGTATGCGTGACAACCTCAATTGGCATTGTTCGTGTGCTTAACAACCTTATTTGCCCTTGATCTTGTGCTTATCCACCTCATTTGCATTTGTTCTTGTGCTAAGGAATCTCATTTGCCCTTGTTCATGTGGTTAACAACCTCAATTGTTGTTGTTGCTGTTCTTAGCAACCACTTTTGCCCTTGATCTTGTGCTTATCATCATTTGGATTGGTTCTTGTGCTTAGGAACCTCATTTGCCCTTGTTTGTGTGCTTAACAACCTCAATTGGCATTGTTCATGTGCTTAACAACCTCTTCTGCCCTTGATCTTGTGCTTATGAACCTCATTTTCATTTTTCTTGTGCTTAGGAACCTTGTTTGCCCTTGTTTGTGTGCATAACAACCTCAATTGGCGTTGTTCGTGTGCTTAACAACCTCTTCTGACCTTGTTCTTGTGCTTATGAACTTCATTTGCATTTGTTATTGTTCTTAGTAACTTCATTGGCCCTTGTTGTGTGCTTAGCAACCTCAATTGGCGTTGTTCGTGTGCTTAACAACCTCTTTTGCCTTGATGTTGTGCTTATGAACTTCATTTGTATTTGTTCTTGTGCTTAGGAAGCTTGTTTGCCCTTGTTATTGTGCTTAACCTCCTCAATTGGCATTGTTCGTGTGCTTAACAACCTCTTCTGCCCTTGATCTTGTGCTTATGAACAACATTTACATTTGTTCTTGTGCTTAGGAACCTTGTTTGCCCTTCTTTGTGTGCCAAACAACCTCAATTGGCGTTGTTGGTGTGCTTAACAACCTCTTTTGTCCGTGATCTTGTTCTTATGAAGCTCATTTGCATTTGTTCTTGTGCTTAGGGACTTCATTGGCCCTTGTTTGTGCGCGTGACAACCTCAATTGGCTTTGTTCGTTGCTTAACAGCCTCATTTGCCTTTGATCTTATGCTTATGAACCTCATTTGCATTTGTTCTTGTGCTTAACAACTTCTTCTACGCTTGATCTTGTGTTTATGAACCTCATTTGCATTTGTTCTGGTACTTGGGAACCTCATTTTCCCTTGTTCATGTGGTTAACAACCTCAATTGTCGTTGTTCATATGCTTCTTGGCCACTTTTGCCCTTGTTCTTGTGCTTAGCATCCTCTTCTACGCTTGATCTTGTGCTTATGAACATCATTTGTATTTGTTCTTGTGCTTAGGAACCTTGTTTGCCCTTGATTGTGTGCTTGAGAACCTTAATTGGGGTTGTTCGTGTGCTTAACAACCTCTTTGGCCCTTGATCTTGTGCTTATGAACCTCATTTGCCTTTGTTCTTGTGCTTAGGAACCTCTTTTGCACTTTTTTGTGCGCTTAGCAACCTCAATTGGCACTGTTCGTGTGCTTAACAACCTCTTCTGCCCTTGATCTTGTGCTTATGAACCTCATTTGCATTTGTTCTTGTGCTTTGGAACCTTGTTTGCCCTTGTTTGTGTGCTTAACAACCTCAATTGGCGTTGTTTGTGTGCTTAACAACCTCTTTTGCCCGTGATCTTGTGCTTATGAACCTCATTTGCATTTGTTCTTGTGCTTACGAACCTCATTTGCCATTCTTTGTGAGCTTAACAACATCAATTGATGTTGTTCGTGTGCTTAACAACCTCTTTTCCCCATGATTTTGTGCTTATGAACCTCATTTGCATTTGTTCTTGTGCTTAGGAACCTCATGTGCCCTTGCTTGTGTGCTTAACAACCTCAATTGGCGTTTCTAGTCTGCTTAACGACCTCTTTTGCCCTTGAACTTGTGCCTATGAACCTCATTTGCACTTGTTCTTGTGCTTAGGAACTTCATTTGCCCTTGTTCGTGTGCTGTACAACCTCAATTGTCGTCGTTCGTATGCTTCTTAAACTCTTTTACCCTTGTTCTTATGCTTAGCAAGCTCATTTACACTTTTCTCGTGCTTAACAACCTCACCTGGCATTGTTCGTGTGCTTAACAGCCTCTTTTGCCTTTGATCTCGTGCTTATGAACCTCATTTGCCTTTGATCTCGTGCTTATCAACCTCATTTGCCTTTGCATTTGTTCTTGTGCTTCAGAACCTCATTTACCCTTGTTTGTGTGCTTAACAACCTCAGTTGTCGTTATTTCTATCGTTCTTAACCTCTTTTACCTTTGTTCTTGTGCTTAGCAACATGATTTACACTTGTTCTTGTGCTTAACAACCTCATTTGTCGTTGTTCTTGCGCGTTGCAACATAATTTGCCCTTGATCTTGTTCTTACGAACCACATTTGCATTTCATCTTGTGCTAAGGAAACTCATTTTCCCTTGTTCGTGTGCTTAATAACCTCAATTGTCGTTGTTCCTATGCTTCTCCATCTCTTTTACCCTTTTTCTTGTGCTTAACAACATTATTTACACTTGTTATTGTGCTTAACAACCTAATTTCCATTTGTTCTTGTCGTTAGGAACCTCATTTGCCATTGTTTGTGTGCGTAACAATCTCAATTGGCGTTGTTCATGTGCTTAACAACCTCTCCAGCCCTTGATCTAGTGCTTATGAACCTCATTTGCATTTGTTCTTGTGCTTACGGACTTCATTGGCCCTTGTTTGTATGTGTGACAACCTCAATTGGCATTGTTCGTGTGCTTAACAACCTTATTTGCCCATGATCTTGTGCTTATCAACCTCATTTGCATTTGTTCTTGTGCTAAAGAATCTCATTTGCCCTTGTTCATGTGGTTAACAACCTCAATTGGTGTTGTTGCTGTTCTTAACAACCTCTTTTGCCCTTGATCTTGTGCTTATCAACCACATTTGGATTTGTTCTTGTGCTTAGGAACCTCATTTGCCCTTGTTTGTGTGCTTAACAACCTCAATTGGCGTTGTTCATGTGCTTAACAACCTCTTCTGCCCTTGATCTTGTGCTTATGAACCTCATTTGCATTTGTTCTTGTGCTTAGGAACCTTGTTTGCCCTTGTTTGTGTGCTTAACAACTTCAATTGGCGTTGTTCGTGTGCTTAACAACCTCTTCTGCCCTTGATCTTGTGCTTATGAACCTCATTTGCTTTTGTTATTGTGCTTAGTAACTTCATTGGCCCTTGTTTGTGTGCTTAACAACCTCAATTGGCGTTGTTCGTGTGCTTAACAACCTCTTTTGCCTTGATGTTGTGCATATGAACTTCATTTGTATTTGTTCTTATGCTTAGGATGCTTGTTTGCCCTTGTTATTGTGCTTAACCACCTCCATTGGCATTGTTCGTGTGCTTAACCTCTTCTGCCCTTGATCTTGTGCTTATGACCCACAGTTGCATTTGTTCTTGTGCTTAGGAACCTTGTTTGCCCATCTTTGTGTACCAAACAACCTCAATTGGCGTTGTTGGTGTGCTTAACAACCTCTTTTGTCCTTGATCTTGTTCTTATGAAGCTCATTTGCATTTGTTCTTGTGCTTAGGCACCACAATTGCCCTTGTTAGTGTGCTTAACAATCTCAATTGGCGTTGTTCGTCAGCTTAACCACCTCTTTTGCCCTTGAACTTGTGCCTATGAACCTTATTTGCACTAGTTCTTGTGCTTAGGAACTTCATTTGCCCTTGTTCGTGTGCTGTACAACCTCAATTGTCATTGTTCATATGCTTCTTAACCTCTTTTACCCTTGTTCTTGTGCTTAGCAAGCTCAATTGCACTTTTTCTCGTGCTTAACAACCTCAATTGGCATTCTTCGTGTCCTTAACAACCTCTTTTGCCTTTGATCTCGTTCTTATGAACCTCATTTGCTTTTGATCTCGTGCTTATGAACCTCATTTTCAATTGTTCTAGTGCTTCAGAACCTCATTTACCCTTGTTTGTGTGCTTGACAACCTCAATTGTCGTTATTTCTATCGTTCTTAACCTCATTTTACCTTTGTTCTTGTGCTTAGCAACATCATTTACACTTGTTCTTGTGCTTAACATCCTCATTTGTCGTTGTTCTTGCGCGGTGCAACATATTTTGCTCTTGATCTTGTTCTTACGAACCTCATTTGCATTTCATCTTGTGCTAAGGAACCTCGTTTGCCCTTGTTTTCCGCTTAACAACCTCAATTGGCGTTGTTCGTGTGCTTAACAACCTCTTTTTCCCTTGATCTCGTGCATATGAACCTCATTTGTATTTGTTCTTGTGCTTAGGAACATCATTTTCCCTTGTTCGTGTACTTAACAACCTCAATTGTCGTTGTTCCTATGCTTCTTCACCTCTCCCTTGTTCTTGTGCTTAGCAACATTATTTACACTCGTTCTTGTGCTTAACAACCTCATTTGTGCTTATGGACCTCATTTGCATTTGTTCTTTTCGTTAGGAACCTCATTTGCCAATGTTTGTGTGCTTAACAACCTCAATTGGCGTTGTTCGTGTGCTTAACAACCTCAATTGGCGTTGTTCGTGTGCTTAACAACATCTTCTACCCATGATCTTGTGTTTATGAACCTCATTTGCATTTGTTCTGTTGCATAGGGACCTCATTTTCCCTTGTTGATGTGGTTAACAACCTCAATTGTCGTTGTTCATATGTTTCTTCGCCTCTTTTGCCCTTGTTTTTGTGCTTAGCAAAAAAACAACATCAACTGGCGTTGTTCGTGTGCTTAATAACCTCTTTTGCCCTTGATCTTGTGCTAATCAACATCATTTGCATTTGTTCTTGTCCTTAGGAACCTTGTTTCCCCTTGATTGTGTGCTTGACAACCTTAATTGGCGTTGTTCGTGTGCTTAACAACCTCTTTTGCCCTTGATATTGTGCTTATGAACCTCATTTGAATTTGTTCTTGTACTTAGGAACCTCATTTGCCATTGTTTGTGTGCTTAACAACATCAATTGATGTTGTTCGTGTGCTTAACAACTCTTTTCCCCATGATCTTGTGCTTATGAACCTCATTTGTATTTGTTCTTGTGCTTAGGGACTTCATTGGCCCTTGTTTGTGCGCGTGACAACCTCAATTGGCATTTGTTCGTTGCTTAACAACCTTATTTGCCCTTGATGTTGTGCTTATGAACCTCATTTCCATTTGTTATTGTGCTTAGGAACCTCATTTGCCTTTGTTCATGTGGTTAAAAACCTCAATTGGTGTTGCTGTTGTGCTTAACAACATCTTTTGCCCTTGATCTTTGTGCTTATGAACCTCATTTGGATTTGTTCTTGTGCTTAGAAACCTCATGTTCCCTTGTTTGTGTGTTTAACAACCTCAATTGGCGTTGTTCGTGTGCTTAACAACTTCTTCTACCCTTGATCTTGTGTTTATGAACCTCATTTGCATTTGTTCTGGTGCTTAGGAACCTCATTTTCCCTTGTTGATGTGATTAACAACCTCAATTGTCGTTGTTCATATGTTTCTTCGCCTCTTTTGCCCTTGTTCTTGTGCTTAGCAACCTCATTTACACTTTTTCTCGCGTTTAACAACATCAATTGGCGTTGTTCGTGTGCTTAATAACCTCTTTTGCCCTTGATCTTGTGCTTATGAACATCATTTGCATTTGTTCTTGTGCTTAGGAACCTTGTTTGACCTTGATTGTTTGCTTGAGATCCTTAATTGGAGTTGTTCGTGTGCTTAACAACCTCTTTTGCCCTTGATCTTGTGCTTATGAACCTCATTTGCATTTGTTCTTGTGCTAAGGAACCTCATTTGCACTTGTTTGTGCGCTTATCAACCTCAATTGATGTTGTTCGTGTGCTTAACAACCTCTTTTGACTTGATCTTGTGCTTATGAACCTCATTTGTATTTGTTGTTGTGCTTAGGAAGCTTGTTTGCCCTTGTTTTTGTGCTTAACAAACTCAATTGGCGTTGTTCGTGTGCTTAACAACCTCTTCTGCCCTTGATCTTGTTCTTATGAACCTCATTTGCATTTGTTCTTGTGCTTAGGAACCTTGTTTGCCCTTGTTTGTGTGCGTAACAACCTCAATTGGCGTTGTTCGTGTGCTTAACAACCTCTTTTCCCCTTGATCTTGTGCTTATGAAGCTCATTTGCATTTGTTCTTGTGCTTAGGAACCTCATTTGCTATTGTTTGTGTGCTTAACAACTCTTTTCCCCATGATCCTGTGCTTATGAAGCTCATTTGCATTTGTTCTTGTGCTTAGGAATCTCATTTGCCTTTGTTGGTGTGCAACCCTCAATTGGCATTGTTCGTCAGCTTAACCACCTCTTTTGCCCTTGAACTTGTGCCTATGAACCTCATTTGCACTTGGTCTTGTGCTTAGGAACTTCATTTGCCCTTGTTCGTGTGCTGTTCAACCTCAATTGTCGTTGTTCATATGCTTCTTAACCTCTTTTATCCTTGTTCTTGTGCTTAGCAAGCTCATTTACACTTTTTCTCGTGCTTAACAACCTCAATTGGCATTGTTCGTGTACTTAACAACCTCTTTTGCATTTGATCTCGTGCTTATGAACCTCATTTTCATTTGTTCATGTGCTTCAGAACCTCATTTACCCTTGTTTGTGTGCTTGACAACCTCAATTGTCGTTATTTCTATCGTTCTTAAACTCTTTTACCTTTGTTCTTGTGCTTAGCAACATCATTTACACTTGTTCTTGTGCTTAACAACCTCATTTGTCGTTGTTCTTGCGCGGTTCAACATATTTTGCCCTTGATCTTGTTCTTACGAACCTCATTTGCATTTCATCTTGTGCTAAGGAACCTCGTTTGCCCTTGTTTTGCGCTTAACAACCTCAATTGGCGTTGTTCGTGTGCTTAACAACCTCTTTTGCCTTGATGTTGTGCTTATGAACTTCATTTGTATTTGTTCTTGTGCTTAGGAAGCTTGTTGGCCCTTGTTATTGTGCTTTACCACCTCAATTGGCATTGTTCGTGTACTTAACAACCTCTTCTGCCCATGATCTTGTGCTTATGAACCACATTTGCCTTTGATCTCGTGCTTATGAACCTCATTTGCATTTGTTCTTGTGCTTCAGAACCTCATTTACCCTTGTTTGTGTGCTTAACAACCTCAATTATCGTTATTTCTATCGTTCTTAACCTCTTTTACCTTTGTTCTTTTGCTTAGCAACATCATTTACACTTGTTCTTGTGCTTAACAACCTCATTTGTCGTTGTTCTTGCGTGTTGCAACATAATTTGCCCTTGATCTTGTTCTTTCGAACCTCATTTGCATTTCATCTTGTGCTATGGAACCTCGTTTGCCCTTGTTTTGTGCTTAACAACATCAATTGGCGTTGTTGGTGTGCTTAACAACCTCTTTTTCCCTTGATATTGTGCGTATGAACCTCATTTGTATTTGTTCTTGTGCTTAGGAACCTCATTTTCCCTTGTTCGTGTGCTTAACAACCTCAATTGTCGTTGTTCCTATGCTTCTCCACCTCTTTTACCCTTGTTCTTGTGCTTATCAACATCATTTACACTTGTTCTTGTGCTTAACAACCTCATTTGTGCTTATGGACCTCATTTGCATTTGTTCTTGTCGTTAGGAACCTCATTTGCCATTGTTTGTGTGCGTAACAACCTCAATTGGCATTGTTCGTGTGCTTAACAACCTCTTTTGCCCTTGATCTAGTGCTTATGAACCTCATTTGCATTTGTTCTTGTGCTTACGGACTTCATTGGCCCTTGTTTGTATGCGTGACAACCTCAATTGGCATTGTTCGTGTGCTTAACAACCTTATTTGCCCTTGTTCTTGTGCTTATCAACCTCATTTGCATTTGTTCTTGTGCTAAGGAATCTCATTTGCCCTTGTTCATGTGGTTAACAACCTCAATTGGTGTTGTTGCTGTTCTTAGCAACCTCTTTTGCCCTTGATCTTGTGCTTATCATCATTTGGATTGGTTCTTGTGCTTAGGAACCTCATTTGCCCTTGTTTGTGTGCTTAACAACCTCAATTGGCATTGTTCATGTGCTTAACAACCTCTTCTGCCCTTGATCTTGTGCTTATGAACCTCATTTGCATTTTTCTTTTGCTTAGGAACCTTGTTTGCCCTTGTTTGTGTGCATAACAACCTCAATTGGCGTTGTTCGTGTGCTTAACAACCTCTTCTGACCTTGTTCTTGTGCTTATGAACCTCATTTGCATTTGTTATTGTTCTTAGTAACTTCATTGGCCCTTGTTTGTGTGCTTAGCAACCTCAATTGGCGTTGTTCGTGTGCTTAACAACCTCTTTTGCCTTGATGTTGTGCTTATGAACTTCATTTGTATTTGTTCTTGTGCTTAGGAAGCTTGTTTGCCCTTGTTATTGTGCTTAACCACCTCAATTGGCATTGTTCATGTGCTTAACAACCTCTTCTGCCCTTGATCTTGTGCTTATGAACCACATTTGCATTTGTTCTTGTGCTTAGGAACCTTGTTTGCCCTTCTTTGTGTGCCAAACAACCTCAATTGGCGTTGTTGGTGTGCTTAACAACCTCTTTTGTCCGTGATCTTGTTCTTATGAAGCTCATTTGCATTTGTTCTTGTGCTTAGGGACTTCATTGGCCCTTGTTTGTGCGCGTGACAACCTCAATTGGCTTTGTTCGTTGCTTAACAGCCTCATTTGCCTTTGATCTTATGCTTATGAACCTCATTTGCATTTGTTCTTGTGCTTAACAACTTCTTCTACGCTTGATCTTGTGTTTATGAACCTCATTTGCATTTGTTCTGGTACTTGGGAACCTCATTTTCCCTTGTTCATGTGGTTAACAACCTCAATTGTCATTGTTCATATGCTTCTTGGCCACTTTTGCCCATGTTCTTGTGCTTAGCATCCTCATTTGCACTTTTTCTAGTGTTTAACAACATCAATTGGCGTTGCTCGTGTGCTTAATAACCTCTTTTGCCCTTGATCTTGTGCTTATGAACATCATTTGTATTTGTTCTTGTGCTTAGGAACCTTGTTTGCCCTTGATTATGTGCTTGAGAACCTTAATTGGAGTTGTTCGTGTGCTTAACAACCTCTTTTGCTTATGAACCTCATTTGTATTTGTTCTTGTGTTTAGGAACCTCATTTGCACTTGTTTATGCGCTTTGCAACCTCAATTGGCGTTGTTCGTGTGCTTAACAACCTCTTCTGCCCTTGATCTTGTGCTTATGAACCTCATTTGCATTTGTTCTTGTGCTTTGGAACCTTGTTTGCCCTTGTTTGTATGCTTAACAACCTCAATTGACGTTGTTTGTATGCTTAACAACCTCTTTTGCCCGTGATCTTGTGCTTATGAACCTCATTTGCATTTGTTCTTGTGCTTAGGAACCTCATTTGCCATTGTTTGTGAGCTTACCAACATCAATTGATGTTGTTCGTGTGCTTAACAACCTCTTTTCCCCATGATCTTGTGCTTATGAACCTCATTTGCATTTGTTCTTGTGCTTAGGAACCTCATGTGCCCTTGTTTGTGTGCTTAACAACCTCAATTGGCGTTGCTCGTCTGCTTCACAACCTCTTTTGCTCTTGAACTTGTGCCTATGAACCTCATTTGCACTTGTTCTTGTGCTTAGGAACTTCATTTGCCCTTGTTCGTGTGCTGTACAACCTCAATTGTCGTCGTTCATATGCTTCTTAACCTCTTTTACCCTTGTTCTTGTGCTTAGCAAGCTCATTTACACTTTTCACGTGCTTAACAACCTCAACTGGCATTGTTCATGTGCTTAACAATCTCTTTTGCCTTTGATCTCGTGCTTATGAACCTCATTTGCCTTTCCTCTCGTGCTTATGAACCTCATTTGCATTTGTTCTTGTGCTTCAGAACCTCATTTACCCTTGTTTGTGTGCTTAACAACCTCAATTGTCGTTATTTCTATCGTTCTTAACCTCTTTTACCTTTGTTCTTGTGCTTAGCTGCATCATTTACACTTGTTCTTGTGCTTAACATCCTCATTTGTCGTTGTTCTTGCACGGTGCAACATATTTTGCCCTTGATCTTGTTCTTACGAACCTCATTTGCATTTCATCTTGTGCTAAGGAACCTCGTTTGCCCTTGTTTTGCGCTTAACAACCTCAATTGGTGTTGTTCGTGTGCTTAACAACCTCTTTTTCCCTTGATCTCGTGCATATGAACCTCATTTGTATTTGTTCTTGTGCTTAGGAACATCATTTTCCCTTGTTCGTGTACTTAACAACCTCAATTGTCGTTGTTCCTATGGTTCTTCACCTCTTTTACCCTTGTTCTTGTGCTTAGCAACATTATTTATACTTGTTCTTGTGCTTAACAACCTCATTTGTGCTTATGGACCACATTTGCATTTGTTCTTTTCGTTAGGAACCTCATTTGCCAATGTTTCTGTGCTTAACAACCTCAATTGGCGTTGTTCGTGTGCTTAACAACTTCTTCTACCCTTGATCTTGTGTTTATGAACCTCATTTGCATTTGTTCTGTTGCATAGGGACCTCATTTTCCCTTGTTGATGTGGTTAACAACCTCAATTGTCGTTGTTCATATGTTTCTTCGCCTCTTTTGCCCTTGTTCTTGGGCTTAGCAACCTCATTTGCACTTTTTCTCGCGTTTAACAACATCAACCGGCGTTGTTCGTGTGCTTAACAACCTCTTTTGCCCTTGATCTTGTGCTAATCAACATCATTTGCATTTGTTCTTGTGCTTAGGAACCTTGTTTCCCCTTGATTGTGTGCTTGAGAACCTTAATTGGCGTTGTTCGTGTGCTTAACAACCTCTTTTTCCCTTGATATTGTGCTTATGAACCTCATTTCCATTTGTTCTTGTGCTTAGGAACCTCATTTGCCATTGTTTGTGTGCTTAACAACATCAATTGATGTTGTTCGTGTGCTTAACAACTCTTTTCCCCATGATCTTGTGCTTATGAACCTCATTTGTATTTGTTCTTGTGCTTAGGGACTTCATTGGCCCTTGTTTGTGCGCGTGACAACCTCAATTGGCATTTGTTCGTTGCTTAACTACCTTATTTGCCCTTGATCTTGTGCTTATGAACCTCATTTCCATTTGTTATTGTGCTTAGGAACCTCATTTTCCTTTGTTCATGTGGTTAAAAACCTCAATTGGTGTTGCTGCTGTGCTTAACAACCTCTTTTGCCCTTGATCTTGTGCTTATGAACCTCATTTGGATTTGTTCTTGTGCTTAAACCTCATGTTCCCTTGTTTGTGTGTTTAACAACCTCAATTGGCGTTGTTCGTGTGCTTAACAACTTCTTCTACCCTTGATCTTGTGTTTATGAACCTCATTTGCATTTGTTCTGGTGCTTAGGAACCTCATTTTCCCTTGTTGATGTGGTTAACAACCTCAATTGTCGTTGTTCATATGTTTCTTCGCCTCTTTTGCCCTTGTTCTTGTGCTTAGCAACCTCATTTACACTTTTTCTCGCGTTTAACAACATCAATTGGCGTTGTTCGTGTGCTTAATAACCTCTTTTGCCCTTGATCTTGTGCTTATGAACATCATTTGCATTTGTTCTTGTGCTTAGGAACCTTGTTTGACCTTGATTGTGTGCTTGAGATCCTTAATTGGAGTTGTTCGTGTGCTTAACAACCTCTTTTGCCCTTGATCTTGTGCTTATGAACCTCATTTGCATTTGTTCTTGTGCTAAGGAACCTCATTTGCACTTGTTTGTGCGCTTATCAACCTCAATTGACGTTGTTCGTGTGCTTAACAACCTCTTTTGACTTGATCTTGTGCTTATGAACCTCATTTGTATTTGTTGTTGTGCTTAGGAAGCTTGTTTGCCCTTGTTTTTGTGCTTAACAAACTCAATTGGCGTTGTTCGTGTGCTTAACAACCTCTTCTGCCCTTGATCTTGTGCTTATGAACCTCATTTGCATTTGTTCTTGTGCTTAGGAACCTTGTTTGCCCTTGTTTGTGTGCGTAACAACCTCAATTGGCGTTGTTCGTGTGCTTAACAACCTCTTTTCCCCTTGATCTTGTGCTTATGAAGCTCATTTGCATTTGTTCTTGTGCTTAGGAACCTCATTTGCCATTGTTTGTGTGCTTAACAACTCTTTTCCCCATGATCTTGTGCTTATGAAGCTCATTTGCATTTGTTCTTGTGCTTAGGAACCTCATTTGCCCTTAGGAACCTCATTTGCCCTTGTTTGTTTGCTTAACAATCTCAATTGGCGTTGTTCGTCAGCTGAACCTCATTTGCCCTTGAACTTGTGCCTATGAACCTCATTTGCACTTGGTCTTGTGCTTAGGAATTTCATTTGCCCTTGTTTGTGTGCTGTTCAACCTCAATTGTCGTTGTTCATATGCTTCTTAACCTCTTTTATCCTTGTTCTTGTGCTTAGCAAGCTCATTTACACTTTTTCTCGTGCTTAACAACCTCAATTGGCATTGTTCGTGTACTTAACAACCTCTTTTGCATTTGATCTCGTGCTTATGAACCTCATTTTCATTTGTTCATGTGCTTCAGAACCTCATTTACCCTTGTTTGTGTGCTTGACAACCTCAATTGTCGTTATTTCTATCGTTCTTAACCTCTTTTACCTTTGTTCTTGTGCTTAGCAACATCATTTACACTTGTTCTTGTGCTTAACAACCTCATTTGTCGTTGTTCTTGCGCGGTGCAACATATTTTGCCCTTGATCTTGTTCTTACGAACCTCATTTGCATTTCATCTTGTGCTAAGGAACCTCGTTTGCCCTTGTTTTGCGCTTAACAACCTCAATTGGCGTTGTTCGTGTGCTTAACAACCTCTTTTTCCCTTGATATTGTGCATATGAACCTCATTTGTATTTGTTCTTGTGCTTAGGAACATTATTTTCCCTTGTTCGTGTACTTAAACCCTCAATTGTCGTTGTTCCTATGCTTCTTCACCTCTTTTACCATTGTTCTTGTGCTTAGCAACATTATTTACACTTGTTCTTGTGCTTAACAACCTCATTTGTGCTTATGGACCTCATTTGCATTTGTTCTTGTCGTTAGGAACCTCATTTGCCAATGTTTGCATGCTTAACAACCTCAATTGGCGTTGTTCATGTGCTTAACAACCTCTTCTGCCCTTGATCTTGTGCTTATGAACCTCATTTGCATTTGTTCTTGTGCTTAGGAACCTTGTTTGCCCTTGTTTGTGTGCATAACAACCTCATTTCGCGTTGTTCGTGTGCTTAACAACCTCTTCTGCCCTTGATCTTGTGCTTATGAACCTCATTTGCATTTGTTATTGTGCTTAGTAACTTCATTTGCCCTTATTTGTGTGCTTAGCAACCTCAATTGGCGTTGTTCGTGTGCTTAACAACCTCTTTTGCCATGATGTTGTGCTAATGAACTTCATTTGTATTTGTTCTTGTGCTTAGGAAGCTTGTTTGCCCTTGTTATTGTGCTTAACCACCTCAATTGGCATTGTTCGTATGCTTAACAACCTCTTCTGCCCTTGATCTTGTGCTTATGAACAACATTTGCATTTGTTCTTGTGCTTAGGAACCTTGTTTGCCCTTCTTTGTTTGCCGAACAACCTCAATTGGCGTTGTTGGTGTCCTTAACAACCTCTTTTGTCATTGATCTTGTTCTTACGAAGCTCATTTGTATTTGTTCTTGTGCTTAGGGACTTCATTGGCCCTTGTTTGTGCGCGTGACAACCTCAATTGGCATTTGTTCGTTGCTTAACAACTTTATTTGCCCTTGATCTTATGCTTATGAACCTCATTTGCATTTGTTCTTGTGCTTAGGAATCTCATTTGCCTTTGTTCATGTGGTTAAAAACCTCAATTGGTGTTGCTGCTGTGCTTACGGACTTCATTGACAACCTCAATTGGCATTGTTCTTGTGCTTAACAACCTTATTTGCCCTTGTGCTTAACAACCTTATTTGTTCTTGTGCTTAACAACCTTAACAACCTTCATTGACAATCTCATTTGTTCTTGTGCTTACGGACTTCATTGACCCTTGTTTCTATGCGTGACAACCTCAATTGGCATTGTTCGTGTTCTTAACAACCTTATTTGCCCTTGATCTTGTGCTTATGAACCTCATTTGCATTTGTTATTGTGCTTAGTAACTTCATTGGCCCTTGGTTGTGTGCTTAGCAACCTCAATTGGTGTTGTTCGTGTGCTTAACAACCTCTTTTGCCTTGATGTTGTGCTTATGAACCTCATTTGTATTTGTTATTGTTCTTAGGAAGCTTGTTTGCCCTTGTAATTGTGCTTAACCACCTCAATTGGCATTGTTCGTGTGCTTAACAACCTCTTCTGCCCTTGATCTTGTGCTTATGAACAACATTTGCATTTGTTCTTGTGCTTAGGAACCTTGTTTGCCCCTCTTTGTGTGCCAAACAACCTCAATTGGCGTTGTTGGTGTACTTAACAACCTCTTTTGTCCTTGATCTTGTTCTTATTAAGCTCATTTGCATTTGTTCTTGTGCTTAGGGACTTCATTGGCCCTTGTTTGTGCGCGTGACAACCTCAATTGGCATTGTTCGTTGCTTCACAACCTCATTTGCCCTTGATCTTATGCTTATGAACCTCATTTGCATTTGTTCTTGTGCTTAGGAACCTCATTTGCCTTTGTTCATGTGGTTAAAAACCTCAATTGGTGTTGCTGCTGTGCTTAACATCATCTTTTGCCCTTGATCTTGTGCTTATGAACCTCATTTGGATTTGTTCTTGTGCTTAGAAACCTCATGTTCCCATGTTTGTGTGCTTAACAACCTTAATTGACGTTGTTCGTGTGCTGAACAACTTCTTCTACCCTTGATCTTGTGTTAATGAACCTCATTTGCATTTGTTATGGTACTTGGGAACCTCATTTTCCCTTGTTGATGTGGTTAACAACCTCAATTATCGTTGTTCATATCTTTTTTCGCCTCTTTTGCCCTTGTTCTTGTGCTTAGCAACTTCATTTACACTTTTTCTCGCGTTTAACAACATCAACTGGCGTTGTTTGTGTGCTTAATAACCTCTTTTGCGCTTGATCTTGTGCTTATGAACATCATTTGCATTTGTTCTTGTGCTTAGGAACCTTGTTTGCCCTTGATTGTGTGCTTGAGAACCTTAATTGGCGTTGTTCGTGTGCTTAACAACCTCTTTTGCCCTTGATATTGTGCTTATGAACCTCATTTGCATTTGTTCTTGTGCTTAGGAACCACATTTGCATTTGTTTGTGCGCTTATCAACCTCAATTGACGTTGTTCGTGTGCTTAACAACCTCTTTTGACTTGATCTTGTGCTTATGAACCTCATTTGTATTTGTTGTTGTGCTTAGGAGCCTTGTTTGCCTTTGTTTTTGTGCTTAACAAACTCAATTGATGTTGTTCGTGTGCTTAACAACCTCTTATGCCCTTAATCTTGTGCCTATGAACCTCATTTGCATTTGTTCTTGTGCTTTGGAACCTTGTTTGCCCTTGTTTGTGTGCTTAACAAACTCAATTGGTGTTGTTTGTGTGCTTAACAACCTCTTCTGCCCTTGATCTTGTGCTTATGAACCTCATTTGCATTTGTTCTTGTGCTTAGGAACCTTTTTTGCCCTTGTTTGTGTGCTTAACAGCCTCAATTGGCATTGTTCGTGTGCTTAACAACCTCTTCTGCCCTTGATCTTGTGGTTATGAACCTCATTTGCATTTGTTATTGTGATTAGTAACCTCATTTGCCGTTGTTTGTGCGCTTAGCAACCTCAATTGACGTTGTTCGTGTGCTTAACAGTCTCTTTTGCCTTGATCTTGTGCTTATGAACCTCATTTGTATTTGTTGTTGTGCTTAGGAACCTTGTTTGCCATTGTTTTTGTGCTTAACATCCTTAATTGGCGTTGTTCGTGTGCTTAACAACCTCTTCTGCGCTTGATCTTGTGCTTATGAACCACATTTGCATTTGTTCTTGTGCTTAGGAACCTTGTTTGCCCTTTTTTGTGTGCTAAACAAACTCAATTTACGTTGTTCATGTGCTTAACAATCTCTTTTGCCCTTGATCTTGTTCTTATGAACCTAATTTGTATTTGTTCTTGTGCGTAGGAACCTCATTTGCCCTTGTTCGTGTGCTTAACAACCTCAATGGTCCTTGTTCCTATGCTTCTTAACTTCTTTAACCTTGTTCTTGTGCTTAGTAACATCATTTACACTTGTTCTTGCTCTTTGCAACATAATTTGCCTTTGATATTGTGCTTATGAACCTCATTTGCATTTTTTCTTGTGCTTAGGAACCTTGTTTGCCCTTGTTTGTGTGCTTAACAACCTCAATTAGTGTTGTTCGTGTGCTTAGTAACCTCTTTTGCCTTGATATTGTACTTATGAACCTCATTTGTATTTGTTCTTGTGCTTAGGAACCTTGTTTGTCATTGTTTTTATGCTTTACAGCCTCAATTGGCATTGTTCGTGTGCTTAACAACCTCTTCTACCCTTGATCTTGTGCTTATCAACATCATTTGCATTTGTTATTGTGCTTGGGAACCTGGTTTGCCCTTTTTTGTGTGCTTAACAATTTCAATTGGCGTTGTTCGTGTGCTTAATAATCTCTTTTGCACCTTGATCTTGTGCTTATCAACCTCATTTGCATTTGGTGTTGTGGTTAGGAATCTCATTTGCCCTTGTTCGTGTGCTTAACAACCTCAGTAGTCCTTGTTTCTATACTTCTTAACCTCTTTTACCCTTGTTCTTGTGCTTAGCAACTTCATTTATACTTGTTCTTGTGCTTAACAACCTCATTTGTCGTTGTTCTTGCGCTTTACAACATAATTTGCCCTTGATCTTGTGCTTATAAACCTCATTTGCATTTGTTCTTGTGCTTAGAAATCTCATTTGCCTTTGTTTGTGTGCTTAATATCCTCAATTGGTGTTGTTCGTGTGCTTAACAACCTCAATTGTCGTTGTTGATATGCCTTTAACCTCTTTTTGCCCTTGTTCTTGTGCTTAGGAATCTCATTTGTATTTGTTCTTGTGCTTAGGAACTTTGTTTGCCCTTGTTTTTGTGCTTAACAACCTCAATTGTCATTATTCGTGTACTTAACAACCTCTTTTTTCCCTTGATCTTGTGCTTATGAACCTCATTTGCATTTGTTCTTGAACTTAGAAACCTCATTTACCCTTGTTTGTGTGCTTAACAAACTCAGTTGTCGTTGTTCATTTCCTTCTTAACCTCTTTTATCGTTGTTCTTGTGCTTAGCAATATCATTTACACTTGTTCTTTTGCTTAACAATCTCATTTGTCGTTGTTCTTGTGCTGTGCAACATAATTTGCCCTTGATCTTGTTCTTACGAACCTCATTTGCATTTGTTCTTGTTCTAAGGAACATCATTTGCCCTTGTTTGTGTGCTTAACAACCTCAATTGGCATTGTTCGTGTGCTTAACAACCTCTTTTGCCCTTGATCTAGTGCTTATGAACCTCATTTGCATTTGTTCTTGTGCTTAGGGACCTCAGTTGCCCTTATTTGTTTGCGTAACAACCTCAATTAGCGTTGTTCGTGTGGTTAACAACCTATTTTGCCCTTGATCTTGTGCTTATGAACCTCATTTGCATTTTTCCTTGCGCTTAGGAACCTTGTTTTTGTTTGTGTGCTTAACAACCTCAATTGGCATTGTTCGTGTGCTTGACAAACTCATTTGCCCTTGATCTTGTGCTTATGAACCTCATTTGCATTTGTTCTTGTGTTTAGGAACCTTGTTTGCTCTTGATTGTGTGTTTTTCCTGTACTTAACAACCTCTTTTGCCCTTAATTTTGTGCTTATGAATCTCATTTGGATTTGTTCTTGTATTTGCCTCAAATACACAATTTTTATACTTTTTTTAATTAAAAATTAACTGAAAAATATAGTTTTGAGATACGTATAATGAGGGGTCTGAAGTGCATATAGAGTAATACAGAAATATGTATCTCAAAATTGTATTTTTCAGTTAATTTTTAATAAAATAAAAAATAAAAATAGTGTATTTGTGACAATTTTAAGAATTAACTAAGTTTAGAGTGGTATTTTTCAGATTTATAGTTTTGTGATGGTATTTTTCAGATTTGAAAGTTTTGAAGTGACAAATAACCAATTTTCTCATAAATAAATGTACCTTTTCCGATGGTGCAACATCAATTACATTGAAGAACGCATCATCGCTAGTCATGGCAGACCTTGAATTTGTAATTTCATATGATGACACTAAACTGAATCTTCTTGGTGGCCTTCCAAATGTTACAAGTCTAGGCTTTATACAACTCGCCATGTCCTGGTATGCTTAATTTTAAATGCTTCATAAGAGAGGTGTGAAACAAAGGGGTCGTATCTTGTTTGTCTTAGCAAATTAATTTTAGTATTTTGGTCATAATGTTATTTTTCCCCTTCAAGTCGAAATATTGTTTTCCAAAAGGACCTTCAAGGGGACCATATATTTCTTTGAAATTATAATCTTGTTTCCTTATAAAAAAATATTTCTTTTCTTATTTGTAGGGATTGCTCGACAAAGATAGTATAAACTGCCAAACATTGAATAACTTAAAGAGCTTAGAACTTGGAAAATTGGAGACAAGTAATGGTTGGAATCTAGTGGCTTGTTTTCTCAAGCATTCACCAAATTTAAAGAATCTTGTCTTGAACTTCCGTCAGGTACTCTCTCCCTCTCTCTCTGTTAAGGAAGGAAGGGATAGTAGTCAAGTTGCTGGACTTTTAGGGCTGTGTCTAACATATGTAATGCAGTTGATGAAGTAGCATCTTTCCAGTACCAGTTCATGTTTATGTCATTTTTTGCTTTCTGATTTGTCATTGTAGCTTATTAATTAAGTTGGTCACCAAATTGGAGAAAATGCGAGGAGGACTGCCTTTAGTACATCATCACTCAAGCAGTGTAATCTCATGCATATACAGCTAACACTTAACCATGCATGCGAGTTTGATACATCATCTTTTAATACCGATAATTTAATTAAGAATGCAATAAAATGATTGATCGCTTGTTTGCACATAGCACATAATCATTATGGTTACTATCTTACTGTCTTACTACTTTTTATTGTCAAGTATCTTACTAACTTTTATTGTCCACCACCCAAGCAGTGTAATGTTGCTGCACAAGAAGCATGCATTCCTTGAGATAGTGAAGATAAGGGTTAAAAAGGAGAGTGAAGAAATGATCAATGAGATGATCAAGATTTTGGGTGTCCTTGTAAAGATCATAGGAAAAATTGTAATCCTCTAAATTTGTCGACTATTCTTCAAATTGTTTGAAAAGTTTGGGAACTGTTTTTGATAGGATCGATTTTTAATATGAGGCAAACTTAATATATTTTAATAATGAAAGAGAGAACACTCCTTGACAGAAAATTAACTTATATTCTTAATATTATCTTACTCTCTTACATTCAAAATATTCCTTTCACATTATATAAACCCATAGAAACTTTGTACACACTCTCATTAACTCTCATTAACTCTCTATATTTCCTATACACATTTTTCATCTTTCAAAACAACCTAGAAGACCATAACATGACTTCTAGAGAACTCCAAAACATTCATGACAATTTTAGAGAATTCCAACAATTATCTAACACATTTGACTAATAATTAAGTTTATTAATTTCTAACATCCCTCCTTAAACTTAATTATCTTTCTTCTAGCATTCCGAGCAATTTTTTGAATTTCTCGAAAAGTTCACCCAGTAGCAGTTTTGTGAAAATATCCGCCACTTGATCACGACTCGCCACATGAGTCATCTCCACATCACCATTCTTCACATGTTCTCGTATGAAATGAAAACATGTGCTTGCTTCTTTCATGTTGCACCGGGTTCTTTGCCAATTAAATTTCCGGCTTTTTATTCACTTGAATTTCGGTTGGCTTCTCTTGAATAAAATTCATCTCCGCCTTCATCAAAAGACACACCAAGTGCAATTCATTTGTCATCTTGTAAAGATCTCTCAAGCTTCTTATTTTTGGTGTTCTCGGCTCATATTTATTGTCGAATAATGACAAAGAACTTTCAACTTGTGTTGATGTTGTTGTTGATGTAGGAATTGTTGTTGATGTCGCTCTTTTCATCTCCTCATATGACATCTCTTCCATGGAACTCTAATTCCACATGATTCCTTCATTAACCTGCACATCACAACTCACATATACATTTTTAGTAATAGGATCATAAAGATTATACGCCTTCTATTTCTCATCATATCCTATAAAAATCAACTTCTTGCTTTTATCATCGAGTTTTGTGTGCTTTTGATCCGGAATGTGAGCATAAGCCACACTTCCGAACACTTTCAAATAAGCCACTGATGGATTGACACCACACCATGCTTCTTGTGGGGTTAAATGCTTCAAACTTGCTGTTAGACATCGATTTTGCAAGTAAACGACGTACCTTACCGTTTCAGCCCAAAATTCTTTTGGCATGTTTTTGCTCTTTAGCATACTTCGAATCATGTCGAGTGTGGTCCGATTATTTCTCTCTGCTACTCTATTTTATTGTGGTGAATAAGGAGTTGTTAAGAACCTTCTAATACATTTTTCTTCGCAGAATTTCATAAACTCCTTTAAGGTAAATTCACCACCTCGATCGAACCTCAACCTCTTTATGCGCATACCGCAGAAATTTTCAACAAGCATTTTAAACTTCTTAAAAACTGAAAAAAACCTCTGATTTTTCCTTCAAAAAATAAACCCAAGTTCTTCAGAAATAATCATTAATGAAAGTAATAAAATATCGGTGATTACCAAAAGAGTTTGGAGTGATTGGACCACATATATCAGTATGAACCAATTCAAGCACCTTCTTTGCATGATAACTTGCTTCCTTCAGAAAATAGTTTCTTTGGTGCTTTACTAATATACAACCTTCACAAAATTTGGTACAATGCTATATTTTTGGTATGCCCTTCACCATTCTTTTATTTGCCAATTCTTTTAATCCACCAAAATATAGATGACCAAACCGCAAATGCCATAACCAAGTTTTTTCCTCTTAACATGTCTTTAAACACTTTGCTTCAACATTTACCAAATTTAATTTCAACATGCAATTTTTTTTATCATTTCTACTTGGGCTAACAACCGATTATTTTGGTCCCTCAAATAAAGGGCATTTTCTTTCATTAACAGAATAACCCAATTCCATTAATTGTCTCAAACTCAAAATATTGGTTTTCATTTCCGGAACATAATAAACATTTGAAATAAACTTTTAAGTCCCGTCCTTCAATTGAATTAAAATATTATCTTGGCCTTCAACACGCACCTTAGAGGCATCTCCAAATGAGACATGGCCTTTTGCTATCTCCTCAATATTGTTAAACATATGCTTGTACCCACACATGTGGGTGCTTGCACCCGTATCGAGATACCACATATTCTCATTCCCGAGAGTATTCTCTTTATTTGCCAATAGCACAACACCAATATTATCGGTTTCTTCGTTGGTAGCAAAATTTGCATTTTCTTCCACATTTTCTTCATTGTGATAGCATTCTAATGCATAATGGCCATACTTGTTATAATTATAACATTGAACATTGTACTTACTTGATTTTCCTCTTGCTCAACCTCGGCCTCCGCTGTACGAGTTCTTCTCTTCTTTGTTCTCATGCTATTGATCTTGTCCTCTACTACGGCCTCTGTCGCGACCTCTACTTCGGCCTCTATAGCCACCAGGACCTCTACCGAGATTACCTTCACCGCTGCCCTCTTTTTCTTCTTTTAGTATTACCTTGGCTTGAAGTACTTGCTCCAACGGCTCTTGTTGAGTTCTCTTCATTCTTTCTTCATGGGCTACCAATGACCCACTCAACTCATCAATCGTCATGGATTCGGTGTCCTTCGACTCTTCAATAGCCACCACCACATGGTTGAACTTTATGTTAAGAGAGCACAATATCTTCTCTATAACTCTCACATCTTGCATTTTTTCACCAAGCCTCTTCATTTGATTCACCACTGTCAATACTCGAATAAAATAGTCTCCAACTGAATCACTCTCCTTCATCACAAGCGACTCAAACTCAACTCTTAAAGTTTGGAGCCGCACCTTCTTCACTTTGTCTACTCCAACTGCCGAATTTCTAAGAATCTCTTATGCATCTTTAGAGCTCGTTTCATTAGCAATTTTTTCAAATTTGTCGTCATCCAACCCTTGATGGATGATACTTAGCGCGGTTTGATCTCCATTTTTTTTCTTTTGAAAAGCATTTAACTCGGCTACCATTAATGCACTATCATCTTCGGAATCTTCAATCCCGTTTTCGACAATGCTCCACAAGCCATGAGCGCAAATAATGGCCTTCATTCGTAACGACCATTGATCATAGTTGGTTTTGGTTAGAATTGAATATTGGAAGGAGACATTTGGATTTCTAGTTGCAATTTTCAACGAGGCTCTGATACCAATTTGATAGGATCAATTTTTAATATGAGGCAAACTTAATATATTTTAATAGTGGAAGAGAGAACATTCCATGGTAGAAAATTAACTTATATTTTTAATATTCTCTTATTCTCTTACATTCAAAATACTCCTTACACATTATATAGACCCATAGAAACTTTCTACACACTCTACTATCATTAAATAACATTTAAATATCTTATTAACTATTTTTATTTTCTATATACGTTTTTCATCTTTCAAGACAACGTAGAATACCACAACATAACTTCTAGTGAACTCCAAAATATTAATTCATAACAATTCTAGAGGATTCCAACAATTAACTAACACATTTGACTAATAATTAAGTTTATTAATTTCTAACCGTTTTTAGTTTAATGAATCAGTTACTGGATGCTCTGTCTTTAGCTATCTTTTGTTCTTTTACGCTTAAGTTAGATTGTTGCAAAGAAAACTTGTGTGCTTATTGTTAACTGTGCTTTGTGGTATAATCCTACTTTTTAGTTATGAAAATCACTACCGATTTCAATTCTTCTTGTTTGGAGTTGTCGTGTTCAGTTGCATTGTTAATATACTACCTCATTTGGTAACATAATATATTATTATAATTTGGAATTTTCAAAAACGTAAAAGAATGAACCAGAATCCCAAGCACAGACAACGTAAAATAGAAAGGACAATATGTTCTAGGATCACTATCCAAACACAGACATTATAAATCATTTTCAATCAATCACCTTATATAGATGAATAATCAAGAGTGAGATTTATATGAGATATTTCATATCTATTCAGAAACTTTATCAGAAACGGTATCCTTTTATCTCAACTGAGTGAGATCTCAGCATTTGAAACACAAATCATTCTATACCGATTTCTGTTCAATCATACCAACTAATAATTAGCTAAGATTATAATTATAAAATCATACCATTTCATCGAAGTAGGAAATTGCTGAATAGTAATTCTAAAACAAAACCAAACAAAATCCTAATTCATTATTTTGGATGAATCAAGAATAATAGCAAGGATAGAGCTATTCTCAATTTTAGAATAATATCTATTCCAATATTTTGTAGGAATAGTAAAATAGTGGGCTATCCCACAAAAAACAAACAAAGAATAGTGACTATTCGCTAATCCAAACACATCCAAACGCCGGATAGTAGCTCAGAATAGTGCTAATCCGGAATAGTAGCTATTCTTCACCCATCCAAACGCACCCTATGGGTACTGCACGGTAGTAGTAGTCCGGTTTAGTGTTCTTATCTATTAAAAGCAAAGTTTACTGGCCTTGTACTTAAACTAACAGATGTGTTGAAATTGCAAAAAAAAAAATTACTTAATTTTCCACAATTATACGTTATATGTATTAAACTTTGCCTTCTCTTATTTGTTTTTTTCTAAATGAAAAATTCATAAAATTTTATTATGAAATTAAGTTAAAATAAGTTTATTTAATAAATTTTATGAGTTAAATTAATCATTTTTAATAATTAAAAATATATACACATAAGTTTATCTGCAAAATTCCGATTAATGGACCGCATACCGATTAATCATTTAACTGTACTCGTTTATCAGATGAGCATATACTATTATTCAAAACACTTATTTACAAAAGAAGAAATAACTAAGACGGTGGAACTCATATATGAACAAATTAACTTAATTGCATATTAAAAACACTTTGTATTACATAGACTACATGTATTTTATTAAAAAGGGTAAAATGGGAACTTTATAAATTGTATGTGAATTTTAATAGAAAAGCTAATAAATTGGATAAATCTATAAATATGTGAGTTTTTTAAAATTTAGAAGGATAAATATGATATTGTGAAATTTATAATTTCAATTATTGAGGTGTACACATGAAATTCGCCCATAATTCAGTCCGCAAATTAACCTGAATTTTTTTTACTATACCTTGTATAGAGAAGCGATGTAGCTAAAAGACTTCTTTGTTTTTGTGTGTATGAACAGAAGTGCAATTCAAAGATATTCTGTCACATATATGCCTATGGGCCAGCCCAATAAGAAAGCCCAATTTCCAGACTACCCTCTTTAAGTCCCCGTTTTACAAATAGAAAGTCCACATTACTGGCAGTTTTGACAAAATCATTATTTAACATACAAGCCATTCTGTGCATTTCGTGCTGATAGAAGGCCTGCTTGCTTTCACAGATAGAAGGCCTGCTTTCTTTCACAATAACTTTTTTTATTATACATTTTTCATTAATCGAATTTGTATTACAAAAAAACCTTAATCGAATCTGCATTAATTTAAAAAAAAAATACTCAAAGTTCAATACCAAAAAAAGAAGAAGAAAACCTTCAATATTAGAAACAAAAATTAAGCCGATATTCATTACCAAAAGCAAAAATAAGAAATTGGGCAATACTGAAGGAACCAACTCCGCTGCTCTCAGTCGTTGAATTTTTGTGAACAAATCTCAACACAAATGAACGGTTGAGATTAGAATAATAGAGTCTTTCTCTCCTATTGGGAGAGTAGTGGAGTTGGTTCCATTACTGAAGGCTGATATCACTTGTTTTGGTGGAGCTTTATTATTATATTTCTTGGTTTAGAATTTTTTTTTTATGTAAATAGATTAATAACGGTTACTTAATTGAAGAAAATGGATATGTTGTCACTTCTTATTGGTTTCACCATGAAAGTTGTGATTGAAGGATACTCATACAGGGAAAGAATTATACTCAAATTAATTATTGACAACAAATTGCAATGCAGGATGGAGAAAGGTATTTGCTGTCGCACCGCTAAATATGAAGATGCCAAACGCATAAATTCAAAAAGCATTTATGTGGTGCCAGTATCTTAATATAGCCTGTCAACATTAGTACATCTTATTTATTAAGGACAACCACCCAATTATATAGATAAATCCATATAATTAATTTTCTATCCATTCTTGGTCAAGTCATTTTGTAAAATACCAACTTGCATGAAAATGAAAGGTTTGTAGATATTGGTTGATTTTTCTTATTAAAACTGTATTTAGTGTGCTATATATGTATTATAAATAACACAAGGACAATAATAAATGAAACTTCCCACTAAATTATCATGAGGGAAGAAGGAAACTTAATTTAGTTGACAAAAAAAATATAGTTCAAACTTTTTAATTTTAATATCCAATCAACTAAATTAGTTCAAACCAATTATTATCAATGGATTGAACCACCAAATAGAAAACAAAGTAATTAAAAAAAACCAATCAAACAAAATTAGTTTTGAAAATTTTGTTTTCTTGTATTTTTTATTCTTGCATCATACTCTATTAAAGGTGTACGGACTAAATTATTCCCTACAGCTGATATCACTCCTTCCTACAGCTAAATATAACTATCTACTCCAGACCATTTATCTCTCCCACACACAAACACACTGACACACACACTACCACCTCGGCTTGAATGACCGGCAGTACCGAATTAAGCCAACAGCTTGAGGCTGTACTAACAGACCATGGAACAACATGGACACGCCGTGTCGGCCTAGCAATGCTAATAGAGATGCAGCTTTTGATGCCAATCGCAGGACCGGCGGTGGTGGTGTATGCTCTAAACAACGCGCTGTCAATCTCAACTCAGATTTTCTCGGGACATCTCGGCAACCTCGAGTTGGCGGCTTCTTCTCTTGGCAACAATGGCATCCAAGTATTTGCCTATGGTCTCATGGTGAGTCTCTTTATGTTCTAGTATTGTATATGATGAAATCACATTCAAAATTGTTGAATTTTATGAGGATCTGAGGCCGACAATCTCTTTATGTTCTAGTATTTGACTGAATTGATGTACTAATATATACAACTGTAAAAAGTGAAAAATGTTTTCCAAGCAAGTGGACACGTAAACGGTTCTTATGCTCATTTGTACTGTAAAAAAACTATTTTTAGTACTTGGAACAAATGAATTCCGTCAAAACAATTGGAACAATTGTTTGCTTTCGGTTTATCTCTACTAAATTTTTTGAAAAAGAATAGTCGTTTTAAAAAAAAAAATAATAATTCTAGGTTTTGGAGACTATATATGTTCTCAAAATATGCTGGAATTATTGTTGTTGATGTTGGAGTTAAAATTGGTGCCGTATTATATATTAATTCTTTCTTTGGGTAAAAAAATTGCAAAATAGTTGAAGGTATCTATGAAAAGATCCAAAATAATAAATCAAGGGAAAATGCAGAGCAGGTCCACACCATTGTTCTGACAAAGATCTCAAGGAAAAATACAGAGTAGGTAATCATAGGAACATGTCGTCTAGTATTATTATATTTGTTACTAAGATCTCAAGGTATCGAAAACTACCACCTAGATTTGATGACACTATAATACAATTAGCTAACAATTAAATATGTTTGAATAACAATCAATAACATTTTGTATTGGTGTGTAGACATGGACTGAAGTAGTATAATTTAAATTAATTCAATGATTACAAATACGAGGCAAATTGATACAATTCTCAATTAAGTAGAAAAAAAGTACTTGAACTACACAACCAAATTGATATAAATTTTTAAAGGTTGAAGATCAAACAATCCAACTATTTAATATCCATCACGAAATATCTATTCGGGTTACAAACATGTACCCTTGCAAAAAGAGAGCATTTTACCACCAGCCCAAAAGCTAGCTCTCATATAATTTGTATTTTGGAAGTTGAACATTAACATTTGTCACTGTGTACAAAATTTGTAATTGTAGTTAGGCATGGGGAGTGCAGTTGAAACCCTATGTGGCCAAGCGTATGGTGCAAACAAGTACAACATGCTCGGTATTTACCTCCAACGCTCGACTGTTCTCCTCATGGCCACTGGCATCCCTCTCGCAGTACTCTATGCCTTTTCAAAACCAATACTTCTCCTTCTCGGGGAATCTCAAGAAATCGCAAGTGCAGCTGCAGTTTTTGTCTACGGTCTGATTCCCCAAATATTTGCATATGCTGCCAATTTTCCCATACAAAAGTTCCTGCAAGCGCAAAGAATCGTTGCACCAAGTGCATACATCGCTGCGGTCATGGTGGTGGTGCATTTGGTGTGCAGTTGGGTTGTAGTGTACAAACTTGGTGTCGGCCTATTTGGGGCCTCGCTTGTGCTCAGCTTCAGCTGGTGGGTCATCGTGGGGGCCCAGTTTTTGTACATTGTCATGAGTTCGAGGTGCCGGCGTACGTGGACCGGGTTCAGCTGGCAGGCTTTCTCAGGTTTGCCGGAGTTTTTGAAGCTATCGACTTCTTCTGCGATTATGCTTTGTTTGGAAGCGTGGTACTTTCAGATCTTGATTCTTATAACGGGTCTGCTTGAAGATGCGCAATTAGCATTGGACTCTCTTACAGTATGGTAAGAATTAATACTGTTATAATTTTTTTGTTGAGGCATCAATGTGCTCATGAAAATTGTTTAGAGTTTATTAGACAATCTGGTTCTGATATATGTAAGTTGACCTCTCAATTTTGGGTTATAAATTATAATTATCTTCTGATATATTTTCTAAATCATGAACTTTTAACTGGGCAATCACTGAGTATATATTGTTCTAATGATATATAAGCTCTGACATGTTCTTCAGGACTGTAGTCTTAACAGAAGGCTTATTATAGAAAAATTAACAAACTGTCCGGAATAATAAATATTGTCTTAATACAAGTTGAACCTTTTAAGTCCCACAAATTAAAAATAAAAAAATTGTCGTTAAATATGTCAATTTTGTAGTTCCACCCCTGGACAGATATCTTCTGTCCCTAATCTGTACAACTTATTATTTTAGTCTTATTTTAATTTTCTTCATTTGCCTCTCACATGAAACTTGTCTTTTGTTGGTGCAGCCTGACGCTTTCTGGGTGGGTCTTCATGATCTCTGTTGGATTCAATGCAGCTGCCAGGTCTCTCTTTTTATGAAACCAAATTAAGTATATTTTTTAGATACGAGCAAAACAGAGTAATTTAGTACTGCTGAATCAATATATATTATTGTTGTCAGTGAGAACATATTATATCAATAGTGCCAACAAAAATGATATGGTAAGCAATTATATATTGACAAATGTCCTGTTTAGTGTTTATTTCTGACAACATGCGGCTCCTGTCAATATTAGATGAAAAGAACATGGTATAACTACTGAGCTTGAATTGTGTTGGCTCAGTAGTTAGTGCCAGTGTACTAAATTGAATTAATTATAAAGGGTTGTACCCTGATTCCTTCAATAATGATACCTTTCTCACCAAAAAAATTTAACAACAAGTTCGATAGTAGGTCAAGTAATTTTTCTAAGCATTTATTTCCCAAATTTTTTACAGCGTGAGAGTGGGCAATGAGCTTGGGGCTGGACACGCAAAGGCTGCTGAGTTCTCAGTAGTAGTAGTGACATTAGTATCATTTGTAATTTCAGTTACACTGGCATTGGTTCTCTTTGCATGTCGCAACTATATTAGCTACATTTTCACTGAAGGTGAGACGGTGGCACGTGCAGTTGCAGATATGAGCCCCTTGCTTGCCACCACTCTGATCCTCAACGGCATCCAACCTGTTTTGTCAGGTATAATGCATTCTGTTTTTCGAATTCAATTTATACAATCCTATTTTATTATTTCAACATATCTTTGAACATTGGTTTTCGGGTTGTAATGGCAATTGGTACCATTAACAGTATCTGCTTTGTTGCTGTAATGAGAAATTGCAACAAACCTGTAAAACTAAGCAAGTTTGATACAGAAATGTTATCCAGCAATCACTGGTGCTCATATATGTAGTGTACCAGGACCATACCTGACTTGTATGGCATGAAATCTAGGTTGAAACTTTTGAATTCTATAATTTTAGGTGTGGCTGTTGGTTGTGGGTGGCAAACATTTGTGGCATATGTTAATGTGGGATGCTATTATATTGTTGGTGTTCCTCTTGGAATTCTATTAGGCTTCAAGTTCAACCTTGGTGCAAAGGTACATCTCAAACAAAAAAATAATGCAATATTTCAAGAAAATACAAGCTATATGTATCCTCAGTTCATGTATTGATGTCATGTTTGATATAGCAATGACTTAATTTTTTTAATTTTAACTCTTTTTATTTGCATATTGGATCAAATTAGTTAGAGAGAAAATTAGTACAAGCTAGCGGCCATAAACAAACCGACATCAATGTGTTATGTTTACTCATGCAAATCTACATAAACATGCAATTGGAAGAGATTTAGTGAGCATATTGGTGGGGTTAGACTAGATATCAATCTTTGTCACAACAAACAAATTCCGAACATGAATGTGTTTTGTTTACTCATGATGCATGCTAAATAGCTTCCTGATAGCCTCCCTAATATTGTCATGTATTTGTCTTCGGTACTTGAGAGTGCAACTGAAATGTCAGTTTCCTCAAAGACTGTCTCCTGTCAAAATCAACCGCATAATCCATATCCACATAAACCCCTTAGATTCTTATTGCTCCTTTCAAACACCAAATGAGTATCAATGATATATCTCTTAATTAGCGAGAAAATTCACTTCACTAGTTCCTAATACCCTTTTCTGAAATAGGATAGATACCTACTTACCACACTAATGAATTGAGCTATGTAATTAGTACACAGTATCAAATACATGAATAAACTAGGGAGTTAGAAAGGAAGAGACACACGGAATTGAGATAACAAAATATATATATCGATTACATTAATTGTAATTTTTTCTGTTCATTAATTATTACAGGGTATATGGGCTGGTATGCTTGGTGGGACCTCAATGCAAACTCTAATTTTAATTTGGGTCACTTTCAGAACAGATTGGACTAAAGAGGTATAGTTCTTCGTTATTTTTTTTATTTTTTTTCCTTACTATGAGGTTATGAAATTACCAACTACCAAATTATTTTCAAATATATATGTACCTCTCACATGTATATGTAGGTGGAAGAAGCAAGAAATAGACTAAACAAATGGGAGGATAAGAAGCAACCTCTTCTATCAAATAGTGATGCAGAAACAAACAATTGATATACATCCAGCGCCACCAATCAACTAAATAAATAACAAATACAGGCAGTTATATTATTATTCGTACAATAGGATATATTTGCAACCACTATGTTTTATTTTTTTGGCAACAAAATTATGGAAAAAATTAAAGGTTCAAGTTTTGTTTTGGGTTAATTTTCTGTGTACCCTCTAACTGTTACTAATTTTCTTATTTAGCCCTCAAGACTTCAATATGTGATATTTGCCTGTCGATCCTTCCAATATAATAATCCATGATATCTATATTAAGACATGCTGGGAGACCAAATTTTAAATATAAAGGAACAATAACAATATAATAATTCATCTGATTTTTCTTATTTTTTGCCAAATAGCGCACAGATATCCAACAATTTCACCCATTTATATCTAATATTTAAAAAAAAAAAAAGCATATCCCATTTCATTATTGAAATTGATAATTACAAAAACCAGTTGCCAGCCAAACTGGACTGCACTGCAAAATAGCCAAAGTACCTAAAAGACATAATAGCCACACAAATTTAACATAGCATATTATATCCAATAATTTCAAGAGAACATTAGAAACATGCACGTCACTCGTGAGTTTGGGAGTTATTTCTACGACTATGATGTAAATTCTATGAACAGATGAATTATTTTAGGGCTGGATAGTAGCTTCTCCAGCCCGGCCCAAATCAATTAGCCGGTAGCCTAACACAATTAACTGTAAATCTAACCGGCCTGTTCAAATCTTTCTTTTAATACTAATGGTGTAACATCGTTGCAATACACCGAAATTCAGATTCAAGCCCCTTCGGTTATTCTGACTTTTGTTTAATTTTATTCATATTATTTCAATTTTGATGAAAATACCGGTAGGTTAACTTTAAAGTTTAGAATACAAGAGATGTGGAACCAGTATATAGCAGCATGCATACACAGAAACCATACGGAACAATACACCTGAAATAAAGAACGGATACGAATCAGATATTTACTATAGTAGAAAATGAATTTTATAAAAATTAATATTAAACAGGATATTTTAAGCAATCAATATTTCTTTGATAGAGAAAAAATTCCAAAATTTATTAGACGTAAAAATACATGTATATAAAATTTAGAGTAAAGATTTTGTCCCCCACCATTTGGTCCCCTAAATGTTCCCCTAACTAACTTATCCATAAAGTACAATGGGGACTACTAATTAATTGGGGAAACACAATAATTACTTGGGGGACCACTTAAATTTGAAAGAATTTACAACTGGTGCGTACATGTATGAACACTTATGCGTGCAAGTATTCATATATAATATATCAAGTATTCATACATAAGATATTAAGTATTTTAAAAAAAGTTGGATATCAACTTTTTTTTTCTCCATAGTCACACACCCATCTTTTACATGTTTTTAGAAGTGGGTTTTTTTTTCTCCGTTTAATCTAATCAATATTTCTAACAATCCGCGAGGAATTTTTCAAATCTAAAACCACAAATGTTTTCTACGTAATTTTCTCTTTCAAATAAGATCCATGATGAAGTACTTTCGGGTTCTTCGTCGTTCATGTACTCATACCTCGGCATGCAAGTATTCATACCTCGTCTAACAAGTATTCATACCTTGTAGTGTGAATACTTTCAATCTTATAGTGTGAATACTTACATTATTTTAGTAAGATTAATTTGATTGATTTTGTTATGTATACTTCCAATGTTCGAGTATGAATATTTTATATGCTTTAGTATGAATACTTTGCAATATGAATATTTTATAGTAATGATACTTTGAAAATTATATTATGAATACTTTATATGTTTTAGTATGAATATTTTTTAAGTTTTAGTATAAATACTTTTTAAAGTTTATTCATTTGTGTATTATTTTGTAGGACATTAGACCTACTCTTTTATGAAATTATTCCTTACATAGGCAAGTTTGTTCTTTAAATAATTTGAAATAACAAAATGGCTCTTTATTGAGTAAGTATTAATACTTGATAAGATATGAATACTTGCATGTCGAGATATGAGTACTTGAACAACGAAAAACCCGAAAGTACTTCATCATGGATCTCATTTGAAAGAGAAAATTATGTAGAAAATATTCGTGGTTTTAGATTTGAAAAATTACTCGCGGATCATTAGAAATATTGATTAGATTAAACGGAGGAAAAAAAACCCACTTCTAAAAACATGTAAAAGGTGTGTGACTAAATAAAAAAGAAAGTTGATGTCCAGTTTTTTGTTTAAATACTTAATATCTTAGGTATGAATACTTGATATATTATATATGAATATTTGCGTGCATAAGTGTTCATACATGTGCCCGCCAGTTGTAATTTTTTTTTCAAATTTAAGTGGTCCTCCAAGTAATTAATGCTTCTCCCAATTAGTTAGTGGTCCCCATTGTACTTTTTTATGAATAAGTTAGTTAGGGGGACATTTAGGGGATAGAATGGAGGGGACTATTAGTCGCTCCCTAAAATTTATAACTTCTTTAAATTGTAAGAGAGCTGTACTTGCATTAAATCCACTCCTCTAGACAGTCCGAGAAGAGTCTAGAACAATAATTAATAAATATAAAGAAAGAAATTAATTCACTATTGAAAGAATGCATTTTTAAACATCACAATTTGTTGGTGTGTACATTAATAGAAGAACATATTTATTTTCAATGAGTTGGGATCCAGCTGCAAAGCACTGAATCACGTTGAGTGAGATCCAAACCGTATGTTTTAATCTGGTATGAATCTTAAAGTGACTTCTATCTGATGTACATCAACTGGAATTGTTTTCCGCACGTTTAACAATCAAGTCTGGAATTTATCATTTTCGCTATAACAACTATTCATTTTTTAATCTACTTATTTAAAAGTACATCAAATTAAGATGTTTGTTCGAGCTAATAATATAATTAGAGTCTTGCTAGCGTTAAAATGTTTGGATATAAGCATTTATCCAACTAAGTTCAGAATCGTTGGATTAACTTTTAAATCTGTGTTTTGTCAGATCTATCGCCGATAAAAAAAAAAAAAAAATGGAACTGAGAATTGCGCTCCGTTAATGTTTTAATTTTTTTCCCATCTCCCCAGCGCCTCTTCTTTTCTTTTCCTCCGCCTCCCATCTCTCTCTCTCTCTCTCTCTCTCTCTCTCTCTCTCTCTCGCTCTATTATCCTCCACCTTGATCTCTCACTTGCCTCCACTGTAATCCTATCCTCTCCTCCCTACCTAGCGCCTCCACGACCTCTTCTCTCACCCGTAATCTGTTCTCTCCTCCCTCTGCCAGCGCCTCCACGACATGTATTCGCTGCCATCTTCATCATCACTTGCTAAGGAAATTGGTTCTGGTCCCCTACTTACAATTTCATCGCTTCTTTTCTACAATTAGAAAATAAGACATTATTGAAAATTTAATTGATTAAATCATAATTTTACCCTTTCAATCTCAAAGCTGGAAATTTCATTACACTATACAAGCATGTATCTTAAATAAAAAAATGATATAATTGTATGCTAAAATGATCATTCGTATGGTATCAAGAAATAACATGAAGAATTGAACTTGGCAAATAAAATTAGAAATAAATCTCACCGGAGAGGGTCGCGGAGGAGAAAGTCAGTTGGAGGTGCTGGGCGGAGAGAAGACGGAGGACAGCGTCGGGTCGGGGTGGAGGCTAGTGAGAGATTAAGGCAGAGGAGAGACGGTCGGTTAGAGGCGTTCGGCGGGGAGGAGAGGAAGGACAGCGTCGACTGGAAGCGAGTGTGAGATCAGGGCGGAGGAGAAGAAGACAACGACAGAGAGATTGTGGGGCGGGGCTGGAGGAAAAGAAAAGGAGAGGAGCTGGGGAGATGGGGAAAAAATTAAAACATTAACGGAGCGCAATTCTCCGTTCCGTTTATTTTTTTTTATCGGCGATAGATCTGACAAAGCACAGATTTAAAAGTTAATCCAATGATTCTAAACTTAGTTGGAAAAATGCTTATATCCAAACGTTTTGACGCTAGCCGGACTCATATAATTATAACCTTATCTAATTAACATAATATATAATAATTAATTAATTAATTTTTTTATAGTAGAAGACGAGAAAAATATAACAGCATATATATGTGAAAAAAATCTTAATTTTGTCATATCGCCACAAATAAAATAAAAATTAATAATAATAATAATAATAATAATAATAATAATAATAATAATAATAAGAAGAAGAAGAAGAAGAAGAAGAAGAAGAAGAGTGGGCTATTGTGCATTATGAAATAAATGACGTGTTTTACTTGAGCAAATCTAGGATGTGATGTGTGCTGATTAAGAGAGTTTGGTGAGCACAACTTCAAAAATTATCGGATTGGCTTCAAACGATAAATCAAAATCGTTGAAATCCATCTACTTCATTGATGCATGTAAATGAAATTTGTTAGAAGTTTTGAATTAAAATAGTACAAGGTCAAGAGGTAAAAAAAATGATGACAAATAAATACATAAAACAACTTACAAAATAACTTAGAAAAGGTTCATATTTTTACTGCTTGGCTTTGTACGAAATAAATTCGGAACTTCTAAAAAATTTCATGTAGATGCATCGCTCATGAATTAGGTAGATCTCAATGGTTTGGATTTGTTATTTTAAGTCAATCCAATTGACTTTGATGTTGTGCTCACCAAACTATCTTGGTGAACACATCAGATCCTAGTTTTGCTCGTTTGACTTCACACCCATGTCTTCAATTTTGATCCATTCAACATAATCTCCACCTTAAAATGTGCTTGCAAAGCAAAATTTATAAAATTGTTTATTATTTTATTAGATTTTTTTTAAATAATTGTATTTTAAAAAATTGTGGACCATAAAAAATCAGTGATTTAAAAAAAATAGTAATTTTTTTTAAAATGTGAAATTTGGTCTCCATGCACAATTTAATATAGATATCAAATTGAATGGTTTGAATCGACTATCTGAACATTGCAATTGCAAAATATAAGTATAAAATAAAATATGTCATTTACTTCATGAAGCACAATAAGTCAACTAATAATAATAATAATAATGATAATGATGCTAATAATAATAATAATAATAATAATAATAATAATCATCATCATCATCATCATCTCCCCTCATCTTGTCTCATAGTGTGCTCACAAAACTAAAACATGGAATATTGCCATTTTTGAGTTATTAATTTTAATATATCTTACGTGTTAAAAAACTGCACCATAAAATATATGTAGTTCGCTTCACATAAACATCTTTTAATATTACGATATTTTTTTATGAAATAATATTCCTATATTCTCCATTAGAAATATTTTATTATGATAATCTATTATATGATTACTTCGGTAAATTGATTTTATTCTTGATTATTATTCATTTTTTTATTCCCATAGTTTAACATTATATATGCTGTATTTCTATACTACAAGTTGCAATTATTAAAATTATATAGTCAGAGCTTCAAACATTTGGGTTAAATTAGATATGGTTAATTACAACTAAAACTACTAATTATCTTTTGCATATTTTCCAATATATTTTTGTGTCCGTCTTAATTCAATAGAAAATTATATATCTTCACCAACCAACAATAAAGACATTTCGTTTATTAGTTTGCAATGTCACCGCACGGAGCTGATCAGTTGAATTTCATTCTAATTTAATAATTCACCCTTATACTATATATTTATCATCATTGAAATAAATTTGTACAAACTGTTTTTTTTTTTAAAATTGGTAGCTTTAAATGCCTACTAACAATTACATTGTTAAAACGTACGTATTACAATGAGTCAAAGGATTCACCTTTCTTGATCTAAACTCATTTATTCTCATAAAATCATCTAAACTACTCTAATCAACTAATCATACTTATATGTTTTTTTTTATTATTACCCTCAATAAATAAATAAATAGCAAATATGCCCTCGGGTTGAAAAAAATTTAAAAATGCCCCAACCACCCGGAGAGGGAGGGGGCAGTTCACTGTTCCTATCAGACCGCCCAACTACTGAGCAGTCTGCTTTTTTTTTTTTTACCGAACGGTCCAGCCACGGGGCAGTCAGCTACAGTAATATTTGGTTTTTTTAGAGATCATAATATTTCATCTAAAATGGGAAATGAAAAATATTCAATCTTACACTATGTTCTAAATTTTCTCCACCAACTCCATACGACAAAATGAAAATTTATAACAAGCATTGGGTCTTATTTATTTATTATTTTATTTATTATGTGCTCTAGGGTAAAAAATACAAACACTGGGCGGTCAGCTATAGTATTTTTTATTTTTTTTAGAGATCTTAATATTGTAGATCACATGATTGGGAAAAATAATGTTTTGATGTGGTAAGGGCATTGTATTAAATATACTAAGGCACTATATTAAATATATTAGAGACCTACGATAAAATGTTGTTAACAATAATTTTTTTCATAAAATTATTTTTTTATCTACTGATATAATTTAGTGCTAATAAATATAGTGTAAGAGTAGTCATCCAGTAAATTTCTAGTATCTCTACTATTTTATTATAATCTCTCATTTTGATGCTATCAACTATTCTCAAAAGAAAAAGAAAAAAACAACAAAGCTCTATATAAGTTATGCTCTTTCGTGCATATTGTTAATTTTGTTGTTCTTGAAAAGTTACATGTACAAAATATGAAAAATTTATGTTTTTACATCACTTTAGATAAAATGTGCTGTTTTCAAACTTGAAAAATTACATTTTTTTTTCTGCTGATTTTAGTTTAAGGCCTATGACTTTAAAAAATTAGAGTATCGACTGCACTTTGTCGCAAGTCTGATGTCTATTAATAATTATATTTGTAAGAAAAATGAGGAACTATAAAAACAAATGATATTTTAGAAGCACAATTAATTAATTTAATAATAAAATTCGAGGCGCATGCAAAAATACCTCTAGCAATTAATAATAAATTGATACAATTATTCATACTTAATCTTAATCCTCTGAAAGAGATAAATCAAATAAAGCCAGACAACATACTTTTTTTGGAAACTTAAAATTGACAAAACAATTTTCAAGAATTTTAAAAATCACTAAAAATAGTAGCCACGCAAACATTTTTCTCTTTATATGAGGGGTCTATTTTACTTTATTTAATGGCTAGTAAAACTGAACATTGTAAAAATATATCAATATTATTCGGCGAAGAATAGCAATAATGTCTAAAAACATAGATGCTGAAACAAAATATCAACACCCTTCATGGTCTTTTTGTAGACATGTAATTAAGTCTGAGACACGAGCTCAGATTCTCAGTATTACTTCACTGGTTGAGTTAAATTTGAACGAATTCGAACTAAATTTGCAATGTACCTAATAATTTAAATTTTTTTGCTAATTTATAATGAACGAATTGGATTCAAACTCACACGATGAAGTAACTTACGTGATATGAACTCCTGTTAAATAGGGTTGAACATAAATGAACATATTTTTTTATAGCAAGTTGTAAAATTTATGTGATTTTTTAATGATGAAAAAAATGCAGTCTTTGTTCAATGAGGTCTAAAAAAATATATATAGTTGACCGCTCTGCGGCTGGGCATTTTAGTAAATTAGAAAAAAAAATGAAGCTGACTGACCAACAACTGAGCGGTCTAATAAAAACAGTGAACCGCTTCTCCTCTGAATGGTTGGGACATTATTAGAAAAATTTCAGTCCGAAAACACATTTGTTATTTTTTTTTAGGTTATTAATAAAAATATCGGACTTATATGTACGCTTAAACACTATTATCTCATTAATTTCTCATTTGGCTCCACGACGGCATATGTTTCTTTTAAAAGATGCCGAGCTCTGATTTCCAGATCTGCTCAGCGCCGCACTCTAACGAGTTAAATTGGATAGTTGTTTGATACTAGTGGTTTATTTTAATATAGTTGGGAGGTTTATATTTTTCTTGTATGACGAGTTTGACGGCTGTTTTTCCTTTTATGAATGCTCGTTACATGTCATTTCATCATTGATAATGAGATGAAGAAGCCATAGACCAATAAAGTTCAACTAGTATTAATTACAATTCGGCCTTAAAAGTACACTAATTATAAAGTACAATACAATGGTCTTATAAAAATAATTATATATGGGTGTACTAGAGATTTAAGTGCTTAGGTGTAGACTAAAACTAAGAAGGTCTAAATTAATTATTCTAATTTAAGCCGATCTAAATGAATCATGTTTGATTGATTACTAAATTTATAGCCTGACTTACATTATTATTTGTTTGGTAAGAGTTTGGTAGTTTAAGACATAAAATTTTATTTTTATAATAAAATTGTAACTATTTAATAAAACAGAAATATTATTTTCTAAAAAAAAAAGAAGATTCACTTCAATAAAATTGCATATCGGAACCATATATACTTAAATGTGAAAAAAAGAATATCAAATATGCATTATTTGAAAGTGAACAAAGAAAAGGAGAGTTAGTACAGTTGGCTAGAAAAAAGTCCTAGAACTGTTGTACCCAAAAGTAGAGAATTCGATTCCCCCTCACAACTTCATAGCTTCTGTGAAGATTTTCAAAAAAAAAGAAAGTGAACAAAAAGTATATTTTTTATATGTATCACAAGTACGTACATATTCTGAAAACCATACATTATTAAAAAATGGAAGGAGGATCCATAATATATATAGAACGGTGACAATAGAAATGGAAGAGTGAAATTTTCAAATATTTGCCATAACTCTAATTTAAACCTCCAGAAAGTTAAGGCACCACATGCAATAAGTAGTTTAGTTTAGGCACGTTTAGGCCAACTTAATTTTAGGCTTACACTTAGTTATTTTATTGTTTAGTCTACAATCAAAACATGATGTTAAAGCATAATTTAATTAATGTAGAAAGATTCAACGCAACTTCATAAGTGAATTGAACCTACATCATGAAATCTCTAGCTTTCACATCATTATTTATTGTGTTTAGGGCTGTACAAAAAGCTCGCAACTCACGAGCCGCTCAAACTCAACTGGGTAACGAACTCGCTAACAACTCGTTCATTTAAAACTCGAGTTAGTCTGACTTGAGTTGATCAGTAACTTGTTTAACTCATGAGTTGAGTTAAAGTTGGACTCAACTCGCTTGTTACAACTCGTGGACTCATTTCATTTGATTAATTATAATTCCGTGGACTCAATTCGTTTAATTTTTTTTCAAATTGTTGTGGATTTTTTGTTAAATTTGTTAGTTTGTTAAATCATTGTGGATCGTTTGTTAATTCAATATTTACTTCTCATATTATTACATAACAACAATCATCAGTTCAAGTGTTCAACATTTCAACACTTTAAATGAGTTGACTCACGAGTCACGAGCCAACACGAGCCAACTCGGCTCAATATTTTCAATTCGAGTCAACTCGACTCATTATCTTTCGAGTTGTCCATAACTCGAGCTAACTCGGCTCGTTAGCAGCCTTAATTGTGTTGTAAAAAAAAGAAAAGAAAAATCAAGTACACTTAACGAGATGTTAGTACATATCAAAGCTAAAATAAAGGAGCTAATTAATACACAAAAGTAAAGTTTAATTGAATTTAAATATATACAAATTCAATTTAAATATCATGATGTACAGTAGATATCTATGTTGTATGGATACGGATACGGGTATCGTATCGGATACAATACAGATACGACGATACGGCAATTTTCAAAAATCAAAGATATGATACGCCTATTATATATATTATTTTTATTATTTCAATTATACTATTAAAACACTTGTATCATTAAAATAATTTTGGAGTTAAAATATAACATTAAATATCAAAAATTCTAGATACAGTACAATAGCCTATGTATACATTAAATATAAAAGCTATTAGCTTCTAACAACAAGTGGAACCTGGTGTAGTCGTCAAGAGGGAATTTGATTGGGCCACATGACCAGGGTTCGAATCCCCCCTAGCGCAAGGTAAATTGATTTTTGGTATGGGTGTGGTCTATGCGCCGTGTATGGCTGAAGCTTCGCTCCGCTGGTCTACGCGCGGTGTATGGGCGGCTGGAGCTGCGTTCTGCAGGTGTAGGCGCGTCAGACACGTATCTGAGTCGTATCCAGAGGTGTCAGATCGGTATCCAGGCGAGTTAGAGCCGTATCGGGTGGTATAGGATACGCCAGCTGGCGTATCCGATACGTATCGGAGCCGTATCAGACTAGTATTGGTATCCGATATGCGTCCGATACGGATACGGAGCCCATTATTATGAAGTATCTGAGTAATATAGGTAGATATACATGAGTAGAACTTGGGTGTTCTTAAGCTTACTAAGTCTCTTTGTGAGTTAATTCAAAAATCTATTGAATTGGTTTCAAATGTTGCATCCAAACCATTGAAGCCGATCTATTTCACGAGTAATGCGTTTACATATCAAATTTATAAATTTTCGAACTAAATTAGTATAAAGTCAATCGGAATAAAAATATGGTTTATAAGTTAATTTTAATGTGTTCATTTTTCATTATTTGTTTACTTCTTGACTTTATATTAAATTAGTTTGAATTTTTATAAATTTGACATGTAAACTCATCACTCGTGAAGTAGATTGATTTCAACGGTTTGAATGTGCCACTTAAAATCAATTCGATGGGTTTTTGAGTTATGCTCACGAGGTTTGGACACCCTAGTTCTACTCAATTTAGTTTGAACACCCTAGTTCTACTCAATTTATGAAATTAAAATTTTTAAATATTACTGACAACGAAATGTATTCTTCCTCTTTTAGTCCAAAACCCAACAAAAGCACTCAATCTGTGTATATACCTTCTAGGTTTCTTTTCCAAGGTTTTAATAATTAACGACTTTGGAATTTTCAAAAACATAATTAAAAAACGAACGAACGACGACCTAGGAACAAAGCAAAACCACATCTGGGTTGATAATAAATTCCTATTCCACCTAAATTTTCAAATTTTAATAAATTCTGCCCCCACATAATTTCTCATAAATTCTTATAACAAGTCCTAATTCTTTTTGTCTATCATTATTTCAAGAAAAGTAATAAAATTTAATTTATTAATGTTTTAAATGCATGGCTATATATTCATCTGTTTTTTGTAGATAAGATTTTAAAAGTACTAAAATTTAATCTTTGTTCTAGACTTCTATTATAACAAAAATAATATTGTCCACTTGAGTAATTTTGTTCTAAATCCGAACAAAAAAAATTGTGAAAGCATATTTCAATAAAAATATTGTACGAAAAATATTACTTTCTATTCAATTGGAAGCTGGTCAAAAGAAAAAACTAAAAAGTCATCCTGCTGTAGATAAACCGAACAATAAATTGGATTTTTCATAGCATCAGCTTTGAAAGCTGTGGGCCAACTGTGCTTCCTCCCAAAACAGACAGGCGAGCAGAGTCTAAAAATTAATAAAAATTTGAAAAAATAAACAAAGCATGAAGGAGCTGTCCATGCAACCTACACGCGTCGAAGAAACCTTAGCTCCTATCAACACGTGTTAAACATGCAAGCACTGTAGCTGTTAAAGAGCTTTTTATTCAGAAACCCATCCCTTCAGGCTTAAGCTTCACATTTCCTTTTTTGCCCTTAGAGAAATTTTGACCGTCTGATACTCTGATTAATGACTTGGGAAGTTTCGTTATTCTAATGAGGAAGAATAGGTCCTGTTAGCAGTCAATTTATTTCAGGTATACTAATTAAAAGAGGAGAGATTCATTTACACCGTCTTTAGTAACACCGGATTACATTCTATATTTTTGAAGTTTAAATAGTCGTTCCAAACAATTTAATATGATAAATATATTAAAATATCTTTGCAGAACAAATTTTTCATTTTGTTGAATTTCTTTATTATTATTAAGATGGGTATAAGAATTTAGTGGTCTAAAAATAATAATTTGATAAAATACTTAATAAATAGTAAACAAATAAAAGAAATGTAAAATTTGATTTCCAAGCACATTTTAATATTGGAGATCATATTGAATAGTTTGATCGACTGTTTGAATTTCAAAAACTATGAAAATGTAGGGTATAATCCGTTGTCACAAAAAACAGTGTAAGTGGATCCCTCCTTTAATTAAAAGTGTACTAAAATAAAATATTGAACATTAAATTATGGATAATTTTTGTGATTTGAATTATATTATAATTTAGATATTTCACTATTAAAATTTGCATTTTAAAAATTATTAATGATAATAGGTTCTGTGAATATTATTATAAAAATTTATAGATAGTTAATAAATTGTAGATATTGTTCGGCAAGTCAAATGCTTTCCAAATCATACCATATTGGATACATGATACCTACACAATAGATAATTGCCGTATATAATTTTAAAAAGACATGATATACCATATTAGTTACTAATTAAATTAAGAGAAAATTTCTAGTGCGCCCAAGCAAACTTTTCAAAAACTAATTTATCCATCAAAATTTCATAATATCCATCAGTATCCTCATAAAAACTTAACATTCTATCCAATATCACTTTTTATTTATTTAACAATCTATTGAGTTATTTAACAAAATAAATTGACAAATATAGCCTTTAAGCATCATCTCTCATTTGTCAAATTGAAAATAGTTCTTTCCTTTCCTCCGTTAAATATAAAATTTCTTAACTAATTATGGATGAAGTTTGATTAGATTAATTGTCTAAACCTAGTAGAGTTGGAGAAGAAAATGACGATTGTAATAATCTTTTAGATTTTGGTTTTGGTATCCAATCAGATCTTTGTCAATGGAGCAGTGCGATTTATCAACCTTATAAGCATGCTCTATACTCCAAAACTTCACTGTAAATTAAAGGAAATTCGTATTTAGGAGATTTCAAATTCCGAATTCATTGAAAATAGTACTCGTTGTTGATTTTCCTGAGAAACAGCTGACCGGGTCTCCCTTTTTCCTTTCACCTTCGCTTCTGTAATCAAAATTTCAATATTAACAATGAGGCCTACGATACTATCTATTCCAAATTAGATTTGCTTTTTTTTTCTTAGATCAATATGATTTATGCCTCAGGTAATTCAACAACGAATGCTATTTTCAATCCTCAGATAAGTCCAATTTAATATGAAATAAATTAGCCCAATTTAACTCATCAAATTCGAACTGAACATGAAAATCTTGCGATGCCTCGAACCAAACCGAGGTACCCCTTGGAGTCTGGAGTATATCTTGGTTCAAGTATTTGGTCTCGTCCAGTGAGGTCATCAAAGGGGACATAGGACAAATGGAATTGTGACATGTCACAGTTAATTTACAGAGTAGAGAGAAGGTTTTCAAATAAAAGGGTATATTTGTTAATTTATTTTGTTAAATAACTAAATAGATTGTTAAATAAATAAAAGGGGATATTGGATATAATGTTCTGTTTTTGTGGGGATATTGGATATTATGGAGTTTTGATGGGTAAATTGGCTATTTTAAATGTTTGCATGGGCACACTAGTAATTTTCCCTTAAATTAATTGTGAAAAGTGCCAAGATCATCATGATAATATTTGTTCTACCAACTTAAAAAGACTCAATAAAGCTAGTAAATTCATTACCAGACAATTCCAGAACTCAAAATAATTAGATTGTATGCACCTGGTTAGCTAGTTTATCTTTCAAGAGAGCAATTCAATATGCATTAGCAATTCAGATACCAAGGGAATGACATGTACAGATTTTGACAACTTCTATAGCTCACACAATACATAACACAAACTACAAATATAACAATCATATGTCATAACACACAAAAAAAATACATCCTTATAAACCCTAGGGTTTTGATTAGCACAAACCTTAGTCACATAGACAAACTTATAACATCTCTATCCTTCAGTTAAGAACAAACCAAATTTTTCTATACAACAATTAGTTAACAGTCTTAACATGTGATAGGTTCAAAGAAACTGAGGCACTACTCTCTTCCCTATTTCTCTCTAAATCGATGTGTTTATCGTCAACCTTGGATCTTCCTCTCTCTTGGGGCTGCTTAACTTTCACGCCCCTTATCATCTATGTTTATAACGAATTAGATAAAAGCAACATATTATTATTCTGTTCAAAATACATGCTCAAGGAAACAATACTACGTAACTTTTGTTGCCATGTGTGAAAAAACACAATGCCAAATAGCATGTGTTAGTGAAAAATCAAATCTAATTCAGATATTGGACTGCAGAGATGCTTGCAAAGTCATGGAATGATGCATGCAAATTATTGGTACAATGGAATCCTTTAAAATATAAATAACTAAAGTGAAACATAGAGTCATTACATATTTGCCAGACTTCACATCAGAATAGATCACTATGAAATCGCCTTCCTCTAGACCGTTACAACGAACAAAATCCCCTGCCAGATGGTTTAATTCAGTTTGATGGCAAATTAAAACTTGAAAACCTAAATAAATAAAGAGAGAGAGAGAGAAAGATTGCCAATTTCAATTCAAATAACAACATATGAACATTTGTGATAATGGAAGCTTACCAGTGTTCTCTAAGAGATACATCCTGCTCTTGTTGTTTGGCCAGAACCTGCAGTTAATTATACCTTTAATTACTCTTTGTCAATATATCTTTACAAGTTGAAATAAACTATACTTTCACAATTATTTGCATGTTGTGATTTGTCCCTTCAACTTCAGATTAATATTATTAATATGTTGTGATTTGCATGTTGACAACTTTTCTTTTGTTCCTATTTTTTGGAAATATATATAGAGCTGTACTGAATACCACTTCTTCCATTAATTCGCAGACATGTATGTATGTTAATGCATCTCTTAATGTTTGGATTGGTTTGCTCTGAAATTGGATTAATAAGGGTTCAGTGGGTAGATTAAAGATAACATTCCATTGAGGCCCTAGCTTATCAGCTAAGAGGATAAATCTATTAACATGTGTCACAAGCTAGTAGTAAATATTCTAAAATTAATTTGTCATCCATCTTAATCAATTGCACTTAAGAAGGCTGAAAGTAGACAAGATGATCAAAATGAATGCCATTCAAATTCTGTATCTAGACAAGAGGATAAATCTACTTACAAGTGTGTCAACCTATTCCAAAATATTCAAAAATTAATATTGTTATCCATATAAATTAATTCCACATAAGAAGGCCGAAAGTAGAGATGATGATAAAAATGGATTCATCAACCAACAAAACATTCAGAGAAAGTCGCAATGCGAAACCAATGTCATGACCATCCTCTGATTTCATTTATCACTGCCTTTCAAGTAATTGATCTAAGATTGACCACAACATAATTGTATTGTTGAAGCTACATGAAGAAATTATATAGAAAGAAAAAAAAATATTGAATTTGACCTGTAACGCATGTTCCAAACACGTGACGTTGCAATATCTTCCATGGGAATGGTGATACCATCCCTTGAGTCTAGTTCCGGCATGTGAATTTCAGCTTCCTTCTGTTTTGTAATTCAGAGAACAAAATTCCCATAATATTCTGATTTTCAATTTTTTTTATCTTGAATCATAAAAGTTAAGATGTAATTAATCTATTTAATTACCTTGGGAAGCACGATTCGCCCAAGGCTGCCGACATCACTTTGTTTCAACACTTTCTGGAGAAGAAACCTGATGTTCTTATCATAAGACTTCAAACCCTGTGAACATGCATCATAAAATCAACTCATTATATTGAACAAAATTAAGAGGGAAATTGTCAAATTATTTCCTGAAACATCAATAAATAAACAAATTAAAAAATAGAAATAATCTGCTCATATAAGAGAAAAAAATATTTTAGACCATGCACTTTAAGATCCAGATTTTATATGCCTAATTGGACCATGCTATGTTGGGACCAAATAACCTACAAATTGACATGACTAGATAATGATTGGTTCAACAACCACATTTGTTCCATTGGTATTTACAACAATGCTTCTCATGAAAAAAGGAATTAAAGCATGACCCACTAATAATTTAGGAGAACCTTTTAGTATGTAAGTCACAATCAAGAAATCACCTATACCTACTGACAATATCCTAGGATCTCTTCATTAGATGTGGGGATTTAAGAGACACAAACTTGACTAAAATATTGCAACTTGCCAATGTGAGTTTGCCTTTGAAAAAGGAAAAACCAATTAATAGAAGTTTATAAAATATACCCCAATAAATAAATCAATTAAATAACATGATCAAATTAAATATATTCATGGATGCACCTGTCGCCTCTCTGAGGTAGAACCTCCATGCCGCAATATACCGTGCTCGTGTTGACCGGAGCCATGCATGGTTTGTGATGTGGAGCTGGAACTACCAGGCAGCAAATTCAGATCCATCATTCCCTTACCTTGCTGAGCATTCATAGCAAGAGAAGACCAATAGACCCAGCTTCTAGCACTATTATTCCCTTGTCCGACTAACCCACATTGTGCCGTGTTGTCACCTTGTCCCAATGCACGGCTTTGTTGGAGCGACAAAACCCTCCTCTGCCGTGCCATTCTCTTCCTTCTTGCTTCTCGTGTTGCCGATGCCATGGTGGTTATGCTCTGCCCTGGGTGATACAAAGGGGCAATTGGGGCAGCACTGTATTGTGTTGCTTGTAGTCCAGTTTGATACGTTATTGGATAGCTTTTAAAGGACGGGTTATAGTTCTGATCCCATGGCATGTTAGTTTGATCTGTTGCATTCAAATCCGACACCGGCGAATAAAGCTGGCTGCTCACACCTGCATTGTTGGTAGTGCAACTCTGCGTGAAATTGTACGGCTCAGTTGTTTGAAGCCATGAATTGCACCCATTTGGGGCCTGGTTCATGTCAAGGTCCATGTTAAGGTTAGGGTTAGTGTTTGGGATAGAGTTAATAGGGACAGGATTAAACATCGGCGTACCATTCAACCATGCATTTGCATGCGGCTGACCGGCTTCCTGCAACCGCAATTTTTTTCTTTGGAGGTGGTGGTTTTCCACCCATGAAAGAATGAGTTTAAGCAGTTGCATGCGGCCTCGCTGGTCTGGCCCAAGCCTGCGTGCCGCACACTCTATCGTAGATTTTTTAAGGCGTATTGAGCGAAGATCTTCTGGAGAAATGGCATCTTTATTATTTTTCAACCACTCCAAGAAAAATTTAGCCAGATCATCACCCTCTTCCTTGTTTTCCTCTTCTAACAAACCCTTGCTGTTCATCTCATCAAATCCCGGGCAGAGCTGATCGAGATTGAATGACTGATCACTGCATGCACCGGATTCATCCATCGACACAGGAAACAACTCAGCAGAGTCCCATGGAATCGACAAATCAAACACATCGACACCACCATTGAGTAAATCCATGTCGAGTTGCTCCTCGGTCTCACGCGAAGGATCAGGATTTGATGGCTGCGGTTGTATTCTCATCTCAGACATGCAGCTGGGTAGTGATCCGGGTACAGCGTCAGAGGCACGAAGGAAAGGCCAGTTAGAGGAAGTAGAAGAGGAAGAAGATGAAGAGGAAGGGGTGCTTGTTGGGACACTTTTCTTGGGGTTTGAGGGACAGGAGGAAGGAGAGGAGAGACACCGGAAGTCGGGAAGTGCCGCGAATGCCTTGTCAGAGAAGATGAAATCCTCTCCTTCCAACCCAGAGATGGTGTCAAATCCAACCGTAGGATCTTGCACCACTTTCTGATCTTCGTCTTGCACCTCAAACTGGTGTTGTTGTTGGTCACTTCCTCTCTGGATTAAGCTTTCATTTTTGGGTCCTTCCGCTTGGGTTTGTTTTTGAGGGTTTGAATGTGTTTGTGACTCTCCAGAATCCATTGCAGCAGAGAGACAGAGACTGTGAGAGAGAGAGAGAGAGAGAGAGAGAGAGAGAGAAGTAAGGTTTGGCGGTTCGGGGTTGGCTTCAGTTTGCGGTGGAAGAGAGAGAAAGTCGTTTGTTTTTTCTGAATTAAAAACAAAAACAAAATGCATGCTGTAATTCGTGGCCAGGAAACCTGGTCAGAGTTAAATGGGTAATTGAACCGAGCACTGGATCGGTCTTAATTGGTAAGCATCTGATATTTTATTGAGGATGTCAATTGTTATTTTGTTATCTGTATTTATATGAAATTAGTGTTATCTTACGCATATTTTTTGTGTTATGCATTAAGTTTTCGAGTGAATAATAAATTTAATAAAAAGTTGTAACAAACAAATAATAAATATTAAATGCATAATTTTTTTTATTAAAAGTTGGTCATTACACTCATTTCATTAAAAAAAAGCATATAATTTTATAAAGCAATTACCAAACAGCAAATAAAAAGTCCTAATTACAAAACCTAAGTATGGAATACGTTATTATCTTATATGCGACTTGGGAGTAGGTTCATTCACCATTCAATTTGTTTTAAAATTTGTGTGAAATATTTTAAATTTCGTATGTGTCTATTTTGATTATTGTGCACACATATCTTAAGATGGATCGGACAATTTTGGAGCTCGTTGAACTTAAAAGTAGGTCATGTGGACATCGGACCCCCTCCGTCCTCCTTATATGAAGACGATTCATTTTTTTGTATTTTTGAACGAAATAATAACATATATATTTGTAGAGACTAACTCATTATCTACTTTTATAAGTATTTTACCTGAAATACTTACATATCATATTTGAAATTTTGGGTTCATAACGTCAATCTAAGTAGCTCACTAAATTATTTATATCAAAAACTTGTTGAATATTGGTTTTTATTATTTTTGAAACTTCTTTTAACTATTTTTTACGATTTTAGAAATATTGTCTAAAATTAATTAGTTGAAATATATCTGTAATTGTATGTCAAATGATATCATTTTTCAAAAATCATCAAAGATAATAAAAAATTAATTGTTAAAATAATAAAAGTTGATAATGTAAATTTTTTTATATAATAAATTTATTGAGCTACTTATAGCAATTTTTCGAATATATTTTAAAATTCGACCAAAATCCTTATGACATATCACTCTACATATATATAAAACATATATATGATTCAGACCGGCCGTCTGCTAATTTTTGACAAAGTATAAAGCAATTTCATAAATTTAGAAGTTGGTACAAACTAATGCATTTTTATCCAACGTTTCAGATTGAAATACAAAATTTGAGTGATCTTTGGAGATTCTGACTGAGACAAAGGCTCTACCAATGTTCAAATTTAAATTGCTTAAATTATTTTGGAGAGGGATTTTGACTTTATATAAATTATTTTGGACCGACATAAGGCTATACCAATATTAAAATCCTAATACTTTATATTAGGATATTAATATCCCTCTCCAAAATAATTTATGCATCCTTTCTATTCGCATTATATATTTATATATAGATATTAAAATCATTTCAATATAGTCAAAATCATATAATGAATTACGAAATAGATGTCTAGAATATAGATTTCATACTTTTATGCTGTTCTGCTAAATTAAATTTCAAATTAAAACAAATTAATGATAAAATCAACACAATTTGCTTGAAAGTTACACCATATGGAGCAAGAAAGCTTTCAATATATATGTTCCATATTTACCTCCTTGTCTATTTTTTTTTTAATGAAATTAATAAATAATGGGACCGTATTTGTGAGAGTAAAAGTGTTTTTTTGCCAATGGTATTGTTGAGAATACTCCTGTCAATAATACTAATATGTTCATAAATAGCATGTTTCTCTTAGTATACTCTCGACAATAATATTTTTTTTACCTTGCAGATAATGTCCTTTCTAGTAGTAAAGCCCTTAGACATATATTCTCCTCATTGCCCCTCTCTGTTACATCCGTCTTAGAGTCTTAATCTACGATATTCTTTTTGAGAGCTCAAGGTCAAATTTGTATTGCTCTTCATATTCTAGACACAAAAATTTATACAGATATATACAATTCAAGTTAAGAATAATAAAAACAATGGAAATATAGGTAATAAATAATTTATTTATTTCAATTATCGTGCATGAGGATCATAACATGTCTGTATCATAAAAAAAGAACTATAATAATAAAAGAAAAAAGAATGGTATAGATTTAAGCATTTATTTCTTCTCATTCGTCTCTATTTACCATATTATTAAGGGAAAATTTGTTTTATGCCACTCTAAAACTTGATATTTGTCAAAATACCACTCAAAAAATAATATTTGTCAAAATGCCATTCAAACTCAATGTCTATTTTTATTTTGCCATTATTCCTCTTTAATCTCAATTTAAAAATTCTAATCTTTCAAAATACTCAAACTGTTCCTGTCAGATTTTTTTTTTTTTCGAATTTCAAATTTTTTCGAATTTCAAATTTTTTTAAATTTCAAATTTTTTCGAATTTCAAATTTTTTCGAATTTCAAATTTTTCGAATTTCAATTTTTTTTGGAAAAGCAAATTTTTTTCAAAAATCAAAATTTTTTCGAATTTCAAATTTCTCCAAACTTCAAAATTTCAAAATTTTCAAATTTTTTAGTGGCAACCCTCGGCTCGGACTCCCCAAAAAAATTTGATTAAATCTGATTTTTCATCTATAAATTTGATTTTCAAAATTTGATTTTCGAAAATTTGATTTCAAAATTTGATTTTCCAAACAAATTTGAAATTCGAAAAAAATTTGAAATTTGAAAAATTTGAAATTTGAAAAATTTTGAAATTCGAAAAAATTTGAAATTCGAAAAAAAAAAGTCTGACAGGGACAATTTAGGCATTTTGAAAGATTATAATTTTTAAATTGAGATAATGACAAAATTAAAATAGACATTGAGTTTTAATGGCATTTTGACAAATATTGTTTTTTGAGTGGCATTTTGACAAATATCAAGTTTTAGAGTGGCATAAAACAAATTTTCTCTATTATTAATGATCAATTGTCTACTTATCATATGAAAACTTTATTTTGCGGAATTTCATGTATTCGTTTTTTCAATACTTAATTGATGTTGATACTCTTTATAATACAAATTAAATCGGATAGCCGGATAGGACATCATTTATTTCTTCCCATATGTCATTCGTAAAATATTTCTCTCTCGTATTGTTGGACCGGGTTCGGCGGTTCGGTCCAGTGTCCTATTGGACTTGATCCATTAAACTGACTGGACTCGGTGTATTCCGCTTTTATTCAGAAAAAAATGAGGTTCGAAAAGTACTGTTCTTTACTATTGAAGAGTGACTGATGAGATTAATTTGAAAAATGTTGAAATTGATTTATTTTATGAGTTATATATGTATATGCTTAGGTTTATTAGTTTTTATTTTATTTTATTTAGTATTTAGCCAAATGATTAAAAATTATCAAAAATAAATTTATTAATATAACCTACTTATTTTTTCTGTTACTTATTGTCTTTCTACAAACTGAATTTAAAATTAATAAATTTAAAATATAATTATCACAAAAGTAGATTGATTTTCACATTTCAAATTTGTTTTTTTTTTTAAATCAATTTAATATCTTTTGAAATTAAGTTCACCAATTTGCAAATTAGTATAAATTAAAGTAAAATTATTTTTAACAAAATTTATTAAATCGAGTTGTAAGTCCTTAATTAGCTTTTCAATGATTAGTAGCAACTTCATTTTCAGAATATTAGCGAAAGGAAATGAAGTGAGTTTTCTTAATTTTTAATTTCATACAGCTGTGTAGGTAGTTCTTGTTCAGCTGAGTCCAAAAAAAAAATTGAAGCCTATGAATTTGGTCCGTCTTGAAATTCGTGGTATATTAAAATGGATGACCCAGATTTCATTCGCCCCGGTCAAGTATTGCTCTATGAATTGGGTCGAATCAAGTCAATCTATCCATCTGGTAATTAAGAAATTTATACTTCCATTTTCTTATACAGTGATAACTATTTTGTTTAGTAAAGCATGGATCGAGTAAAAATTTACTAGTATTGTGCTTGTGTATTGGAACATAAATGTATTATAAGAGAACAATCTAAATATTCTCATATAAAATTGCATATTTTCATAAAAAAGTAGATTAATGAAAAAAGTAATTATTCACCAATAAAAAAATAGACCAACATATTTTCATTCAAAAATAAAACTCATTCTTTACTAGCATATCTATCAGCATTTTTTTCCTAGTACATAATTTTCATATACATATGTAGATTGGGCTGCCAACATTTATCCTGAGTGTGACCCTCCTTTTTACAGTTGTTACACTTCTCATTTTTTGATTGATTTGATTGATTTTGGAAACTAGAATTTTGATTAAAATTATGATTTTTTTTATAGCTTAGCCACTGGTCTTGTGCCTCTCATGGCTTGTGATCTGTAGACCATTCATGACAAGTCTCCTACTCTCCTCTTGTTGAATTAAATTTATAATTTGAGAATTGTAAGGAAGACGTATGGTGGTCATTATTTGAGATCTTACTGCTTCATAACTCAGGTTTAGTCGCGTGAGATATTGAAAATATCATTTTTTTCAGCCCGCTTCTGGAGTGTGGCCAAATCTATTGTTATTGTCCGGTAGGATTGGAGGTCATTGCATTAATTTTCGAGAGCACCAAAGTACTCAGTATTGCTTCTTGATCTTTGTTTTTCTTGTTGAATTTCCTACATAAGTTGATAAATATGTGAAAATTTATTTTGGTAGCTATACATAACTTTTACCACTTTTTACAACTCATATGTTTCCTTACCGAGTCAAAAGAATTGTTGTGTCTGAATTTTTTTAAATTAGCATATATGTTTAAGCACGACACAGTTGGACACGACAAAGGCACCAAAGCATTATATCTGTTTTTGGTTGTACACAGAACTACAAATGGTAAAAAAAAAAAAATTAGAGCTTATACTTATAGGCATAGCTTGTGTTAATAAATTAAGGCGTGATATATATATAATATTTACACGACAGTCTAGCATGCATGCAAGTTAGGCTGTTAAGGACAATATATTAAACGCTCAATCAAACGGTTCTGGTAAAATTGAGAGTAAGATTGTAGACCATTTAATTTCTGTTGGTTGAATGCGGTTGAGCTGTTTCTAATAGTGCGGTTTCTATATATATATATATTCAAATATTCGCGAATCTAGCCCATTCCAAATTGATCGATTGAGCTGTTAAAACAATATAAGAGAGGTCATATAGTTTTTATATTTCGATAAATATAATTACTAGGTGGACAAAGAAGTGACTAAGCTCTAGTAAAATGGTCATGTTTATAGATACGAAACAACAACTATAACATAAGGAGATTAAATAAAGTGTGTGCTATAATAAAATTGGTCTCCAAGTACATTTTAATATGAAAAACACATTAGACACTTCTGATTGATTAAATGAATTTCAAAATCGCATATCCTATTTGGTTTAACCGGATTTTTTTTTATTTAGCAGACCAAAAAATCGGAATTAAATAAAAACCACTGTGTCTGGGGTTCTGTCATAAATACCACCCCCGCACAAGGGTTGTGCGCACCCGAAAAACGGATCCGCACAACCATTTGGCGCACCTGAAGTGCGGGTCCACGGAAGAGTTCGCGCACCGGGTCCGCGCAACAATTTGGCGCACCGATCGGATTCGCACAAGCCTTGTGCGCACCCCCCCTCTGTGCTGGTCCAAGGCAGATTTCGCGCACCGAGTCCGCACAACAATTTCGCGCACCGAATTGGGTGCGCAAAAGGGCTGTGCGGATCCGATTTGGATGGTTCAGGTGCGCACAAGGGTTGTGCGGATCCGGATCAGGTGCGCACAAGGGTTATGCGGATCCGATTTTGGACGGATCGGGTACACACAGCGGTTTGCGGATCAGTTTTATTGGGTGCGCACAACCCTTGTGCGGATCCGTTTTTCGGGTGCGCACAACCCTTGTGCGGGGGTGGTATTTATGACAGAACCCCAGTCACAGTGGTTTTTATTTAATTCCGATTTTTTGGTGTGGTAAATAAAAAAAAATCCGTGGTTTAACGAAGTGTTTTATGGTATATTTGCCTGTCTCTCCCTCTCGCTATATAAAATATTTAAATTATTACAAAATTCAACTTTATTTTGATATGCATGTAGCAAAAAAAATTAACGAATTATATTTTTTAGCAATTTCAACACATCTAACATAACAGTTATATGTTGTTAGTTCAAGCACGAAGGAAAGTTTCTTGCAATTGATAGGACCATTCTACTGTCCTAATACCATAGATTGCAAAATCGGTCAGAGCCAATCCGATTTCAGTCCGAGTTACCCGGTTAGTATTGATTCCAGTCAAATTTTGGCCATTTCAGTCAAATGTCGGCCGGAACGGTCCAGTTTCAGTCAAATTTCGTCCGTTTCAATGAAATTCCGGCCGGAACGAACAGTTTCAGTGAAATTATCCAAAATGCAGCAATAACTCAAAGCAAAATGTTTTTGCCTCCAGAGGGATTCGAACCCAAGCCGCCCCTCTAACCAAGAGCCAACACTACCACTAGACCATTGCATGTTTTATTACTTAAAGGCATACTTAGTAGTATATATTTTGTATTTGAGTCAGTATTTTTTTTCTTCAGCAGCATGAAAGCAAAAATTAATTTTTTGTCTCCAGCGGGATTCAAACCCAAGCCGCCCCTCTAACCAAGAGCTAACAATACCACTAGACCGTTGCATGTTTTATTACTTTAAGGCATACTTAGAGGTATATATCGTATATATGTTGTAATGCTTGTATTATATTGTATTAGTGGATTATTTAATTGTAATTATTTGTCTAAACTTCACAAATTATTTTTTTATCAATTTTTTTTCTATTTTTCTAGTATAAAACGAGCTTCTGGCAAAAAAGTCCGAGTTTCCGATCGGACTCGGCCGATTTTGACCGATTCATCCAATTCGGATCCCCCGGCCAAAAATCCGATCCAGATTCCGATTCCGATTTTTCCTTCTATGGTCCTAATCTTGATTAGGGATAGGACCATCATCCAGCATGATCAGAAAAATCTATCCTGGATCTGTTAGGCTCGATAAACTGCGTTAATATACCTGTAGGAGAGCTTTTCTTTTGGGAGGATGGGGGACGGGGTGGGATGGGGAGTAAGTATGGCAAAAACACCGCTATACAGATCAACTGGCTAATTGGTGCTATAATTTTAATTTTTAGTATGATGTATATAGGCTTTAATTTTTAGATGATCTAATAATAGAGTATAATGTATTTAAAGCATATGCTATGGCTATTAATATTCTACTTTATTAAGTTTCATAAATCATAACAATTGCCAGATTTTCTCTGATATAGCATGGCAGAATTTTGCAGTCTCAAGGATTTAATCAACAGTTCTATTGATAAGGCACGTAAGCTGGTTACTAATTCAATATGTTGCCGAAGATATAAAGGCCGTTTTTCTTATCAGGTGATTATTAATTCTGAAATCCATATTCATTTTATTGTAGGTGAAGTAAACTTCTGTTTAATTTCCACTGGTAATTAAGTATACCAGAACATCTTATATTGTTAGTTTCAAAATTCTAATGAATTTGCTGGTATATACACACAAACATGTAATAATCTCTTGGTTTTCTTGTACAGGAAGCTGCAGATAGGTTGTGGTCTGATGAGCTTCCAAACGACATACTGGCTGAAATTATTAGTAGAGGAGATTCTCCGAAAGAATACCTAAATTCCATTGCTGTTTGTAGAAGATGGCGCTCTATTGCCCATGCTCTGAAATCCAACCCAACATGTGACATTCAATTGTTACATCCTTTTCCAAGGAAATATCCTCTTCCCATGCTCCTGCAACCATGTGAAAAAAATGGGGACATACACTCTCTCTATAGTATTACCAAGAGGGAGGTGAATGAACTCTATGTACCAGAATTTAGTAACAAATGGATATGTGGAAGCTGGAATGGTTGGTTGGCAATTGTTGATATACAAGACACGAACCTGATTTACCTCTTAAATCCGATCACAAAAGTGAAGATACCCCTTCCACCTTTACCTACCTTACATAAAGCTATTGATAAGTTGTTTAGGTTTGTCTGGAGTGCCGACAAGCTTGTCATTGTAACCTCCAAGGATGGTGCTAAGCAGTCTAGCTGCACAACTATTGCACTTATAACATGCGGCAGATCATTGCACATTTCTAGGATTGGAGACAATAAATGGAAAACAATCAATACATCAGTATTTCGCATTTGTGATGTCAATGAATTCAAAGGACACTTATATTTTGTCGCTAACCACGGTGCCCTTTTCTTAATCGAAACAAGTCCCATAATAAAGGTCACATTTATTACAAGATTGCCAAATATAATCGATGCTGGTCAATACTACCTCGTAGAATCATCTGGAGATCTACTGTTGATTGTTAGATTACTTGGTTCTAGCAGACAATTGGGTTCTGGGTATTCAGGTTAGAAGAGTATCCCGAAGGAAAAATCTTGAAAAAATTAGAAAATCTTCATGATCAAGTGCTCTTCATTGGTCGCAACAGAACCCTATGCTTGGATTCAAAGTTATACCCTGAATGCCAGGGGAATTGCATCTACTTTGCTGATGATGACGGGATACTTGATTATGCAAGACTCACTGGCAAATTTGTAAATGCTCATGATTATGGAATTTTTCACATGAATGATAGAAAAATAGAACCATTTATGGAGGGCATAAATGATCGACTTCTGTTACCGGGAATTTGGTTTTCTCCTAATCCATGGTAATGCAACACACATCTCTTCATATATAGTCAGTCTGTGGCAATATTCCTCCCTGATAAGTGATATTTGACTATTTAGTAAATTATTGGTTTTTTTAGTAAAATGACTGATAAAATGTTGACAAATGTTAGAGAAGTTTTTTTTTTTTTTAATTTCTTGAGAGCAGCTAGAAAAGTTTTGCTCATACATGAAAAGAGTTATTCTTGGAGTGCTTGATTAATTTGTTGTTGATTGAAAAAGTGCATTTCTCTACAATATTTGACATGGAGAAGAAAAACGTAGCATCTAAAATTGATATGTTTGATTATGCAAATTATTTTTCAAAGAAAATTAATTATCCTATTTGATCAGGATACCTTACTCGGACCAGTCTGACACGGACCACATTTGAATCTCGAAAACTTACCGTTAGTTTTATAACACACACAAAAAAAGAGCCAATAAAGGACACAAATTAAAAAATGCAACCGTTGAAAAATGTGAAATTAAGTCCCAAGTTTGAAACTCAGACTGGAATTTCTTATGGATATAAAATATTTGGGACCTGAGGACTTCCCTTTAATGAATTCCCCCACCAAGATCCCCCGTCCTCTCGAGTCCTACATGAAGAATTTTGTAAATCTAAAAATACGAATGTTTTCTACTCGATTTTCACTTTCAAATAAGACCCATGAAGAATAACTTTCATGTTATATTTGTAATATTCTTTTTTACCACTTTTAATTCTCAATTCAATATTACATAAAAACACTTTGCTGTTGGTTCATATCGCAGTCCGCAATTGGCTTCCAAACCAATGGCTATTCTCCTGATAGGAAAGGTATACACATATGACATCGGCTTACCGATTGGATCGATCGGCCAAACGGTGTTGACTAAAGGCATTTTGAAATTTTGAGATTATATTCAAATGCTTTCAATAGACTAGATGCTTTAAAAACTATATACAGCATATTAAAATTTCCAGTTGGGATAATCCCAATTAGCCAATCGATTAATATAGCAAATTACAAGCCAAAATACAGCCATATTATTAAAGAATTAAGCCATAGTCTTGGTTTGACTGATCATTGTGGATACCACTTGATATATGTACTAATACAATGTAGAGTCATCATACAAAAATTGATATGTACACCATAATTATATGAGAAATATGACTTTTAGTGACACAAACAATCTAAATTTCCAACATCTTTAGTTCTCTACAATCTTACTCAACTAATTATGACAAATATATTGAGGAATCTAACTGCATTACCTCCTAAAGTCACCATAGCGAACAGACCCAAGAATTAAATACAAAAAGGAAAAAAGAGAAAATAAGACCGAGTTCAGATATGTAATGGCAGGCGTACACTACACAGGGTCACTGTGATGAGATAATTAATTCACATATTTAGATCAGTTCAGAGATGTATGCTCTAAATTTTCCAACATAACTACTGGCTTAGATATAATAAGAATAGCATAAGATTCACACAGTGAGCAACAATGAAATTCTCGTCTCTGCCAGTTAATTTGGAGAAAGATAGAATAAAAGCAATGGCAAAACTTGACATATAAATCTCGAACAAAAGCCAATAGTTTTGCTGATTCTCCATTCCCTTCTCACATAAATTATGTACATAGTCAAACAGAAGATACATTCAGTCTTAAATATGCCCTTTTTGTTTCTTCTGTATCTAACAAACAGATACACATTCAGTTACTTTAACAATGTTCTTCTTCAGATGATATCAACATATTGCATATCAAACATATGTAAATTGATTGTTTTTTTTTTGTTGATAAAAGTGGTAGCCCACCCGTTTCATTACGAAACCAAAACAATTGTTCAAACAACAATAAAGGAGCAAAGACTAGCAACTAGCAACTAGCAACTACAACAACTAATAAGCAACTAACAAAGACATATGACAGAACTATAACAAAGACATATGACAAAATAACAACAAGCATCAAAATCCAACACACATAAAAGCTATAAGACAGAAGAACTATCAATAAAAGTAGATGGGGTAGTAACAACCGAAGGATCAGATGGAGAAGAAGCTGACTCAGAATTAGAAGAAGAAGACTCAGAACTAGGTGGAAGTAAACCAGTAGCTCTATCAATTGCATTATAAACCTCAAGGTCTGCTAAGAAATCCTCCAAATCAGACTCTTCTAATCCAAGTGTGGGATCCGACCCCAGGGAGCTTTTCTCTTCCTGGATATCTGTATCCGAAATCACTATTAGTGTATCATTTATAGCCTTGCACCAATAGGAGGATAAGGAGATAATAGAAGTAGCAACTGATGCTATCGAGGGGATATTGGCATTGTTAAAACAAATTTTATTACGAACTAACCATACTGGCCATAAGGTAGCAGATTGTAAACTGATTGTTAATTAACATAAACAACGCCTCTCAGATTGTGGAAGGCAAAGATTCACAACCTTTGCAGTAGCAGCAGAAAATGAAAAATAGCATCAAGCATTGCAAGAAGAATTGATAGTAGCAAGTTATGAAGACTAGAAGGTTGACATTCTGATCAAGGCATTGGCATAAGAAAAGTTTGAAGAATTCAGAAACAAACTTGTTATGATCAATTTTGAATTAAAAGGGAGTGCTGAAAATTAATTCAAATTGATTAGAGCATGTACGAGTCAGATTTTACCAGCATAAAAACTGCATGGGCATTATTATTTTAAGCATAGTTATTTTTTATGTTGAAGAAAAACCATTCATTTTTAGCCCCATTACTCAGTTCAAACCAAATAGACACAAATCCTGGAATGAATGAGGTGTTCAGATTGACTTGACAAGTCTTTCTGATGTAATTAACGGCGGAGGCTTGCACCCGTCGGGAGTTAAATGTCTCCACAATCAAACAATAAAATCCTGGCTGACTGATCATGAACGTAGGTCTGGCTAAGAGTGAACCGGAAGATATGCAGAAAGAAATCCAGCAATGCCCCAAGTTCGATGCCCTGCTCATGTTCATTTGAAACTAGAGCACTGAACCCATGTGGGAGCATTCCCCCACCAATATAAACCTCATCGCTAGCTAACCTAGTCATGCAACTTTCTGTGCCCTACAGTATCTCATAGTTATATGTATTTTATCAATTTTATTGATAATCCAAATAATATATTTTTTTTATTAATTTTACTATTTTTAGATAGGAATGACATTATTAATCTATAAAATCATAGATATTGCAATATTATAGCACTGAAGTGTTATCTGATCCGAATGTAAGTCTGAACGTACACTGTTGGCATTCTATTGACTAATAATCAACTTGTTAATATAAAAAATTTAATTATTATTTTGAATATAACATAATATGAACCAATCATACTAACAAACTTCTTTAAATAAAATTAAGATTAGAGGTGCCTGACAGAAACATGTCACGTTATTATCGGGCAAAGCTAGGTCAGAAAATATCTGGCAATCCCCGAAAGCTGCACTTTTTGGATAGCAGAAAGCATTTGGTAAGAAAAGAATTTTCTAAAAACCACAAGCACCAGCTGTTGTCTATAGATAAGATGATTTTTTTATTAGTGAGCTAGATTGATTCTAAAATAAGGGAGTTTCTTGGTCGCTTACTAATAGGCAATAGCAGGTCTATTTAAATTGATAACCTCTTCTTTCATTGAAATATTTATATACAACAAAACATTGGAGCTGCACACAGTGTTGATAATTTATTTTGACTCAATACATCAGGTCTCCATGGGCATTTCATCCTCCAATATTTCCAAGGAAGGTTTCATTGTCTGTCACATGATATATGATGGTTATTTTTTTCTTAAAAACAGAAAGAACAAGAACAGTACCATTCATGATTATTATTTTGTTTCGGAAATGAATCTTTTTTCCATCTGTTTTTTGGTTTGACAAAAAGTCCTTATGATGGACAAGGATTGTTAATGTTACAAACTTACAATTATCTTCTACCTTTTTTTCTTTTTGCAGCACATGGCTTTAATTAGCTTTCTTTTTCTATTTTTCTAAAGTAATGAAACTGTTATAATTATCTTCTGCCTTTCTACTTATCATATTTGGTTTTGAACCTTGTATTTCTGCCCTTTAACGGACAAGGTCTTTCAATGATCAAATTTTGTCTCTTTACAGAATTTGATGCAGAAACAAGAACATCAAGACCTGAAAATGTAGAAAAACTACAAGCAAGCCGACATGAAACTTTATCTTTTTTAGTTGAAGCAGGCTGCTCACCTTTTGTTTTAGCTTAATGAAGATTCCACTGTTAGAATCCCTAGTTTGTAATTTCAGTCTCTAAAGTCTAAACTCGAAGCCAAAACAAAACAAGCAATAACATCAGCTTATGAAATACGTAGTATAGAAACTGAAGTGCTTGTTGGAAATTTCAGAAGGATACAACGAAACAGAGAGAAGAAATTTGCTGCTGAAATTAACTTCTATTGCTTAATTTTTTCGGATACAAAGTACATCTGAATTTATAGCTCTACAACAACTAAATTTCGACTATCTAAATTTAGTATCCCACTACCTAACCTCCTGTTACAATATTGCCATATTTAGGCATCCACTAAACCCACTACACAAACTAAATATAGAAATAACTAACCCCACTACACACACTAATTCTGTCTAGAGTAATTAAGGAAACCACTAACTCAACTACATGCTAAAAATACATCACAACACATTTTTTATCCAGATCTCTAAATCTGGACTATTCTGACTCTAATTTTGTATCAATATTCAACACTCCCCCTTGATACAAAATTTCCAACTCCAGCCATCTTCTTCTTCTTCGTATCCCAGTTGTCATCCTCCCATGTCGGTTTCACCTCTTCTATCTGCTCCTTAGCCTCTTCGATAGCAGCTACCTGAGATTGTGACTCGGCTAATTCATCATCCACCATGGATTCTTCCACTTCATTATTAGCCTCTATAACCTCCTCTATGACCTCCTTTTCAACCACCTTGGGCTTTTGCTTCTTTGTCTCATATTTCAGCCTCTCTTTAACCTCAGTTGTACCAGAACTTTTACTGTCCAAATTCTCAGCACTTTGTGCAATGAACTGCCATCTCATAGCTTCCAATTTTCTATGCTCCTCCTTTTGTTTCCCAGTTAGAAGCTTGCCCTCTAGCATCTTCTTCAATTGCTTCTCCATTTCTTTCTCCTTCTTTCTTGTCTTTGCCTCCTCAGCTGGCAATGCACCATTTACCATTTCTTGCACTGACACATTGGTCTTCTTTACTTTCTTCTTAGACTCCACCTTGGTCTCGGTTTCCATCTGCACATGCTTCTCATCAGATTCTGGGGCGCCAATTTCACTCCCAGGAGCTTCAGTTTCCTCCTCTGTGATTGTTGGCTCTTGCTCAAGATTGACTTCTACAATATGTAGTCTCATCAAGGAAAGTCCCTTTTCTTCTTTCTCTGCCTCCATCTGTATAGGCTGGTTGAAACATGATTCTGCCATTCTCAACACTTGTGTATCAGTAATGGTAACCAGATCTCCATCAGAATCCTTGTATTTGATCAACACAAATTTTAATGAAGGAAACACCTTCGTCACAATATCTCTCAACACCTTGAAACTACATTTTTCTGGCATCTGAGCCAACCGTATATCATGGTTGTACACCAGCTTCAATGGCCTCTGACGAATGAGCCCTACATTCTCCACCTTGAGGGCCTTTTCATCAAACAAAATATTTCTACTCACCATGATTTTGCCACTTTCTGGACTGTTGCCACCATTTTCTTTTATGTGCACTCCTACTGTGCCCTTGCTGCTTGCATCAATCTTGCTTTCGGTGTATGCCATGAAGAGTGACGGTTGCTCATTTTCTTCTACGGCATAGCTTGCTTGATTCTCCTCACTTTGCTTCTTGTAGCACTCGAATTGGTAGTGCCCAAACTTATTGCAGTAGTAGCATTGGATGTTTTTCTTGGCTTCATAGCACTCAGATTGATAGTGCCCAAACTTGTTGCAATAATAGCACTGGATATCCTTCTTGGATTCATCATATGATTGACTATTTTCAGCAATGTTGTTGCTGCCTCTTTCTCTTCCTCTTCCTCCTCTGTTGGAGTTACTTCTTCCGCTGTTGAAATTGCCTCTGCCTCTGCTTATTGACGTCTCCCCCTGCATGTAGAATGCCTTGTCGTCGCCTTTATCTTCTGCCTTTGACATCCTTGCTTCATGAGTCTGCAGTGATCCCATGAGTTCATCGAAGTTGTAGGTTGCTAGGTCTTTGGACTCTTCAATTGCTGCAACTACATGATCAAACTTGGGTGTTAGGCTCCTTAACACCTTCGCCACCACCGTCTTCTCTTCCATGGTGTCTCCAAATGCTCGAATTTGGTTGACCACCTCTTGTACTCTTGAGAGGAAAATTTGCACGGATTCCTCCTTGTTCATCTGCAATGTTTCAAAGTCCCTGCGTAGGCCTTGAAGTTTGATTGCCATGACTCGAGAACTTCCTTGAAATGCTGTTTTCAAGATTGTCCATGCCTCCTTTGCGTTGGTGGCTGCTGCAATTTTCGAGAAGATTGTGTCGTGCACTGCTTGTTGGATGAAGAACAACGCTCTTGCATCTTTCTTCACGGTTTCTTGTGGATTTGGATCAGGATTGGAAACTCCTTTCTCAATCAAGTCCCATAGTCCATGCGATTTGAACAAGGTTGACATCTTGATGCTCCAAAACTGATAATTCTCGCCTTTGAACAGCGGAATTGCTGGTTGCGTCACATTCACCATGGTGCTGCCGTTTTATGCCATGAAAACGCCCCAATGTTGATCGACCTGGCTCTGATACCACTTTGTTGGAAATTTCAGAAGGATACAACGAAACAGAGAGAATAAATTTGCTGCTGAAATTAACTTCTATTGCTTAATTTTTTCGAATACAAAGTACATCTGAATTTATAGCTCTACAACAACTAAATTTGGACTATCTAAATTTAGTATCCCACTACCTAACCTCCTGTTACAATATTGCCATATTTAGGCATCCACTAAACCCACCACACAAACTAAATATAGAAATAACTAACCCCACTACACACACTAATTCTGTCTAGAGTAATTAAGGAAACCACTAACTCAACTACATGCTAAAAATACATCACAACACGTTTTTTATCCAGATCTCTAAATCTGGACTATTCTGACTCTAATTTTGTATCAATATTCAACAGTGCTGTTGTTTTATTTTCTTTTATCCATTGTTAAAACGTAAATTTTCACACTAACAATAGGACTTTCCACTATCATACCAGATGAAAAGCACGGCGTCAGCAATAGATGCCTCAGTTAAGGACCCGACAGAACCAGAAAAGGAAGTGATATGTCACATGGAGACATTGAGCACAGTCTATCGTGCAGGTATCAAGGGCTACTCACAATTTAAGTTTTGTCCACATGATTTCAGCATCGATTGTGGCATATTCGATCTGGCTGACCACTACTGGTCTATCGACTACTACCCAAGAGTATATTATATTGCTAATATGGTGGAATTGCATATCAGGCTTCTCACTTTTACAACCAACACTCAGAAAGTGGATATTCGAATAAACCTAATTGCTCCTTGTGGAAGACGTTTAGTGGTAGCTGAAAGAAAGCAGACAAATTTCAGAGAGAATAATATGGTTAAAATTCCACTTATGTGGAAATCCAAATTAGATTCCTCAGAGTTTGTCAAGGAGGATTGCCTCTTGTTTGAATGCATAATGAGTACTACAAAGTGGAACCCTCCCGAAGTGGTAAAAAAGGAACAGCAATCAGCCATTACATCCTTCAACACCCAATAGGAGAGCAGTAAAGGAGCATATGTCAACTTTTGAATTTGGTTATGACCCTGTACTTTAAGATTGGCAGTGTTGAGCCCCAGCTTTCAATTACCATTCGGCCCCATCATACTAGGCTAGGCTTCATTGACGACAATAATTGCTCAATAACATGTGCTCAATTTGTAGTATTGTTTAAGTATTGTTTAAGTATTGTTTTGTTATTTTATATGAAGCCTCAATTTGTTGAAGTAACATGTGCTCAATAAGTGCCATTTAATGAAAACCAATCAAATTCTACTAATTCTTATTAGCAGCACAAAACCTTTTATACTAAATTATAGTAATTGGAGAGTTTTACAGATAAAAGCAATCACCAGTGCTAAAGCGTTTCAATTGACTGATCCAAAATTTGGTATTTTTTTTTTGTGTTGAAGAAAAACCATTCATTTTGGAACTTCTGACTATCCAATGGCAATCAGAAGATCATAAATTAGGGCAATAGACCCATTGAGTCTGTTTTGACAAAACTGGGGCAAACAACATAGAGTACTTGAAAGGAGGAAACATGATGTGCAAAACTGGAAAAACATGAATAAAGAAATAAAGAAATATACGGCATTATAATTATGTGACGGTGTAAATTCTAAGTAAAAACATTGCTTTTTGCACTATTGCTTCTCATTGGCTCCCTTAATTCAATTTTTCATCGTTTACCGTAATACAATGAACCATAAGTAAAGTTGCTAATCTGCTATAATTGAGACTACAGCTCTTTATGTTGCTTGCTTGTCATAAGCAAACCTTAATCATTGCTATTAACGCATTCAATGGTTAATGTTTGCTTCCGATTTTTTTTTTTTTTGAATAGTAGTGGATCAAACCACCGATTTCATATTGAAACAAAGAGTTAAAAGCGCAGTACCTTAATGTTTGCTTCCGATCTTAAATGCTTAATCTAAGCCGTTTATATCAGTGATAATGAAATCTCAAAATGCCGGAGTAGGGATTTAAAGGAGTAACAAAAAAAAACAATTAATAAATAAAAAACTCTTAAGGATGTCAATTCCAACAGCAAATAATTGTGCTTTTGCTCTTCTCAATTTGGTAGTTGCACCTCTTTAGTCGTCATTTGCATTTCCTATTGGACCTTCAGATTTAAACTAAACTCAAGTTGTTCTAATCCCCAATTAAATATTTTAATCTCTTCATTTGACCTTTTACATGAGGATGAAGATTCAGATTATTATTCAATTTTTTTTTTTAAGATGGCCATTTCCCCTACCGCCCTTGCTCTATTAATTTTTATTCTACATGAGTAAATTTCAACTTTTTGTAGACACGTGCTTATTTTAATTCTTTTATTTTATGCACCGAACCATGGAAAACGTTGAACAATCAGAATTATATGTTCAGAATGGAGACATTAGAAAAACCTATCTCGGAAAGTCATTGTAATGGCTACTCACAAATAAAACAGCTCAAACCAGAATGGCATGATGGTTGGCACTTTCGATATTGGAGGTCACACTTTGGCCATTAAATACTTGACCTAAGGTGACTTGATGGGTTTGCATGTCTCTCTATTGACAGAGCCAAAAGCAATAATGGGTTTAGAAGTTGAATATATCCTGTTTCACGATAAAAGTAGGATATATTCAGCGGCCGGTGTGAATGTAACACCCTGAAATATTAAAATTTGAAATTGTAAAGGGTTGAGTTGCAAATAGAATATAAGATGGGATTGGGAGGGGGGGGGGGGGGGGGGGGGGGGGGGGGGGGGGGGGCGGGCTAAGTGAAAAAGAAATAATTTTTGTCCTATAACCGAACCAAAGTTCTGGTGCCTAAGGTTTTATTATATTAAAGTCAAATTTCTTCTCTTACTTTGGAAAGTAATAATAATTAATATAATAATACACATTAAACTTGGTTTAAACGGTAGAGTATTAAATATCTTATTCGATGCCATATATAAATCTTTCTCAATGAGCTGCTTTCATTTTTCCTTGGAAATTCCGTACCCCTTATTGAAATTAACGAAAGATATTTGAGAGAAGAGAGGAAATGGAAATTAAGGAGAAAACTTAGAAGAAAGGAAGAAGATAATATTTTATCATAGAGAGTAACCACACGACATCACTTTGGTAAAACTTTCACGGGTCAGGTGCGGGTGTCATATTCTTCTCAATTTTTCTTTCAATTTGATTAATGTTTTTGCTGAAAACTGCTTGTGTGCCTTGCTGGTTGTTTCCCCTAATTTTGGTCTGCTTTTATTGAAAATTTTCTTGTGTTATGATTACTTGACAAGCATATGCAGGGACTTGTATATAGCATGCATGCTTAAAATGATGTATCAACCATGCTGAAATTATTATGCACGACTTGAAATTTTGCATTCAGAACATATGCATAGAATAATTTTATTGCATCAGGTACATAGATTGGATACCATGCATGGAATGAGGCATAAATGACATCCCTAATTTTTAGCATATGCATAGAGTGACCCAAGTGCATCAGGTAAATGTATTGTAAGTCACTGGCATGAAATGAGGTAAGAATTGCATTAAGTATGATGTAAGTCATAAGAATGAGACATAGCATGTATAGAATCAGAGTATACATGGTCAGGGAATTTGCACTGAATTATAAACTGGATGTAAACTATACTTGAAACCAACCAGTCATGTAGGCACTGTCTTTTCGTGGTAGCGCATGACTGGGGTCGTGTAGGTGCTGTTTCGTGGTAGCGCAAGATTCAGGTTATGTAGGCGCTGTTCTTTCGTGGTAGCGCATAACTGAAGGCTCGTAGTGCGCCGTTTCCTGGTAAGCACACAATTTCAGGTTATGTGCATAACAGAAATTGTGCAGGCGCCGTTTTCGTGGTAGCGCATGACCGTAAACTTAAAAGAATCATAGTAATTGTTTACTGGATGTATAAATATATATATATATATATATATATATACACTTGTGCATTAGCTGGGATTCATGGGAAATGTATATATAGATGCATAGCATATAAATATATCATGCTTCAGTTTTGTTTGCCTCATATTGGACGCATTGCATAAGCATGAACTATGTCTCTAATTACTCTTTGTTGTTGATTTTCTTGTGAAACTAGAATATTTCTTGACTGGAACTAAAATAATCGCACTGGGAGTTTTCAATCTCTCATTCTTCCGCTTTATGGGTTCCAGGTAATAGGGGCAACGAGGAGCAGTATCAGAGCTAAGCGGCAGAAACGTTGGGGCAGGAGTGTTGGCTGTCACTTGTACAGATTTTGGTATAGTCTTTTACATATATGTATATGTTAGTTGTGCAGCCATTTTTGTTGTTGCCTAAAGTCTGTAGGACCCTCGTTTAGTTTGTTAGTTTGATAAAAAAAAAATAGCACGAGAAGCTTCCTTGTAAATATTTGAAAGGCTGTAAACTTATATATACACACATGTGTGCTATCTCATCTTATGCTTATGTTGGAAGACTATATTTTGTACCTTGGCAGTGTTGAGCATTGGTAGTGCCATAACCTTCTTTATATCTTATGCTTTGTAACACCTAGTCGGGGGCTGTCGGGGTTGCTTGACATTGGCGTTATAGCAAGTTGGTGATTATCTAAGTTGTGACAGTGAACGCTGCAAAGTCTGTTGGAAATGTGTCAAAACATGGAGGTAGTATAATGACATCTAATTTCATTTGGAGAAATAGTTTCCAGAACTCAGAAAGATTATCTGAAAGTTGATTACTTGATGCTTAATTGTTCTGTGAGATTAGTTTTTTTTTTCATTAAATGTTCTGTGAAATTAGTTAAACAATTGTGGGTTGAAGCAAGAAAAAGGCAACTTATCGTGCCATCTTCTGACTTTCTTCAGCATTCCCACCAGTACTGGGACAATAGAGAAGGCACTGATGGGGGTTTCTGTGTTAGTGAATAATCATTTTCCGCACATCGGACTTTGTTAGTGGCATGCAGTCTGTTTACAATACCGGATTTTTTGACACGATATTGAAGAATAAAACTGATTGTGTAAAGATTAAAGATATTGAGCCTGAAGGTTTTACTCTAATGCTAAATTTTGTGTACACTGACACTATCACACCTAATTAGGAGGCATCACTTGAAATGGCTCAGCATTTACTTGTAGCAGCTGATTTGTATGGATTATAGAGACTGATTTTTGAAGATAAATTGAGTGATAGAATTGATGGGGAATATGCTACAGATATCTTAGTTTTTTGTAATAAGCATAATTGTGATCAGCTGGAGGTGAGTGCTCTATTATCAACTGATGATTTGTAATCTACAGGCTGTAATGGCAACTGATGATTTAAGCAACTTATGGATACGGGTCCTTTTATAATATGAGAGTTATTAGAGAAGGGAGATCAGAAGAGGATGTAATTAAAGACATTCCCATTTTAGGAGTTAAAATTTGTGTTTGCAGCATTTTCGATGTTATCAAGAGTGCTCTATTGTCTTTCTATTATAAAAATGATGCTTATTTTTAAAGTGCTTGATAATTCAGTGACAATTCAATTTTAATTACCACTGGTGTCTTTATTTATTTATAAGATTGCAGTTCGTGGGCAACGCTAGCTATTTCAAGTTGTGTTCACATTATAAATTTATAATGTTGTCTTGAAGAGTTAAGCACTATTGTCCTAATTATATTGATATATCAAGCATGATGACGCGCAATGGTCTTTTAGTAGTGGGAATGTATATTTAAAGGTTTACTTGAAACAGTGTTGAATTTACTTCACCGGTGACACCACTTCAATTCATCTATAGGGTATGTATAGGTGAAATATTGTATCTAATTAGTAGTAAAAGTAATTATTTCATAAAAAAATGTACTTTAAAATTAAAATATTTATACCATTTGACTCTCAATTTCGTCCATAATGAGGTCTGAATTATATCCACTGCCCTTCCATTTTATCTTCAACTTTCAATTGCATACACTGCTTGAGTCAAAGAGGTACCAAGCTTAATCTATGTTAAATTTAGATTTATTTCACATTTTTATAAGTTGGATGTATGTTCTCGGTGAAAAAAAGGAGGTTAATTTCTGAACATTTGTCCTGATCTCCTAACATAACTATTTGGATAAAAGGTTGGTGTCTTTCAAGCATGAGCAACATAATTCAGTAATCGTTAGTTCTCTTCTAAAAAGTATACTAAATTTAAAAAGCAATTTTAGAATATCATAGTTATATGTATTTAATCAATTTTCCTGATATACCAAATAATATATTTATAAATCTTTACTATTTTTAAACAGAAAGAATATTGTTAATCAATAAAATTAACTTGTTAATATAAAACCTACACTGTCGACATTCTATTCACAAATAATTAACTTGTTAATATAAAACATTTTAATTATTATTTTGAATATAACATAATATGAACTAATAATACTAAGAACTTTCAATAAAGTTAAGATTAGACATGCCTGATAGAAACATGTCATGTTTTGACAAACGGGCAAAGCTAGGTCAGAAAATATCCAGCGAACACCAAAGCTACATTTTCTAGATAGCAGAAGGCATATGGTAAGAAAAGAAATTTCTAATAACCACAAACACCAGCTGTTTTCTATAGATAAGATGATTTTTATTAGTAAATTTGATGTATTCTAAATAAGAAGGTTCTTTGGTTGCTTTTTAATAGGCAATCGCTGGTCTATTTAAATTGATAACCACTTGTTTCATTGAAATATTTATATACAACAAAACATTGCAACTGCACTGTCTTGATAATTTATAATTTGCGTCACTACCTCAGTATTTTTTTCATGGGCACTTCATCCTCAAGACCTCAGGTTTCGTTGTCCCTCATGATGATATGTGATTATTATTATTATTATTTTTTATTAACAAAATAAGAACAGTACCATATATGATTCTTAAGTGTTGGAAATGGATCATTTATCCTTTTTATTGTTTTGGTTTTATGAAAAGCACTTGTGATGGACAAGTATTTAAAATGTGTCAAACTATAAAAAAAAAAATTGCGACACTGGAAGTTTCATCTATTTTAATTCTTTTTTCTTTTTCTAAATTAATGAAACTGTTACAATTATCTTCTGCCATTTTACTTATTATATTTCGTTTTGAACCTTGTATTTCTTCCCTTTTGCTTGTATGGACATGGTATGTAGTACCTGTAATTTTATCTCTTAATTATTACATAATATGAAGGACAAACAATCACATAAAGACCTGAAAATATGGAAGAACTACAAGCAAGCAACCATGAAATTTTATCTTTTTAGCTTGAAGTAGGCTTCCCCCTTTTGGGTTTAGCTCAATGAAGATCCTACTATTTGATATCGCTAGTTTGTAATTTCGGTCTCTAATCTTGAAGCTGAAATGAAACATGCAATGATATAAACTTATGAAATACTTATTATAGAAAATGCATGTTGTTTATTTATTTTCTTTTGTGCATTTTTAATACAGAAATTTTAACACTAACAATCAGACTTTCACTATCATATCAGATGAAAAGCACGGTGTCAGCAAAAGATGCCTCAGTTAAGGACCCAATTGAAACAGAAAAGGAAGTGATATGTGATATGGAGACTTTGAGCACAGTATATCGTGCCAATCTCAAGGGCTACTCACAATTTGAGTTATGTCCTCATGATTTCAGCGTTGATTGTGGCAAATTTGATCTGGCTGGCCATCGCTGGTCTGTCAACTACTACCCAAGAGTATTTGTTCTTGTTAGAATGGTAATATTGCATATCAGGCTTCTAACTTATACAACCAACTCATTGAAAGTAGATATTCGAATAAACCTAATTGCTCCAAATGGAAGACGTTTAATGGTCGCTGAAAAACAACACACATATTACAAGCAGAATAATGTGGTAGTAATTCCACTTATGAGGAAATCCGTATTAGATTCCTCGGAGTATGTCAAGGATGATTGCCTCTCATTTGAATGTATAATTAGTACTATAAAGTGGTCCCCTCCCGAAGTGGTTAAAAAGAAACAGCAATCAGCCATTACATCCTCCAACTCCCAATTGGAGAGCGGTAAAGGAGGATATATCACTTTAAAGTACCTTTGAAGTTGGTACTATGAGATTTGTAGAGATGAGCCTCAGTCAACCTCCAATTGCCTTTATATACATGCATTGACAGTGTATCATTCGACCCCAGCATACTGGCTAGGCTTCATTGAGGACTACTGTCGAAACTACAAAATCATAGTCTAGTATTTTGTTAAGTATTGTTTTTTTTATTCGAAATCAATATGTTGAATTATTATGTCCACAATAAATGCCATTTCATGAAATTGAATCAAGTTCTACTAATTCTTATCAGAAGCGCAAAACTTTTTCTACTAAATTATGGTAACTTAAGAAAAGAATATAAAACATAACTAAAATTAGCGTGGAAGGGCCATATTGTAATTATTTAGCTTTGTTCTTGGAGTACATTTAAAACATGATCTCACCATGCAACGAGTTCGACTTTAGTTTTTCATATAACCAGTGCTAAAGAGTGGCAATTGACTGATCCTAAATTTAGAACTTTTTTAAATTAATTATTATTTTTATATAGAAGAGAAACCATTCATTTTGGAACTACTGAAGTATCCAATAGCACAGCCGGTAATAAAAAAATCATAAATCTGACAGATTAGGACAACACGAATAGTCACTATTTACCCTCGTTGATACTATTTACCATTCTTATAGTGTGGTCAAACATTAAAATTTGATTAAGAGTTGATTTACTCTAAATATCTATTATTAAAACTTGGAAAAGTTTTAATAATACGGCCCATGTACCATTGGAGAAATTTAAATGAAGAGGAGTTGTTGAGTTTGGGCCTCGCATAATACGGCCCATGTACCATTGGAGACTCTCTCCACTGTGAAATGGGTCCTGGTATGTCAAGAACTGAGAAGGCATTTGAAGGAAGAAATGGAGATGATGAAGTGGCAGTTGGATAGAAAGTTTGTTGGAGAATACAAGTGCTAGGTCAATTTTATGTTTTGAAAAAATCATTTCTGTAATGTTCTCTTTCTTGACCTCAACATCGCCCATTAAATTATGAAGGTTTGAAAAAGCTATTCTGCAGTAGCTATATGTATGTAGTCTTGTCTTGTATTCATCTTTCTACTTAATTCTTAGTTTCTTTGTTCATCGTTTTTATCTCAATTTTAAAATTAAGCTTGTCCAAAAAAAATATTCTTGGAAAATACACAGTAATAGCATGTCGGGATGTATGGTACTGTGCTCTATGTTGAGATGTATGGTACTATGCATGAATGTTGTGTTGTTCAAGCAACGATCTTGGGATCTCGCTGTAAACATCGTCCTTCTGTGTTTTAATATAATAATTAACTTTAAAAAATAATAATCAATAAATAAACCATACTACTAAGGAACTTAAATAGTTTCAATATTTACTGCACCTAGCTCAAGTAATTCGGAATTTATTTGAAACAACTTATTAATTAGAAAACAAAATATATAAATTGCATTCTAATTGTAGCAGACAAAAATACTGCCAATAACAACCAGCAAAGTTCCTAGTTCCTCCAGACAACAAAACTCAATCAAAAAATACATCTATAGCATCCAAAACTCAATCAATCAACATGCTCAAATACTAACAACAACAGCTAGCACCGTTCCCAGTTCCCCGACATACAACAAAACTCAATCAAGCAACATGTTCAAATAAGTCTGAAATGACATCCTACAACATAAAAAACAAGAATTAATAATAATTCCCAAATAAATATTGAAATTTCCAAATAAACAAATGGAGGGAGAGAGACCAAGTTCAATTGGAGAGCATATAAACAGTGAAACTTACATTCCAAACCATACAATCCAAACAAGTGCCCCTTGCCTACCAATATTAATAATTTGTGACATGCTCATCAGATGAGCATCTGCAGTGGCATTGGTCAAGAACAATTCATTCATCACACATCCCAAATGCTTCTAACAGAAACTTTTCTTTGCATAGTCAACATTTATTTTTTCAGGTTTTTCCTCTATTGTCTATAATAAAAGCATCTTATTATCTTTGGACTTATTTAATACATCGGGACTAGTGCCACAACATTTTTGTGATTTCCTATTTCAGATTAATAAGTCACGACTAAATCCATCAAAATTAAGTCTGAAAAACTAATATATTGTTAATTTTGTAACAACCATATTTTCTAGCCTAACTCTAACCATGAACATTGCTACGTGATCCATAGTAACAAACATATCCCTTAACCCGCAACCACTGTTACCTTTTCTAACCCCAAATTTCTGGTTGCTAACCCCTAAGACCTCATATCTTAGAAAAGCCCTAACCCCATGTATTAATCACATAAAACTAATTTTAAATAATAATATCGATTAATAGATAAATATTAATTTAAATCATCCGTTAAAATAGTACCTATCAACAAAATCAGTACTTAACCGAAATCGTATTACTAAACAACAAAAACGATATTGTATTTTATGTGTTGGAAAATTTATTTTTGATAATAATTTAAGAAAATAGTTTAAATTTGATTTACTCTAATAGCTAAGATCAAACATTACAAGTGTTATATTATTATTTTAATAAATATTATATCAATAGTGGCTAACAATTTAACATAGCCAACAAGGTGAATTGGAAAATACAACTAAAAGATATATATAGTAACATTCACAAACAATTCATTTTATCCATGACTTAAAAGCATGTGTTGATTTTAAAATTCACACCATATTTATGAGAAGAATCTAACAATTGAAAAACAGTGTAAACAAAGAATTACCACTCCAGTCCAAAAGTCTAGTTATTTAACGGTTCAAATTTACTTTTATGTTTCTTATATTTTTGCTCCTCGATCAGTCATTTTTGTCATAAAATAAGAATGAACAAACAAATATAAAATATGGAGAAAATTTGGTGATTTGATAAATTGAATTAATAAGCACATCAAGGTTTATTACGCCTCTGATTTACTATCTTTGTATGTGGTGCTGATAAACCATGAGTGGGCACATCAATGTTCAATGAATCACAACCCAATGCTTTTTTTTTTTTTAATTTACTGTGCTATTAAACCATGATTTACAACTCAACATCCACATATAATATTTGAGAATCAAAAGAACATTGGATAGGTGATTCATGGAAGTATATCACTTGATAAATGTACAAGGCAGTCCAAAATGCGAGTGACCATACAAAATTTTGAAATTTACACTATATTTATATTAGAATTCTGTCTTGTAAATCTGTAGCCCCAATAATAAAAATAAATTTTAATTTTAATGGGAAAAAAAATATAATTATCACAAATGCCATTATGATCAGAATATAAAATAAGAAACGTTAGCTTCGTTCCATATGTCAGAAACATGATATGCTTGAACGCTCTGCTATTCAAGCAACAATCTAGGAATCTCGCTGTAAACATCCTCCATCCGTATTTTAATATAATAATTAACTTTAAAAAACTAATAATAAATAAATAAGCCATACTACTAAGGAGCTTAAATAGTATCAATGCGTACTTGCTGCACCCAGCTCAAGTAATCCAGACTTCATTTGAAATAACTGATTAGAAAACAAAACATATAAATTACATTCTAATTGTAACACACAAAAATAATGCCAATAAAAGCCAGCATAGTTACTAGTTCTTTTAGACAACAAAACTCAATCAAAAAATAAGTCTATAGCATCCAAAACTCAATCAATCAACATGCTCAAATACTACCAATTAATACAAAAATACTGCCAACAATAGCCAGCATCATTCCTATTTCCTCGACAAACAACAAAACTCAATCAAACAGTATGTTCAAATAAGTCAGAAATGACATCCTGCAAAATAAAAAAAGAATTAATAATAACTGCCAAATAAATATTGAAATCTCGAAACAAACAAATTGAGGCGGCAAAAAGACCCAGTTCAACTGGAGAGTATGTAAACAGTAAAACTTATATTCCAGACAATTGCTCATTGCTCACCATTTTAATAAATTGTGACATGCCGATCAGATCAGCATCTGCACTGGCATTGGTAAAGAACAATTCATTCAGCACATATCCCAAATGCTTCCAACAGAAACTTCTCTTGCGTAGTACACATTTACATTTTCAGGTTTTTCCTCAATTGCCTACAATAACATCAATCTTATGAGCTTTGGATTTATTTAATGTGAAATGTTTTTTAACAACGGGTTACGATTGTTATTTACATAATTACAGAGGACTAGTGGCACAACAGACTTCGTTTGGGATAACATTTCTGCGATTTCTGTTTTAGATTCATAAGTCCCACTTAAATCTATCAAAATTAAGTCAGAAAGGCTAATTTATTGTTAATTTTATAACTACCATAAATCACCAACCTAACTCGAACCATAACATTGCTACGTGATCCATAATAACTAACATATCCCTTAACCCGTAATGCCTGTTACCTATCATAACCCCTAATTTTTGATAGCTAAACCCTAAAACCTCATATCTTACAAAATCCTTCACCCCATGTATTAATCATAGAAAACTAATTTTTAAATAATAATATCAATTAATGGATAAATATTAGTTTAAATCATCCGTTAAAATAATACCTATAAAAAAAATCAGTACTTAACTAAAATTGTATTACTAAACAACAAAAATTGTATTGTATTTTATGTGTTGGGAATTTTATTGTGGATAATAATTTAAGAAAATAGTTTAAATTTGATTTACTCTAATAGCTAAGATCAAACATTGCAAGAGTTATATTATTATTTTAATAAATATTATATCAATAGTGACTAACAATTTAACATGGCCAACAAAGTGAATTGGAAAATACAACTAAAAGATATATATATATATATATATATATATATATATATATAGTAACATTCACAAACAATTCATTTTATCCATGACTCAAAAGCTTGTGTCGATTTTAAAATTCACACCATATTTATGACAAGAATCTAACAATCTAAAAATAGTGTGAACAAAGAATTACCATTCAAGTCCAAAGGTCTAGTTTTTTTGACGGGTGAAATTCACTTTTATGTTTCTTGTGTTTTTGCTTCTCGATCAGTCATTTTTCTCATAAAATAAGAATGGACAGACAAATAATACTAAACATCCCAGATATAATATTCGAGAATCAAATGAAAATTGGCTAGGTAATTCATTGAAGTATATCACTTGATAAATGTACTAGCTAGTCCAATGCGAGTGACTGTAGAAAATTTTGATATTTACACTCTAATAATATTAGAATTCTTTCTTGTAAATCTGGAGGGCCAATAATAAAGATAAATTTAAATTTTCATGAGCTAATTATATACGAATTATCACAAATGTCATTATGAACAGAAAATAAAACGAGAAACGTTAGCTTCATTCTATATGTCAAAATCGTCCATTTCTGAGAGAATTAATTTGTCACATCTCAAATAGGGAACATATATATATAACATCTAGCAACATATATTTATCAAGACAAATAAGCAACGTAGTGGATCTTTTATATGCATCAAATGATACCATTTCTTTTTAACCACATCTAAATGTCACACTTCTAATTGACGGTCCTGATATGAACATAAATATTATATTACTTCATAGATACCGATTTTCTAATGAGCCATAGAACTTATGTGTCGTTTTGGTTATCAATTTGACAAAGGATGGTTATAATTAACAAGTTTTGACACTCTTTCATTTGGTATGCATGAGCTTATCCAAATATTGTTCCTTCTATGTTCTGCCTTCTTAAGTTTTAATTGTCAAACTAGCCCTATTCCAATTTAATGTAATTTGAGATATTGTTGGAACTTAAAACTCAAGAACATAAAGATAAGATAATAAAATGCCAGCACACACCATAACAAGACAATATACATATTAATATTGGCCAAGCTTTCTGGCATCATTAAGTTCACAATGGTTAAAAATGTACAGAGAAAGTAGGAAGACAAAATTACCACAAGTAGGGAGGTTATAAATCCGCCTCCAAAAATGCCAGTGTATATGAGTACAACACCAATATGTATCCTATGTACAAAATATAAGAAAAATAATAATTTGGATGCCCATTTATTGATTGATTCCTTGTCTATACTTTTAAATACATATTACGGTTAGCAACAGATCGAAGTACGAGCAACATGATGGTACCGGGGGATAGAAATATGTACTTTACCATCAACCTCTGCTGTTAATAAGCCAAAATGGACTTCGGACCTCAACAATAGTAGGTAGATTATAATAAAGATATTTTTTACGATTGAAACGTATAAGTATCTTACTGGTGCAGAGTGTTTGATTTTAAATTTGAATTTTGGTTCAATTACATATAATACATACGTGTTTGATTTTTCAAATTATTAAGACATGAAATATCTTAATTTCCGAGCCGTCCAACCGACATGCTTTGCCAGATTTTAAAGGATAATAAAAAATTGTGATCGGTCAAATTGAAATTGGAGGAGTGTGCTGCACCTATTGTGTATCTAGAAAGATTAGTTGCGCAAGAGCCATATGTTGACTGCTCAAAACTAGAACAAAATAAGTTGTAGTTTTGAAATCTGATTTTTAATATATTTGTAAAACGCTTATAAAAAATAATATAATGAATTTGCGGAATATTTATCCTTCTAATAGGGTTAGGTTTTCGATTTGGCTATGAATTGAAGTAGTGTAAATTTATTTATGGATGTAATAATAATTGTCTGTTTTTATTTTGATTATATTTGAATACGAGAATGAAGTGGCAAGTTAATATACCAAAAACACCGTGAGAGTTCCCAAATTGTACTCAAAAAAAGAAAATGTGCTAGTTTAGTTCAGGAGCCTTAAAAAATGAAGAAAAAATCCGAGACGAGAAAAATAATAAATAAAAATAGTACCTCACAGTGAGTAGTGAGATTATGACACTAATTTAGACTTGCACTAATTTTACACATTTCAGAAAGTATTCCGGTCTCTAAATGGGCCTAAGGATTGATCCATCCCGGCCCATTTGAAAAACACTACTTTTAGACATTTGAAATCCAGATACTTCCACTCTCCTCTGTTATACATGTCATCTTGACAGAATCCAATCTCAGCAAAATCAAGTGTGGATCCTTTCCATTACTTCATCAAATTAGATTTTGTTGTCATACTTTATATGTATGTTTATTTATTCCTTTTATTTGACTGTAGCTCATGTATAAGGAACTGACATCAAGAAAGAATAAGAAACCACAATTCAATTATTTTTGTTTTTCACTTTTCTTTTCTCATCCTCCTTTTTTTTTAATTTGTGTGTTGGTCTATTATTTATGTAGATATAAGCCCTATTACTATACTGGTGAACCTGTGAGGAATAAATATTATGTAATATGAATGACCCTAACATTGAGTCCACTAAACAAAACATCTAAAATTATCTGAATATCAACTGATTCAACGGAAGGATCAGCTCAGTACCTCACCCGCCCATGAAGGACCCCGTCGCAATTTATCAAATTGGCAAGGGGTAAACATTTAACAACATGTCAAATTTGACATTGCTCTTGTTTTACAAAAACCAAGTCTAGAAAATTACAAGCCAAAATCCATAGATAATATTTCCGAATGAAAACATATATAGTCTTTGATTGACAGATCATTGCGGTGTCACTTGATATATGTACTAATCCAATGTAGAGTCACCATAGAAAATTTTGATATTTACACACCATTTTTGTGCTGCTAGTTAATATACAAAAACTACGGCAAATGGTCACCAATTTGTACTCACAAAAAAAAATGTCCTAGTTTACTTTAGGAGCCTTAAAAAATGAAGAAAAAAATCCGAGGAATTGTGGTATTCTATTGAGTAAAGAAAAATTAAAAAAAAAGGTACCTTACAGTGAATAATGAGATTAGGACACTAATTTTGGACTTGTATACCAATTTTACACATTTGAAAAGGTATTCCGGTCTGTAAATGGGCCTAAGGATTGATCCATACCCGGCCCATTTTAGACAGACCAATTATAGACATTTGAAATGCTCACAGAATCTAATTTCAGCAAAATCAATTGTGGATCTTTTCCATTACTTCACCAAATCAGATTTTGTTGTCATTCTTTATATGTTTATTTTGTTTCTTTTATTCCACTATATGTCATGTATATAGAGTAGCAAAGTACAAGAAATTGACATCAAGAAAAGAATAAGAAACCACAATTCAATTATTTTTGTTTTCACTTTTTTCTCATCCTCCTTTCTCTATCCCTCGATCGAGTTATCTCTAGGATTTTGCACATCTCTCCATCAATGGAGGTTATTGTCTCTGCTCCTCCCGTTGCGAGTTCCAACTCATCTAAAACTAAGGCCATCACTGACAATAAGCGCCGTGAAATTGTGTGCCAAGCCAACATTGCGGCTGCCCACGCCATTGCTGATATCATGCGTACAACCCTTGGCGAGGGGTATGTTTTAATTCTTTAAATTTCCCAGTATTGTTCTTGTTGAATTGATCTAGCATGGAGATAACTTCAATCTGTGCGAGATGATATAGTAGATTGTTGAATTATGATAAAAAAAATGCTGTCGTACGTTTCTATATGAATTAATCCGATTGTTGCACATAACATAGTCTCAAAATATATCAAAAGATATTTAATACAAAATTAAGATACTTTAATCATATTTTAATGCCAAATTTTTTTTATAAAAATGTATGGACCCATAGGCAAAACAAACACTTTTAATAATATTTGCTTAATTATGAGGTAAGCAAAAAGATTAAAATTAATATAGCATAAACAAAACAAATAGTATAATTCTTACTTGCTTATAAATCAACTACGGAGAGGGCTTTGCTTATAACTCAACTGCTGAGAGTGCTCAGTTGTTCGAGAGAAGTCTGGGTCTGTTGCCAAACGGACACAAATTTGGGTTCGATGGGTTCCAAAACCAGGGGCGGAGTCAGACTTTCAAGCTATGGGGGTCAAACATGAATGGGGGTCAAGTATATAAAAAATTTCTATTACGAATGGAGGCAAATTTCATCTTATTCATAATATTTTAGTTTAAATTATATTAAAAATAGGGTATAAATAAAAAAAATACAAATGAATGGGGGTCAATTGACCCCCATTCATTGTATGTAGCTCCGCCTCTGTCCATAACCGTCCATTTTTCTTTACGATCAGTATGCACGGATATTAAAGCTAACAAGCACGTATATTAAAGCGATCAGCACAGATCTTAAAGCGGATCGGTCGGTTATGGAACCCATCAACTCAGTTTGAGTCCGATGGGCATCGGACCCAAACTGCTATCCAGTTGGTCTAATATGGATATGGTACTTGTTTTTCTTTTTGTCTAAACATTTGCTATAGAATAATATATTCTTATGATAAAATGAGTATTTTGTTAATATATTGATTTACTTGTTATTTACACAGATATTAGCACAAGCCATCAAAAACCAATGTGATATCGACATCTTGTGTGATACTTATCCAGGCTTCCATGAGTAATCTTTTTTTTTTTCTTCATTTTAGATGTCGGCGTATTTACATTTTTATCCTTCAAACATTTTCTATTCTCTTCCTAGGTAACATTAGATGTTTATTTAGGCAGTCCCAATCTAATATGAATTTGTGTGCTGTGACAGTAATGACCCTTACCTCCGTTTTTGTTTCTAATTTAGCACTCAGCTCTCTCTCACTCTCTCACTATGTGTATATATAAAGTAATGACCCATGTACCTCTTTTTTTTATCTAATTTAGCACTCATATCTCCCTCTCTCTCTCTCTCTCTATTTCTATATTAATACAGTATTCTCAGAGATAATCGTCAGCATGCGGGGGCCACTAACAGCCAGATCAATTGTTTACCTACTTCTACAATCAAGGTTCATATGGACATTCATTCATTAGTTATGCTATCTGAAGTCAATTTGCTTCTTTCATTTATTTGATATTATATGATTATCATATTTGTTAAGGAAATTTGATTGATTTTTTTTTATAATTATGTATTAATTTGTTATAATCTATTTCTAGGGTGAAAGATTAGATGATGCTTGTGTGATATGCCTGGAGACCTCAGCTGCTGGAGATGTGATGCGGCATTTACCATGCCTACACAATTTCCATAAAGAGGTAAAAATTATGTGTATCTTCACTTACCAATATTTGTACCGCAAATTTGACAATTTTCTTATTTCTAGAAATTAATATGAAATAATATTGGATTGGAATGAGTGTGTGTGGATTTATAGATGCTGTAAATCGATACTAGTAATAAAAAAGGGTCAAATGGGTGAAAATTAAAGTTTTTTTTCTGCAGTACTTGGACAGCACCCTAGAATTTTTGATCGGAGCTGAATTTTTTTTTCCCGGATCCATCTATGCATCAAAATCTGATATAAATCATTTTATAATATTCTATGTTATATATATTAATATCTAAAATAAAAAAGTTTCTGCAAAATTGATCCCAATTTTCTTGTATCTAATAAAAAAATAAGCTGTTAAAAATCATTTTTTTTTACAGTGCATTGATGCATGGCTGAGGAGAAAGAATGCTTGTCCACTGTGCAAGTCTGCTATAACCTAAGCTCTGCAAATAGACCATGTCTTTTTGCAAAAATACCCTTCTTTTATCTGGTATTCTTATTATAAAATGTGATAGTTTTCACTATTCCAGTTTTAGGTTTTTATTCGTAGTTGGAAGCTACTCCAAAATTTTTAGAAACTTCATCTATAAATACTTGAAGTTTGAAGCTAATCGTCTGGATCTCTATCATTGTTTTCCAATCATTTTTTTGGATTTTTTTTTGCATTAGAAGTTTTTTTTAGTCTAAAAAAATTAAAAATAGGAGTCAAGGTCCTGTTATATTAACCTCGACTAGTTACATTGTTTTGTTAAGGTGAGAAGCAACTCCATGATATATTTACATCGTATATTGAAAACAAGGAATATGTGAAAAACAAAAATAAACAAAGAATACATAGTAATTAAAAAAAAACCAAAGTAAAAAAATGAGAGCTACGTCTTCCTTTGTTATTCTATGTTATTTCTTATCTGTTTGTTAAGATCCACTTACAATTAACGTTTCCTCAAAAGTATAAATAGATATATCAACATTAGCTCCATGAAAACATAATTTAATAGTACACCTTCTATAATAGTACTAACAATCCAGATATTTTAAACTTTGAAACCGCTGACAACTTCTATAACCCATGAAAACATAATTTAATTCTCTGACCGTTACTCAGAGCAAAGTACGCAGATTTCACTGAAAATATTTCATTTATGCAAACTTTCCAGTTTGCATTGCATCATCTAAGGATCCATGTACCATATCTCTTGTTTGATTAATAATATTCATTCATGTATTCTGATCATTGCTAAACATATAATACCGTAAGAATTGCCTTCCATAATTTATGTTCTGATTTGGACTCAAACTCCTTATGTCCTACACAACCAAACTGCCTATCATTTTGTGTATATACGATATCGCAATTTGCCAAATGAATTTTTCTTTGATGAATATACACCCCATGCCATAAAAAACCGGGCATGTAATAGATCAAAATTGACGTTAGAACCGCATTAAGCAAAACAACCCTGCCTGCGATGATACTCCCTGGCAGATACTCTCGTCGCTAATATAAAAAACACCTTTCTGTCGGTATACCCTCGCTTTTTACTCTCACGGATATTGTCCCATTTTTGTAGCTATTTTCAAAAATTTTACCGTCCATCCCGATTATCTTGTGCTTACTCTTTCTATGAGAGGCAAATAAGCGGTATTGGATAAACGACTAGTGGTAAACCAAGATATGTGAACAGAAACCGACCACTCTGACTGCCCAAAATTGATAAAAGTGGTTGAATCAAGTGGTCAGACCCGTGGAGAATTAACTCTTATTTTTACAAGTTCACCTTCATACGCGAAATATTATCAAATGTATGAAACACAATCTTTAATATTTGAGCTTGTTCGATTTCTGGTTTCAAAATCTTTAATATTTCAGGTTTTCATTAAAGGTATGTACATATACTCATAATTGATTGAGAATTATTATAATTGAACTAATTAAACTTATCAAATAAACTTATTTTTCACACAGTTTCCTTGTTAATTAATAAAGTTTCATTAAATTGTCATTAAAATAGGTCCAGATAAAACAAGGCAAAATATATTGCATATAATGGAAAAACTAGTCTACATGCAGTTACAAAATTAGTTTTGTATATATAAAATCTGAGACATGTAATACAATCATAAATCGTATAAAGCACACCACATTGATGTAAACAAAAAAGTATACAAAAAGATTTACAAAAAATCACTTACATAGCAAGAATTAAAGGTTCCTTCTCTCCTCTGATACAAAGCATTTAAACAATGGAATTGGGGAAACACCGATGAGGGTGGATGCCCCGCTATATGTTATCTATTGAGTTCATGAAACTGGAGTCAAAGAGAAAAAGAGAAATTGTGAATGGAAACTATAAAAATTTATGTCTGGTGGAGGCGGTGGAAAACCAAGGCAAGCTTTTTAGCATATTCAGAAATAAACGGTTAAGATTAAGGTTTAGAGATATGCTTTATAATGAAAAACATCAATTGCATGGCAGTAACATTAATACAATGAAATTTTAAGTTGAATGGTGTACACATTTTAAACTTATGTTATTAAGATTGCACGTCCTTGTAAATATATATTTTTTTTTTTGGGCATGTACACATACAAGTATATTTAGTTATCCATGCAAGCAATGCAAATTCTAGTAGTGGCCATGAATATTAATTTTGTTATTTTTGCAAAAATTGTTGTAAGTCTATTTTTGTCAAGTAATTCCCAAATTTATTTTTCTGTTTTTTTGTTTTTGTTTTTGGAGATTGTCTTGTGTTATATTTTTTAAAAGAAAACAATAATAATATTGATTTACTCTGATGTTTCATAAACAATTCACATTGGAGACTTATGCTAGTGAGATTGGCATGGGGGCAGTATGGATGCAGGATCACAAACCAATAGACCTTTTAAGCAAGGCCATGGGTAAGAAGTACCGAGCACTATCCGCCTATGAGAAGGAAATCATGGCATCGGTGGCAGCAGTTCAAAGATGGAGGCATTATCTCCAGCACAGCAAATTTTCGTAAGGACAGATCATGAAAGCCTGAAGCATAAAATAGAAAATTGTATAAGTAATGTTATACATATTTTTTTAACAAATAATATATCAATAATCGCTAACAATTTAACTTGAAAAATTTATTTTACACAAAGAAATCATTTAACAACAAAAAATATATAAATCATAGTCTTCACACATAATTAATTTATATGAATTAGTTACAAGTATACATTGATTATAAGGTTCATATCCTATTAGAAAAGGCTAATATTTGAATATTTGTATGAAAAAATAGTTAAATGATAAACATAGTATGACTATTCTTTTTTTTTTCTCAGATTTTTTGTAACTCCATACTATGCCTCTCTCATGCGGATGCTTGGCCCACCTGGGACCACTTTGACGATTAAACAGATTAAACGTGTGACTTGTTGGCTAATATTTGTTTTCTTAATAATCTATTGTAGGAACAATTTATTCCACAAAAAATAGTAGACACAATAATTTTTGGAAGAGAAAATGGAATGTATGAATAAAGTAATTAATGTCGCACTATTTCTAGATGTGAAATAATGACTGATGGTGGAGCAAAAATATAAGAGTGACCTTTACACCTAATCATGTAAAGAGGCATTATCTCCTCATAATTTTTGTGTGAATTTAAAATTTAATCAATACAAACTTTAAAGTCATGCATAAAAATGAGTTGTGCGTGAACAACTACTATTTATATCTTTTAATTTCAATTTCAATTCATTTTGTTGGTATTTCAAATTGTTAGCCACCATTAAAATATTATTTATTAAAAATAATATTTTAATTAACAATTATAATTTTCATCTTAGATATGAGAGTAAATCAAACATTAATTTAATTTTCCGAAAGAGAATTAAATAATAACAGCACTAAATATACAACAAAATATTGCAAATAAACTTTAATACTAAAAAAAACAAGTTCAATGTAAAAACAAAAATTCTAAAGTTGCAAAAATAAAAGAAAATAAATAAAGGGAAATTAATAGAACCATCTAACCAACTGAAAAAGAGTATATGATTAACCAAAACCAAAAATCATAATTCAAAATGATTTATAACCAACTACATTTTAACCAAACTGATACTATAAAAATTCATACATTGTTTTACTTGTCTATCCAGCAATGTGTTAATTTTATTTACAGTACAGTTGAAAACCCCTTTGTTACTAGAGCAATTCCTCACTCACTTTTTAGAAAGCAAGGCCGAAAACATTTGAAGCAATCTACTTCACGCCTCGGTAAATAACTTCATTGACTCTTTTAACCCTCCCTCTCATTTTCAAAGCTACAACAGAATATGATGGGACTGTTGAAGGTTCAATTAACCAGCATCGTCTCACGGTAGTGGAGACACCTCCACATTTTTTGGCACCAGAACCTCATTTTTTATCAACCGATGGAACTCCTTTGGGCTGATATTTTGGAACAACGTATCACCAAATGCCTTTTGAATGAACTCATAGTGAACACTCTTGTGGTCTTTCTAGCAGTTATGAAACGCCTAATGTAAGGGATCCTCAAACCAGTTTCACAAGAAAATAAACATAAATTAATGTCTTTGGTACATTGTGAGTGGACACATAAATGAATGACTATTTTTTTACATAAATGCTGAGTTTGTGTCATGCATAATACGGCCTGTGTACCATTGGAGACTCTCTCCACTGTGAAATAGGTCCTGGTATGTCAAGAACTGAGAAGGCATTTGAAGGAAGAGATAGAGATGATGAAGTGGCAATTGGATAGAAAGCTTCCTAGAGAATACAAGTGCTATGTCAATTTTATGATTTGAAAAAATAATTTCTATAATTTTCTCTTCCTTGAACTCGACGTTACCCAATAAATACTAAAGTTTCGAAAAAGCTATTCCGCAGCAGCGTTATGTATGTAGTCTTGTCTTGTATTCATCTTTCTACTTAATACTCAGTTTCTTTATTCATAATTTTTATCTCAATTTGAAAATTAAGCTTGTCTAGAGGAAAAATATTCTTGGAAAAGACAACGTAGCAGCATGTAAAGGATGGATTTATCTAGTCTGCATAAATTGTAATATGAATCACATGACACTCCCGGCCCCAAAATGTCTCAAAAGCTCTCTTCTGCATCATTTAACGAGAAGATTTCTACCCTAAATGATGTCTCAACCGTTAAAAATGTACGAAGACTAACAATAAACTGAAACTGAACATCATAATAAATAAATAACTGGGTAAGATCTTGCTAAGCTTATAAAATAAAGATATATAAACATATACATACATATATATATATAGAGGATGGCTAATATACAATCGATTGTTCCTGAGATCCCGTGCAACCAACTTGTTTTCCAATTTTCAAAGTCCAAACGGTCAATCTAAACCGTTAGATGTGATCTCCATATTAAAATGTACTTGGAGACCAAATTTGACATTTTTTGGAATTTTTTGGTTATTTATTAAGCCACTTTGAAAATCGCTGATCCAACGGTGGCTTCTGTTTTTATTGTTTGGTTAAGCCACCATTGGATCAACGATTTTCAAAGTGGCTTAATAAATAGCAAAAAAATTCTAAAAAATATAAAATTTGGTCTCCAAGTATATTTTAATATAGAGATTACATCTAACGGTTTAGATCGACCGTTATGACTTTGAAAATCAGAAAAAGAATTGGTTGCACGGGAGCTCAGGAACAATTGATTGTATATTAGCCAACCTCTATATATATATAGAGAGAGAGAGAGAGAGTAGAACTAGGGTGCTCCTAGGAGTACCAAGCCCCTTTGTACTCTTAACTCTAAACCCTATCGGATTAACTTCGAACGATGAATCCAAGCCGTTAAAATCCTTCTACCTTACGAGAGTTGCGTCTATATGTGAAAATTTTAAAGTTTTGAATTAATTTAGTATAAAGTCAAGTGATCAAAATTAGAAGGTTTCTAAATTAATTTTAATGTATTCATTTTTTGAAAGTCTTTTGACCACTTGACTTTATACTAAATTAATTCGAAACTATAAAATTTTCACATGTAGAAGTATCACTCGTAAGGTAGAAGGATTTCAACGGTTTGGATTCATCATTTGAAGTTAATCCGATAGATTTTAGAGTTAAAAGTACAAAGAGACTTGGTACTCCTAGGAGCACCCTAGTCCTACTCATATATATATATATATATATATATATTGGCGACAAGTATTGATAGCTGATCTAACAAAATATATATTCACAACTATTTTCTGCACAATCAATACGTAGAGGATCTTACTGTTAAGTTGTCACAAAATAAAGCTGCTACCAAAGGATAAAATCATGCGCGCAATATTTGGCAGTACTTACGTACGTGTTCTCAATTTACTAACTCATATCACAGTGGAGTACTTAGCAATGAAAAGTAAACTTGTTGAATTAGCAATATCGTAAACTGTCAAAAAAAAAAAAAAAAACTGGAATGTTGACAAAGCTTTTTCGCTAAACGTGGGATGCATGTTACGGTGCTCTATGCCGGGGTGTATGCATGGTACTATGCTTGAATGATGTGCAGTTCAAGCAACGATCTAGGGATCTCTCTGTAAACATCCTTCCGTTTTTGAATAAATAATTAACTTTATAAAAATAATAATCAATAAATAATTACCATACTACTAACTAACTTAAATAGTTTCAATATTTGCTGCACCCAACTCAAGTAATCCAGACTTCATTGGAAACGACTGATTAGAAAACAGAAGATACAAATTGTGTTCTAATTGTAACACACACAAAATATGTCAATAACAACCATCACAGTTCCTAGTTCCTCTAGACAACAAAACTCAATCAAAAATAAGTCTATAGCATCCAAAACTCAATCAATAAACAAGCTCAAATATTGCCAAAACAAAAATACTCCCAACAACAGCCAGTAGCATTCCCAGTTCCCCAAGAATACAATTTTATATTCACAAAGGATTGTTCGTTCCAAGTTTCGAACCTGCTACTTACCACACGGAGAGTTTGCAGTTGATATCCAAAACATGGTTTTGAAACTCGGAATCGGAATCGGAATCGGAATCGGGTTCTTGACTGTGGAATCGGAATCGGATGAATCGGCCGGAATCGGCCGAGTTAACTCGGAAACTCGGATATTTTTAGTAGAAAGTCTGTTTGTAGCCAAAACGTAGGAAATAATTGGTAAAACAATAATTTGTAAAAACACTATGTTAAGACAAAATATTACACTCAAATAATTCACTAATTATATAATTTAATACCAGTACTATAAATTCAACACACTTTTTATTGCCATAATCGGCCGAATCAGATCGGTAACTCGGATTTTTTTGGCAGAAACTTGTTTTGTAATAAAAAAATAGAAAAAAAATTGGCATTTGGATAGTTAACATTTTAAATATTAATAACACTCATAATAATTAAATTCTGATGAATAACAATTAAATTTATAGCGTAATTATTTAAAATATTAAAATAATCTAATTTTAATATAAAATAGACTATTTCATAAAATAATTAAAAAACGTGATTGATATTCAAAAAAGAGAAATGAAATTTTAAATTTCTACATTTTATATTTTCTTAACAATCAAATTTAATGTAATTTAATACAATCCCACTCTTTACTTTAGTAAAAAAAAAAAAAAAAAAAACCCACTGTGTATGCATCTTCTTCACTCTAGTTAAAAACAAAAAAAATATAAATAAAAGAAAACAGTAAAGTGTTTGCAGGCTACCAGCCTAGTAAGTCCCACTTTTGAGTCTTTGACCAAGTAGTTTTTGGATCACGATATAAAATGGACAAGGTTTATCATGAACCATTAGAAATTCAAAATTTTTATAGTACAAAATTATACACCAGGTCTAGCCACATAAATAACTAAAGATTCTTCTTCCTCACTCAGCCAGAGACTTCGCCTTTCCAAATTTTTTTCGAGCACCATTTCCTTCTTCAAATGATGCAAAATTGAACTTAAATCTCAAGCCAATAACAATGATTTTCTTGCTCTCTCAACCTCAAGAAACAACATAAAGCTAAGGTGGGAAGCCAAATCATTCTAGAACAATGTTTTCACTGCCCATGTATTGACTTGGGTGAAACTCGGTTTGACTCGACCTAACTCGGCTAGAAAATCGGCTAAATCGGCCGATTCCGTCATTGTTCATCCGATTTCTCTCAGAAACTCGCACAGACAAGGAACTGGGGTATAAATCGGATCGGACTAGGCCGATTCCGAGTTGACTCGGAATCGGCCGATTTTCAGAACCATGATCCAAAAAATATTTCTAAACAAAGTTTGCAATTGATTATGATAAAGTTGGGTATCATCCCCTATTAGAGTGTTGTCATATAAAAGTTAGCATTACTATTTCTGAATTAGTATTCTTCAAATTTGCACACGAATACCATCACTATTCGCACACGGTTTTGTACAAACTGCATATGAATCTTATGTAGACAGAAACAGTAAGCTAGTTAAACAGAGTATTATCGATTTGTTTTACCTTTTATCAGATTAATGTTCCAGGTTTTTGATTTAAATTTAGACGAACATAATAATATAGAATATCGTAACAAGCTTCAAAATATAACAATACAGCAATGTCGTTTGTTTAGCTTTTCTAGTGTTTTTTTGCTTATGTTTGTTAATTATACTAACTTGATCTGTTACGAATAAAGCGTCACATTGAGGGGGGAAACTTGGATCCGATGGCCATTGGAATCATATTTGTGTCCGATGGACTTGATTGATATCAGTCCTATGTACTCTAAGATTCGTGCGCACAAATATCTGAGCAGAGAACGCATGAATTTTAATGGAGTGCACATGGATCTTAATGTGCTTTGAATGGATACCAAACTCAAATTTGATTTCAAAAGCCATCAGATCCAAGCCGTTCCGCACATTGAGTGTGGGTGTTGTAGTGTGGTTGGTATTACATCATGTTTAACGCAAGCCAAGTAATACCATGAGTGTGGGTGTTTAAGCATGATGTAACCTTCTGATGTGCTCTAAGATTCGTGGATACAATTATCATAGCGGAAAGCATGTTAATTTTAAAACAGTGTGCACGAATCATAAAATGCGTTAAAAGAATATTAAGTCCATCAAACTCAAATTTGAATCCAAAAGAGATCAGACCCAAGCCGTTCCCCACATTAAGTGTGTGGGTGTTATAGTGTGGTTGGTGTGACATTATGTTTAACGCATTACGCATGATGTACGCCTTTCATTTTTTTTCTTTTTCTTTTAAGAATGTTTCATGCATTACGCATGTTTAATCCAAAAAATGGAGACAGTTTATTGATGCACACCTTTCATTTTTTTGTTTCTTTTAAGCATGATGTAACTTTCTAAATCAGCTGCTCAAGAAATATACCAAATTGATTTGCTCTATTATTATATTAAATTGTGTGGTTGTTATGGACTCATGTATTGAACAAGAATAGAAGACTGCTGGTATTTTTCGATTAATAAATCATTTGCTCAACCTAAAACAATTAATAAATTAATTCCTTCAAATGAACATTTTTTTTGCTACAAGTGCAATTTTACAAGTACAATTGCAACACTCAAAGTAAGTCAAAAAAATCGAACAGAGTAAATAGTTTCTGCCTTTTATTGAAATAAAAATTAAAAACAAAAATTAATTAAGAATATAAAAATCCTTTCTCACAATTAAACTTTTTCTCTAATAAAAATAAGAAAAATTGGAAATCCAAAACTAAATAAGAAAATCCTCTCTCAATTAAACCTTTCTATACTAATAAAAAGAAAAAGAAAAAGAAGAATTGAAAAGCCAAAATTAAATGAAGAAAGAAAAATCCTCTCCATACTATTAAACCTTTCTGTACTAAAGTGTAGAAAGAAACACGTAGGAAATGAAATTTGAGAAAAAGAAAAGATAAAGCATCTTCTATTAAGTAGTACTATGATATTTACACGACTAAACCTAACACCCGCCTCTGACAAATAGTTTTTAATTTTAACACGAAAAATATGCGTTTTGACCACAAAAAAGATATTTGAAAGTAAACAGTAGATGTTTATTGGCCAAAACCGAATGAAAACCGAATCATATTTAATGTGGAGAATTTCAATAATGCACAGAGCAATATTAATCAAAAATGAATTGCTTTGAGATTCATAATTTAAAATTTAGCATTTGAGATATCCTAGAAGACACTTAACTATAAATTGTTGTATGTTATCTGTTTTGAAAAAAAATAGTTATTAACATCCGGGGTTATTAAATACTATACTTATTGTTTTTTTTTTTTTTCTGTGTGCACCAAACATCCATTTTTATTCAAAGTTTTGTATTTCGCTCGCACAACTACAAGAATGTTAACCATCAATGACATATGATACACGGATGCGACAAAATTCAAATTAATATTGTATAAAAGGAGGCACTCGTGCGAAAATGAACTCAACAATATACATATACGGTCATTTAAAAAACAGCTGTTCACTAAAGTAACCTATATTTGTACATTATTTGTTAATAAAAATCCGTATATGATATTAGCAAACAAAATTTCATTCAAATCGACACAATTTTTACTAGAAATGCAATATTTTAAGTTCAGTTGCAACAATCATACTAAGACAAATAATATTATACAGAGTAGATAGTTTCAGCCAGCTTGTATTGAAAACGGAAACTTGAGCCCTTTTTTTAAAAACAAAATTAATTAAGTCTCTCTCAATTAAACCTTTATCTACTAATAAAAAGAAAAAAAATCATTGGATAGACAAAATTAAATAGAGAAAGAAAAATCCTGTCTATCTCAATGAAACCTTTCTCCAAAAAAGAAGAAGAAAATGATTGAAAATTCAAAATTAAAAAAAGAAATAAAAATCCTCTCTATCTCAAATTTCCAAGATCTTTATGCACTCAAGAAGAGAAAGAAAAATAGTTGAAAACGAAATGTGAGAAAAGGAAATGATAAGCACTTTCTATCCGAAAGTACTGTGATGTGTACACGATTAATTAAACGTATGATTAATAGTTTTTAATTTGAGCACGAAAAACATGTGTTGGGACCATAAATAGATATTTCAAAGTAAACAGTAGATTGTTGTTTATAGGCCAAAATCGAATCAAAACCGAATCATATTTAGTGTGGAGAACTTCTATAATGCACAGAGCAATATTAATTGAAAATGGGTTGTTTTGAGATTCAAAATATAAAATTTTGTATTTGAGATTACTAGAAGACACTTAATCATGGCATCGATATAGTCTTTTTGTAAACGATGTCTTTCTTTGTGTGAAACCATTAGCAACAAGACGGGTCTGATATTTCTTCACATTATCTTTTGAATTTCTCTTAGTTTTAAATATCTATATGCAACCAATAGACACATTTCCCAAATGTTATTGTGAATCATCTTTTTTATAATCATATCATCGATCAAATTTTGAGAGTTACGGTCTTCTGTGACTTGTTTGAAATTTGTGGGGTCATTTTCTAACATGCCAATATGACTCTCATGTTCCAGAAGGTATATACTACATAATAAAGATATAGCAGCCTTTTTTCTCTCTAGTGGACCTTCTTACAGCACTCTGTGATGGGTGACAACTGATTCCTGCTGGTCGCAGGAAAACCCGTCAGCAATCTGGCTGATAACAACATCTCCAGGAGATTGCGTGCAGCCCTTATGTTGATCTCGAATTTGACTTTGTGATGATTATGTTGATGCTTGGTCTTTAACAATTATTTTCATTTTGATAATTGTATCTTGTGTTGTATTAGTACATATGTCGATCACTGACGTTTCAGAACCATTGGTAAAACTATCAACATGAACGATTCTTTATATAGAACCTTTGGTGTTGATACTTTTACCAACGGTTCTTTATGCAGAAAGTTGGTGTTGAAACTTTCACCATCGGTTCCTTCTAAGAAACCTTTGGTGTTGAAAGGGACAAAGATCCATTTCATTCTTAGCCAAAGAAATACAGGATATCACTTCAAAAAAGAAACAAAAACATACATGATTGAACTATTCATGTCACCAACGTATAACATCTAAAACCTAAATAGTAGCAAATACTAACCAAAGAACTGATCTTGCACAAACACAACCCACTATCAGACATATCTATCTACTCAGACAAACAATCTACATGATGGGCTTCTCACCTTTTATTCTCGTAGCGCGCGGGATATATTGAGGCATGATCATAACCCTCTTGGCAAGAGCAACATCTCCGTTACTAGTGATGTCCACATTAATTGTAACTAAACCATAAAATGAATGAGGTGAAGAATAATATTGAATATACTAAAAAAATTCAATTGAAAGAAATGAATTTAATTAAATTAATGAATCTCGTCTAGTTGGCCTCTTATATATGGAAATGTTCTTCTTCTTCAAAGCCTTAATTCCCAAACAAGTTGGAGTAGGCTAGAAATGAAACCCAATTAGAATCAACAACAAAGGGATATCCCAAGAGATCACCCATCCTAGTACTACTCATGCCCAATTTATGAATGTTTTATTTCCATAAATTGGTTGTTTTTTAACCATTGGCTCTCCAAACCTATCACGAACCCCTCCACCTTTTTCCTGGCTTTGGATAGACTATACAAAAACTACACTGGCGGAATTATATATGGAAAGGTTCATGGATATAAAATTCAATTGTTAATTGGTATGTTTATTCATAAATATATGTGCTTTTCAGCGTTTAAATGAAATTTTATATAATATAAGGAAAATAATTTGGACTGTACCATGAAAAGAAAAAATATATTTTGGTACAAATATATATATATATATATATATATATATATATATATATATATAGAGGTTGGCTAATATCAAATTAGTTGTTTCTAAGGTCCCGTGCAACCAAGTCGTTTTTCAATTTCCAAAGTTGAAAACGTCGATCAAAACCGTTAAATGTGTTCTCTATATTAAAATGTGCTTGGAGACCAAATTTTACATTTTTTAGAATTTTTTTACTATTTATTAAGCCACCTTGAAAATCGCTGATCCAACAGTGGCTTCTAATTTTACTATTTGGTTAAGCAACTTTCAAAGTGACTTAATAAATAGTAAAAAAATTCCAAAAAGTATAAAATTTGGTCTCTAAGCACATTTTAATATAAAGAACACATCTAACTGTTTGGATCGACATTTTGGACTTCGAAAATTGAAAAATGACTTGGTTGCACGGGACCTCAGGAACAACTGATTTGATATTAGCCAACCTCTATATATATATATATATATATATATATATATATATATATATATCAGTGTTGTCAGAAATGTTGTTAACGGCTGTTTAAATGGAAACGGTGGCCAAACTGTTACGCACATTGTTAACGGACGCATGTTTGCGGTTTCGAACATTTAATCGGCCGTTTAATCGAGTGTTTATTCTCGTTTATTCCAGTGAAAATTTATTTTTCACATTGTTTTTCTTTCTATGATAGTGTGTGATAATAAGGTTTATAAATCATGTACTGTAGATTTATTTGTGCTGCGATATACATCCAATATTTTTGATATATGTTTTTTTTTGCTTCTTACTTACTTTGAAATTGATTAATTCTTCTATTATTTATATACCATATATATATATATATTTTTTTTTTAATTACTGATGTAATTTTTTCAATTAGTACAACATGTTTATTTATGAAATTAAGTTATTTTCATAAATTAAATTTAGTGATTTTATGTTGGAATGTTTTTTTTTCTTTCAAATAATATGTTATTAGTATTTGAAAAAGCTTAATTCTCAAATTTATTTTTCGTTAAATAAATGTGTTACTTACACATGCAAAATGCTTATGTGTTAAGAAGAAATAAGCATAGTTCATGATATAATAATAAAACTAACTTAAATTAAGTTTATTTGATAAGTTTAATGAGTTAAATAAATTATTTTTAATAAATTATGATATATATACATAAATTTAATAATAAGTTAAATTATCCGCATAATTCTGATTAATCACTTGGCGGCACCCCGTCCGTCCGACGACCGCATACCGTTATTTACAACACTGATATATATAGGGATGGGCTATGGTAAGTTGCGAAGTAAAACCAGTTTTTACTCCATGACACTATATTTCCATTTTGAAAATCCAAACAATCGATCTGAATCGCTCAACATGTTCTCCATATTAAAATGTGCTTGGAGACCAATTTTTTTTACTATTTATTAAGCCACTTTGAAAATTGTTGATCCAATGGTCCAGAAAATTTTACCTTTTTTACTATTCACCCGAATCTGCCATTTTCAAAGTGGCTTAATAAATAGTAAAGAAATTCAAAAAAATGAAAAATTTAATCTCCAACCACATTTCAATATGGAGAAAATGTTGAACTATTCGGATCGGTTGTTTGAATTTTTAAATTGGAATACGAGTATGAAGTAAAATGTTATTTTACTTCGCAACTCATCATTGCCCATCCCTCTCTATATATATTGGGATACAGTTCCGATAAAAGGCATATGTGCTTAATTATCATAATTGGTAATGATTTTTAGAAATTGTCTCTTATTCTACACTTCTTATTTGCATCTTACATATATTTGTACGTATTTAACATTCAAATTATTCATATCTAACTTCACACATTTTTATTTGTAATATACAAAGTATTAACAATATATTTTTCCGAATGATGACAAAAATAGTCCAAGTTTAAAAGATTATCAAAAAAGAAAAATAATATTTTTGGAAATTTTTTTCGTATCATGCAAGTAATTAATAATTTTATTATCAAATATTAACACATTTTAATTGCACACCGGGAGTACACAGAAATGATATAATATAGTCATCGACTTCCCTGTCAATGTGACCGATTCAGATTTGCCTTCTATGGCATGTAATGTATATATAAGAGGAGTCCCAGCAATATGTTTTCCCCAAGGAAAGAGAAAGTTTAAGGATCGTTATCTAGAAACAAATTCTGAGCTAGAAAGATGAATAGCGTACCACAGAAAACATGCCGCACTGTTTGCAACAGTGAGAAGCAGGAGAGCTTTGCCCGAAGGTCCGTTAACTATGAGCCGACATCGTGGAGTGCTGACACTTTCATCACTCACACACTTCCTATTCAGGTATACCTATCGACGTACCTTAATTAATCTCCATATATATATATTTTCTCGTCATGATGAACTCCTGATAAGTAGTTGTTCCTTGCATATATGTAATGGTAATCGTATCATAATAATTAGAGACTAGTTCTACTTTGTTGATGCTATCCTCTTTTGTTGTATAAAATTCAAAAGTATTTAACAACGCTTGAGTGCTTAAACTATATTTAAATGTTGAAGATGAGGAGGGTTCAGATGCACTATGATTTTTGTACTCCAATATGCTCCACATCATATATCTCTGCTTTCAAAGTCCAAACAATTGATCCAAACTGCTCATCATGAGCTTCATAATAAAATATGATTGGAAACCAAATTTCATAATTTTTATAATTTTGTTTCTATTTTTTTATGTAGGTACAAAATCACTGTTTTAAGAAAATTATGGACCATCTGATAAAGTGATATTGTACCTATGTAAAAAAAAAGTAAAAAAATTATAGAAAATATAAAATTTGGTCTCCAAAAATATTTTATTATGAAGATCATGCTGAGTGGTTCGGATCGTCTGTTCGAACTTCCAAAACAGTGATAAAAGATGTGGAGCATACTAGAGTACAATATCATGGTGCATACGACCGTTTGAACTTTGAAAAAAAAAATGGTTGTACCAGAGCTCCAGACCAAACGTTTTGATATTAGCCAACCTCTATACATATATATATCGTTGGCCAACAAAGAACAGTTTCAGTTTTTTGACGCTAATTGTCCTGTTAGTTCTATCTATAATCCTCGAGTGGAACTATATATACTAACATTTGGAAAGCATAAAAATAATTAAACCCTGATTAGTTTCAATCCTATAAATTGAAAGTAATAGATACATTTAGTATATAAAAAGTAGTTTAGGCCAATTTCTTGTATATTATATTTCAAGTAAATTCAAGGAAAATTTCCAGTGTGCCCATATAAACTTTTTAAATAACCAATTTCCCCATCAAAACACCACAATATTCAATATCACCATAGAAATTCAAACTTCTTTATTTTATCCCCTTTGAACTATTTAATAATTTTGTAAATAAAATGAACCAAAATGCCCTCCGAAACAAGAGTGCATTTTCACTGGTTTAGAAGAAGACAAGCATCAAAATTGAAGAGTACTACATGGCTCTACCAAGTGTCCATTTGCCCAATGCTTATTATGCACCGCAAGTAATAATCTGGAAATCCAAACTGTTGAAATCCTTCTACCTTACGAGGAATGCACCTACATAAATTAATGCATTAAAATTAATTTATAAACCTTCTAGTTTAGAACAATAGACTTCATACTAAATTAATTAGAAAGTTTAAAATTTTTACATATAGACGCATCACTCATAAGGTAGAAGGATTTCAATAGTTTGGATTCATCATTTAAAGCCAATACGATAGATTTTAGAGTTGAGTTCACAAAGAGATTTTGTGAACTTAGGAACACCCTAGTTCTACTCGTAATTAATTATCCATTTTAAAAGTTATGTTTATTTATTGTTTTACGCATTAATCTGTAGACATACATGATACCAATTTCTAATTTTATTATTTATAAATATAATAGAAATATATATTTATATTTAACTACCAATAAAAGATGGTAGTTCATTAATTATAATTTACTATTATGATCCGAATTGTTTTTGGACATGTTACATTATCTATAATGCATCTTATTTTTTTTTTCTTGTATAGATAACGTATTAAAACCTATAAAAAAATAATTCAACTTAGTTTTTTCTCAATTCCCGTCTCTGTACCATCTTCTCTATTTCTGCAAAGCACTAATCGTAAGCAACAAAGGGTGGTAACCGTCAAAAGGTTTATATTATCCATGGTGAAAACAATGCATTACTAAAATTTAGTGGTAAGCGTCATATATATTAATTAAATAACCAAAATAATATTATCTTTGCACATTTATTTGGTCTTGCAGAAGCACAAAGAGTGGAACGAAAGAAGGATAAGAGAGCTAAAAGAGCAAGTTAGATCGATACTTGGGTCCACCACTGACCCTGTGGAGATGGTGAACTTGATTGATACAATCGAACACTTCAGCATAGGTTACCACTTTAAGAGAGACATTCATGATGCATTAATCCATCTTCATGATGCTAATCTTACAAGTTGGGATCTTCATCATGTGGTAACTCGCTTCCGGCTACTCAGGCAACATGGCTTTCATGCGTCTTCAGGTAATATTCAATTAACTACCTCGAAGATCATCTTTCGTATCAACTTATGTTTAATAAAATTATTATTATTTATAAGAAAAAATGCATTCTTAATTAGAAGAACTCCTGAATCTATTTACTTAAAATCATGTTTTAATTTGTAAATCATATATATTATTAGAGTTGAATTCTTGTGTTTGATTAGAAAATTTGGTTATAAAGTTGTATCTCGAGACGTAGTTAGAGTGGGAGGAAGAAAACATAGAGTGGGTTAAATTCGTATAATTATCTTGAATAAAATATATTTTTAGAAGTTTACGTCAAAGGGCTGCTATTGTCACATCTTGGACTCATATGTGCCTCTTCCTATATCTGAAGACATTTAATTAATCGCATAAGCTGACCATTTCATGTCTTTAAACATTTACAGATGTATTTCTGAATTTTAAAGATGATCAAGGAAACTTTAATGAGAATATAAGCAAGGACCCAAAAGCATTGCTTAGCCTGTATAACGCAGGGTATCTTGCAACTCCTGGTGAGGAAATACTTGCTGATGCAATTTCTTTTGCTAGGGGCCATCTCTCATTAATGCTTGATGATTTGAGATCCCCACTAAAGAAACAAGTATTGCGCGCACTCAAGACACCGTCGCATCAGATGTTGCCAAGAGTGGAGGCAAGGTTTTATATTGAAGAATATGATGAGGAGGAAAGCGGATATCAAATATTACTTGAGCTTGCAAAGTTGGACTTTAATACATTGCAAAGTCTTCATTTAGAAGAAATGAAGATTCTTTCTCTGTGAGTTCAATTCTTTATTTAGAATCTGTTTTAGCCCCGTGAATATAATTGCTTAACAACCCTGGTTGGGATTAACCATTAATTAATTGCTTTGGGGATAACTATCCGTGGACTTGACCACGGAATTAGTCATTGTTTATAGATGATTTTATACCAGATATATGAATTTACGCTGTAAATTACTTTAGATCAAACTTCACAAATCAAACCTATCAATAATTGTTTACACCTCTACTTTCCACATTGATAAGTTAACCACAGTCCATTAATTAAGAGTAATTATGGAGATATACACAACATCAATTCTTTGGCCCATATTGTCACTGATTTGATTATACAAGAATCGACAGGATTAACAAAGGATTATATATATATTATTTTCTTAATTAAAAACAAGTTTACAACTTACTGTTCCCTTAAAACACACACCCTGCAATTTAATTAAATTAAAAATAAACCAGCAAGTAACAGCAGTAGGCTTCTGCACTCAGAACTATAACACCAATTCAAATTAATCCCTATCAGCTCCTCGACAATACAAACTTCAGCAGTACTTAAGCCATACACTTGATCGCCTCTTGAATAATTCTGTCTAATAGCATGTTTGGGGATAGTTGAGTTCCTTGGAAGATCCTACTATTTCACTATCTCCATAAATACCATGAGGCACATAGAAACAAAGTGATCCATGTCATCTCCTACGACTGGTGATTGCTCCCTCCCGGGATGTTATCCAAGTGTCCTGGATGCTAATTGCCGGCTTCTTTAGTTGGAATCTAACTTACATGATAGTATACACCCCACGTGCACTGCATATGGGCATAGGAAATGTTGATGAAGTGTGAACACTATCGGGCAATTACTGCACATTACGCATTCCAGGTTGCATTGGATTTGTTGCAAGACATTGTGAGTAAGGATTTTCTGGTTCAGTGCTAAGTTGACAAATATTTTAACCATTCTTGGGAATTTTTCCTACCAGTAGCATATTGTAGACCGACTTTGCCATGTATACACCATTTTGCTCCCAATGCCACCTTAGTAAGCCCTCTCCACTCATGAGATGGATACCGTGGTCATTTGGCAATCCGGCATGAGTTCTCTTAACATCGGCACAGCTTCTGCTAGCGATATGATTTGTCATGCCAGCCTTTGTAAACCATCTCTATAGCTCCTTAGTGGCAGTCCCTTCCAACTATCAAACCAAAAGGGTATGGATCTCCCCTATCCTACTTCCCACTCTGTAGACCAGTGAAATAGAGCCTTGATCCTTAATAATTGAGACCTAAAAAACAGCACCTCGTTGACAACAGCTTGATGGTAGAAACCCCCCTCAACCTCAAAGCCCATAGTGTCCATAGTACAGGAAGGTCACTATATAGTCACCACCACCTACGCAAGTACAAAATAATATGAACTAGTTGATTCTTGTACATCTGTCCATTCTGCTGCTTCTTTTTTCCTCTAAAATTCAGCTTTCCTAATTTAAATGTCATGTAATATATATTATGTAATTAATTCTACATGAATATTTTGACTATTTATGTACGCTTCTATTTTAATTTATTATACTAATCCAATTTTAGCATATTTGATTAAATTATTATTTTTATTTTTCTTTATATATTTTTTTATGCTTTGTGCGACTATTCACATATTATCTAATTAGCTTTGAATGTTTATATTTCATTTTCTTAGTGAATTATATTAATGTAAAAAATGATCTTAACATTATTTTTTAACTAATTATTTTATTACATTTTTTACTCTCTTTTTTTTAATACAAAACATGTTTTTCTCAAATAAATCCAAGTTTCCGAGTTGACTCGCCCGATTCCAACCGATTCCTCCGATTTTGAATCAATAATCAACTACCTGATTCCAATTCCGATTTCGATTTTCAGAACCAATTTAATTGTTTATTCCCAATCCTCCAAAGGGTCATATACTACTGGCAATTCAATAGTGCTTCATTTCATTATAAGTGAACATAGATTAGTACTAATACAGATTTTGTTATACATGTTAATGCAGATGGTGGAAGAACCTAAATATTGGCGAGAACCTAAAATATGCACGGGAGCGTTTATTAGAGGGCTATATAATTTTCACTTTGCCACTATATTTTGAGGCCGAGTATAGCCGTGCACGGATAATGTATGCCAAGTTTGTTGCCTTGGCAACAATTGTGGATGACACATTTGATGTGTATGGCACATATGAAGAATGCAAGCTGCTAAATGATGCAATACAGAGGCAAGTTATTAATTTTTACCTGAGATATATATGTTTTATTTACAGAATATTTTTTTAAATAAAATAATTGACTGTTAAGTTACATTCCTAAATTTTTTAATATGAATTACTTGCAGGTGGGATGAAAAAGCAGTGGATTTACTACCGATATACATGAGGAACTTCTGTCACCAATTTATTAAGACAGTTAATAATTTTGAGAATGAACTAGAGCCTAGTGAGAAGTACCGTATGCCATACATTATAAAATTGGTATGATACGATGTTTTTCTCATCTTTTGCTGCATCAGAATATTTGAATTATTTATTTACATGGATAATTAATTATTATAAGTAACATATCAAGTTTAAGATTTTTATATGTAGAAACAAGAGGTGTTAATTTTTTAAACCCTCATTCATACACACTCTGTTTAATAATTATATTCTTCCAAACTTTCCAAATATTTTGTTTTGTTGAAATACGAGTTGTAATGCACTTTCTTTTTATATAAATAGGTTCAGACACTGGTAGACGGTCATATGCAAGAAGTAGAGTGGCGTGTGAGCAGGTATGCACCATCCTTCCATGAGCGCAAAACTCCAGCACTAGATGGGAATATGGTCGTCGTGGTTGCTTTTCCCTTTTTAGGACTTCCCAAGGAAGTAATCACCAAAGAGGTCTTTCACTGGCTCAATGCTATCCCTGATGTCGCCATGGATTCCATGAGAATTATAAGATACACTGACGAGTTTGTTTCCCACGAGGTACCAAAATTGACCCAAACATGATTAATGAAGTTTTTTTTTTAGTATAAATCAGTTAGGGTGCACATAAATATGTGGTATGCATAATTGAATAGTGTTAAATGATTTGGTATATGACGAGCACTGCAGCAAGTGTACAAAATAAATTCATTTAATTGTTTGGTTATGTATTGTTTTCTTTATATATATCAGACTGAATTGTTGATCAAAAGACACAAAAATATAGTCTCGTGTGAAACAACTGAACTACTTCAAATGAAATGTTTGAACATCCAGAAAAGGAATTCATTATTTATGTGAAGAACAAATATCAACCTATTGAAAAACTGCTACTTCAATTCAAACTGAAAAGTTGAAACATTTATTAAAGAAACCTAAAGTTAAACTAGCTTCATTTGATATTTCTCTTTCAGCGTGAAAGTAAGTCTGGACAAGGACCGACATCATTTGAGTGCTACAAGATGGAACATAAGTTAACAATGGAAGCCACAACTATTAAGTTCCAGTCGTTTTGTGAGGAAGCATGGAAGAGAATAAACCAGGCATGCCTTCCCCCGACTGATGGTCCCATGACAGTACTTGAGATATTTGTCAATATGGGCAGAATGATGGAGACCTTCTATTTGTACTTCAATGATGGGTTCAACAAACCCAGCAGTGTGAAAAAAATCATTTCTCAGCTTCTGCTGGAACCTTTCTCTCTTTAAAATAAGTAGGCTATATCTATTTATTTTGTTGGAAGTATTAAAGGAGCTTAAAAGGAGGATTATTATACAAAAGGAGTTGGAGCTGAGTCAAGAATAAAGGAAGAACAGAAACTATAATAAGAAAATGCCACTTGATGTTTTCCTATTTATTAGGTTTTGTTGTTCTAGTTAAAATAATTGACTTATTGTACGAACATGGCAGTATTTAGTTGTCACTAGGCATGCATGTTCGACATTGTCATTCGTGAGACTTATGGTATTGAGTTACTAATAAAGTGGTTGCATTATTTGTGTTGATATTGTATGTGATGCATTTATGTCTTACATAAAACAACGTGGCAAGTTATCTCGTAGTATGACACGAATTGAAAAAAGAGAGGAAAGGGAGAGAGTGGGAAAATAAAACTGTGATCAATTGAAAATACGGGAAAGTAAAGGGGTCTAGCGGATTGTATTGAGAAGACGGGTTTATAATTATATGTCAGATTGTACAATAGTTTCGTTAATAAAGTGAAATATCACATCTTAGAACAGGATTACTGGGACTTCCGGCTTTCTCAACAATCTCTCGTACTATATATCATGTTTTTGCATATAATATATGCTTCCAGAATATTTATTTTTCTTTGTCTTTCTTGGATGACGCAGTGCGTACTATTGAAACAACCGATTCAGATTCAGATGATGAAGACATCAGATTCAAGGCAATCAATGAATTGTATATTCATCTTGAAAACTGAACCAACATTATTTGATTGCATGAGCTTTTAATTAAGAGTTAAAAACTATTGTTGACTAGGTGGTAATCTAGGAGTGCATGGGTGGTCTTCTAAGGAGAACCTTTAATATTGAACAGAATTCAAGTAGTCTCGTTGATTTACTAAAATTGAAGTTAATAGCATTTATAGTTTTTTTATTTCCAAGGAGAACTCTTACTTATCTCTTTTACTATAAATATGTACGCAAGTTTCTGTGGAAGGCAGTCAAGTTGAATAGAAAAAGTATATATATATAGTTCTTGTTGTATGTTGTTCCATTTGAAACTCTTTATCCTTCTCTATTACTACTAAACCGATACATGAGCTTAACGGGCAAGACCATATCGGGACCGCCTTATGTCATTGGACTTCTCACAAAATTGAAATTGGGCCTTTATTTGAAATCGAGAGAACGACGGCAAGGTCTTATTGATTGAATTTTACCTTCTGTTACTTTTCATAGTTATTACACAAAAAAAAAAAATCACTTTACACCAATCTAGAGGTACTTCAATTCAATTTCTCTACATTTCCAGGAATGGTGAAAATTCTGTGTCGTGCCTTGTAGCTTGTGTGTAGCAATCATTGTTGTGCAATGCCTACGGGCTGTTCGATGGTAATAAATATGAAAATATGACACGTTAAAAAATAAAACTTCTGGACCCCAAGTTGTCACACTTTTTATTCCTCAATTGTTAGAATCTTCTCACAATTTTGGGATGAATGTAAAATCAATACATGCTTCAAAGTCATGAAAAAAAATGAATTGCATGTGAAAATACTACTATTTTTATCCTTTAGCATTATATTTTAATTCACCCATTTGTTCATAGTAAAATGTTAGCAACTATTGATATTTTTTGTTTAAGAATATATGCTAAATATAAATAGCAATTTTTTGGTGAAAGATATTAGAGTGAATCATATCTAAGTCCTATATATTTTTTTTAAAATGAATTGAAATAGAAGAATGTTATCTTACGGGAGTGAAAATTGAAATTGGGCGGCCGAAAAAGTTTTCTTTTGCTAGAGTTTCTTTTCCTAATTTATCTCTCTTATTCTCAACCCACAGTTGTGCCCATTTAGTTGAAAATATCTAGCAAGCACCAGAGCTGCATTTTTTTATAGCAGAAGGCATATAATAATAAAATAATTTTCAAAACCACAAACACCAGTTGTTCTCTATAAATATGATGATTTTTATTAGTGAATTTGATTGATTCTAAATAAGGAAGTTCATTCATTGCTTTTTAATAGGCAAGTGCTGGTTTATTTAAATTGATAACTTCTTGTGTCATTGAAATATTTATATACAATAGAAAAATGCAACTGCACTGTCTTGATAATTTATTTATGTTAATAACTCAGGATTATTTTCATGGGCAATTCATCCTCAATACCTCAGGTTTCATTGTCCATCTAGGTAATATGTGATTATTATTTAATTTTAAAAAATTAAACAGTAAGAACAGTAACGTGAATGATTCTTAAGTGTGGGAAATTAATCATTCTTACAGTAACAGTAACATGCATGATTCTTAACGTGAATAAAAATTGTTGCACTTGAAGTTTCTTCCATTATCTTTCTTTTTTATTTGTCTAAAGTAATGAAAGTGTTACAATTATCTTCTACATTTTAATTTACTTGTTATATTTAGTTTTGAACCTTGTATTTCTTCCCTTTTGCTTGAATGGACAAGGTACTTCATTGCTCCAATTTTGTCCTTTAATTATTACAGAATTTGAAGCACAAACAATCAAGGAAATATCACTATTTTCATTGGTAAATAGTGACTATCCGCGAGGGTATACCGACAGAATTCATTTGGTCAGTTGTCCCAATTTGCCAAATTTATGATTTTCTGATTTGCGGGCTGTGCTATTGGATTCCTAAGTTGTTCCAAAATGAATGGTTTTTCTTGAATATAAAAATAATAATAAATTTAAAAAGTACCAAATTTAGGATCTGTCAATTGAAACTCTTTAGCACTGGTCATACATAAAACTAAAGTCGAACTCGGTACATGGTGAGAACATGTTTTAAATGTACTCCAAGACAAAGCTAAACAATTATAATATGGCCCTTCCACACTAATTTTTGTTAAGTTTTTATTCTTTTCTTAAATTACCATAATTTAGTAGAACTTGATTGCATTTCATTGAATGACACTTGTTGTGGACATAATAATTCAACATATTGATTCTCCATAAAAAAAAATAAAAAAAATACAATACTTAATCAAATACTAGACTATGATTTTGTAGTTTCGAAAGTTGTCCTCAATGAAGCCTACCCAGTATGCTGTGGTCGAATAATACTCTGTCAATGCATGTATATAAAGGCAATTGGAAGTTGACTGAGGCTCAACTCTACAAATCTCAAAGTACTGTGTCATTACCAACTTCAAAGGTGATATATCATCCTTTACCACTCTCCAATTAGGAATTGGAGGATGTAATGGCTAATTGTTGTTGTTTTTTACCACTTCGGGAGAGAACCACTTTGTAGTACTCATTATACATTCAGATAAGAGGCAATCATCCTTCACATACTCCGAAGAATCTAATACAAATTTCCCCATTTGTGGAATTACAATCACATTATTTTGCCTGTAATATGTCTGCTTTCTTTCAGTGACCATTAAACGTCTTCCATTTGGAGCAATTAGGTTTATTCGAATATGTACTTTTAAAGAGTTGGTTGTATAAGTTAGAAGCCTGATATGCAATATATTACCATTCTAGCAAGAATGAAAACTCTTGGGTAGTAGTTAATAGACCAGAGGTGCCAGATCAAATTTGACACAATCGATGTTGAAACCATGAGGACAGAAATCTCCTTCTCAATTGATCTATTTTCAATTGGACTTTTGTAGGCATCCTAAAAACTGATAACGAATAAGTAGGAATAGAAGAAATAATAGAATTTAGCAGGGTTAATCTGCCCCCATAAGATAGTAATTTACCTTTCCAACCTTGAATACGAGCTTCTATCTTATCGATCACTTTTTGCCAATCACTTAAAGAAGGTTGTTTGAAATGCAAGGGTAAACCCAAATAAGTCAAGGGCAATTGTGCTGTTTTGCAGCCAAAAAGCGATGCTAATTCATACCCTTCTTCTAAAGTGAGATTAAGTGGTATCATCTCAGATTTTTCATAATTTATTTTCATGCCTGATAAATTTTCAAAAGCTATCAAGTGCAGTTTAAGAGCTTCAATCATTCTAGGTTCAGCTTTAAGGAATAAAAGTGTGTCATATGCAAATTGTAAGTTTAAAACTGGCCCTAGATTAGCATAATTCCCTAAACCCGATATGAAACCAGCTGATTGCAACTGCTGTAAAGATTTATTTAGAAAATCAGCAACTAAATTAAATAAAAGAGGTGACAAGGGGTCTCCTTGTCGCAATCCTCTTTTGCATTTGAAAGAAGGACCATTAACTCCATTAAAGTTAATAGAAGTTTGACCGCTATGAAGTATTGAGTCAATCCAAGAAATGAAAAGACTACCAAAGCCTCGAGCTTTGAGAATTTCTAAGAGGAATGCCCAATTAACTCTATCAAATGCTTTCTCATAATCCAATTTGAACAAAACTCGTAATTTTTTCTTATGGATAGTGTGTAAAACTTCATGAGCACAAGCAATATTATCAGTGATAAGTCTTCCCTTAATGAAGGCAGTTTGTGAGTCATTGATAATCGACCCAATAACCCTACCTAACCTATCAGTAAGTACCTTGGTAATCAACTTAAAACTGCAGTTGTTGAGGCTAATGGGCCTATAATTAGTAATCAGTTTAGGATCAGCTTTTTTCGAAATAAGACATAAAAAGATTGTCTTGTGTTATATTATTAAAAAGATCTAAAACTAGATTAATATTGATTTACTCTGATATTCAATAACTAATTCACATTGGAGACTTATGCTAGTGAGACTGGTATGGGTGCAGTATGGATGCAGGATCACAAACCAATAGCCTTTCTAAGCAAGGGTATGGGTGCACTATGAGAAGGAACTCATGGCATTGTCAAATATGGAGGCATTATCTCCAGCACAACAAATTTTTCATAAGGATAGACCATGAAAGCCTGAAGCATAAAATAGAAAACTGTATAAGTTATGTTATACATATTTTTTTAACAAATAATATATCAATAATCGCTAACAATTTAACATGAACTATTTATTTTACACAAAGAAATCATTTAACAACAAAAAAATATAAATAATAGTCTTCACACATAATTAATTTATATTAAGTACTTAGAAGTATACATTGATTATAAGGTTCATATCCTATTAGAAAAGGCTAATATTTGAAGATTTGTATGAAAAAATAGTTAAATAATAAACATAGTATGACTATTCTTTTTTTTTTATCAGATTTTTGGCAACTCCATACTATGCCTCTCTCGTGCTGATGCTTGGCCCACCTGGGACCACTTTGACGATTAAACTGATTAAACGTGTGACTTGTGGGCTAATTTTTGTTTTCTTAATAATCTATTGTAGGAACAATTTATTCCACAAAAAATAGTAGACACAATAATTTTTGGAAGAGAAAATTGAATGTATGAAGAAAGTAATTAATGTCGCACTATTTCTAGATGTGAGATGGTGGAGTAAGAGTGACTTTTACACCTACTCATGTAAACAGTGACTTTTACACCTAATCATGTAAAGAGTGACCTTTCACACTATTTTTCAATTGTTAGATTATCCTCATAATTTTTGTGTGAATTTAAAATTGAATAAATACTTTAAAGTCAGGCATAAAAATGAGTTGTGCGTGAACAGTTACTATTTATATCTTTTAATTTCAATTTCAATTCATTTTGTTGGTAATTTCAAATTGTTAACCACCATTAAAATATTACTTATTAAAAATAATATTTTTAATTAACAATTATAATTTTCAACTTAGATATGAGAGTAAATCAAACATTAATTTAATTTTCAGAAGTAAAATTAAATAACAACAATACTACACCAAATTGGATCTTTTTCAACAACATATTGCAACTAATGAATAATTAGTTGCATTAAATTAATAATATTGCTACAAAATAAATTAGTTGCACTAGAATATGTTTATTGCAACGAAATAATTATTATTGCAACTAAATTTTACTATTGCCCGAAAAAAATATATTGTTACCAAATAACATTTATTGCAACTAGTTATTTTTGTTGCCAAGTCTTCCAAGTCAGATTTAATTGCCCCGTTGGCTGTGAAATTTTAATATTTTTGGGGTAAAGTGTAAAAAACTCAGTATAATCCTGTTTTGCTCAGCAGTCAGCTCACCTCTATTTCTTATCCTCACGACTTCTCCGCCGCTTCTCCCCCTCCTCCTTCCAACATTGATCAGTCTCTTCCGCTCACCTCCCATTCTCCCTCCGCTAATTTTCTCCTCCCCTTCTCCTCCACTGCTCACCTCCTTCGCACCATCCACATCCTCTCCTTCCCCTTCTTCTCCTCCTCCTCTCACCTCCTTCCCACCGTCCACACTCTCTCCTTCCCCTTCTTCTCCACTTCTTATCTCCCTCCTAGCATCGACTATTCCAAAAACCTGCTACCCTCGTCTTTCGGAATATTGAACTACTACCGGCCTCGATAACACAAAGAGGGTTTTGTGAAATTGGGGCCAGGGCTCAATAGCCCTAAATATCATATGATTTTAGTTCAAAAAATCATTAACATGTAAATAAATGAAGAAAAATTTATTATAATTCGTAACTTCTATTCTCATATATGAGGAGGGATCAAGTTACAACAATTTTGAGTTACCACAAAGTTACAACAATGGTTATTTTCATTTTCAAAGTCCAAATCGTCAATCCAAACCGTTCAACGTGATTATTTAAATAAAATGTGCTTCCAGATCAAATTTTATATTTTTTTGAATTTTTTACTATTTATTAAGTTGGGTACAAAAACTAGCCAAATTCAGACCATTAAATTTTGTACCCAACTTAATAAATAGTAAAAAAATTCAAAAAATGTAAAATTTGATCTGGAAGCACACTTTATTTAGATAATCATGTTGAACGGTTTGGATCAACGATTTAGACTTTGAAAATGAAAATAACTGTTGTTGTAACTTTGTGGTAACTCAAAATTGTTGTAACTTGATCCCTCCTCCTCATATATTGCATACTTGTGTTTTCAAATATAGTGTCTGTGTTGTTAGGCACATCAAGTATGTAGAGTATTAATAAATGAAAATTTTAATAAACATTATGTATGTTCAACAGTTCAATTATGAAAAATGAAAAACAACACCAACTTATTAAAATGAAATTCAATTATCATAAAATGTTGTCAGATATATTAATAATATTTCAAAATAGGTTTAATAGTTGATTTACTCTAATATCTAAATTAAAAATTAAAAAGTTATATATATACATCAAAAGTGCCAAACAATTTAATATGAAGAATTTATTTTTTACCAACAATTCATTTAACAACTAAAATTATATATAGTAGTTGGTCACACACAGTGTATTTTATTCATGACTTAGTAGTATGCATCGATTTCCAGATTCTCAACAAAATTAAGAGAAGAATCTAATAATTGTTCAGAATCAAATGAAAAAAGAATAATTACAAAAATAAACATGGCACGACAAAATTATCTTAAATTTTATGTAAAAAGCTATTTGTAATTACGTCACGATATATTATAATAGTAATATAGTATCATAAATTCCACTACTTCAATTAGTCATGGATTTCTCAAATTTTAGAGCTAATATCAAGGGAGACTCTTCTTTTATTATAATTGGGAATAAATTAATTCAGTGAATTCAATAATGTATATTCATTGTTTTCTATGTTCCATTAGGGTTAGGTATTGGATTTGGCTATGAATTAAAGTAGTGTAAATTTATTTCTGGTTGTAATAATAAATGTCTGTTTTTATTTCGATTGTGCTACAACATAAATTAATTTAGTGAATACGAGAATGATGTGGCAAGTTAATATACCAAAAACACCGTGAAAGTTCCAAAATTGTACTCATAAAAAGAAAATGTGCTAGTTTAGTTCAGGAGCCTTAAAAAGTGAAGAAAAATAATCCGAAGAATTGTCCTATTCTATGTTACAAAATAAAAAATAAAGAAAAAATCCGAGTCAAGAAAAATAATAAATAAAAAAAGTACCTTACAGTGAGTAGTGAGATTATGACACTAATTTTAGACTAGCACTAATTTTACACATTTCAGAAAGTATTCCGGTCTCTAAATGGGCCTAAGGATTGATCCATCCCGGCCCATTTGAAAAACACTACTTTTAGACATTTGAAATCCAGAGACTACCACTCTCCTCTGTTATGCATTTGATCTTCACAGAATCTAATCTCAGCAAAATCAAGTGTGGATCCTTTCCATTACTTCACCAAATCAGATTTTTGTTGTCATAATTTATATGTATGTTTATTTATTCCTTTTATTTGACTGTAGCTCATGTTTAAGGAACTGACATCAAGAAAAGAATAAGAATCCACAATTCAATTATTTTTGTTTTTCACTTTTCTTTTCTCATCCTCCTTTTATTTTAATCTGTATTTTGGTCTATTATTTATGTAGATTTCAGCCCTAGTACTATACTGGTTAACCTGTGAGGAATAAATATTATGTAATATGAATGACCCTAACATTGAGTCCACTAAAGAAACATCTAAAATTATCTGAATATCAACTGATTCAAGGGAAGGATCAGCTCAGTACCTAACCTGCCATGAAGAACCCCTTCACAATTTACCAAACTGGCTGGGGTAAACATTTAACAACCTGTCAAATTTGACATTGCTCCTGTTTTACAAAAACCAAGTCTAGAAAATTACAAGCCAAAATCCATAGATAATATTTCCTAATGAAAACATATATAGTCTTTGTTTGACAGATCATTGCGGTATCACTTGATATATGTACTAATCCAATGTAGAGTCACCACAGAAAATTTTGATATTTACACACCATTTTTGTGCTGCTATGAACAAAAATGAATTGCGTGTGAAAATACTATTACTTTTTTTTTAAGGTTAACAGCAATTGCTGTCAACTATTGTATTGATTAAAAAAAGTTTAAATTATACATCATCCTAAGCTACTAATTACATTGGCCCATAAAATGAAAATATTACTACTTATATCCGTTAGCAGTATATTTTAATCCGCCCATTTGTCCATATTAAAATGTTAGCCATTATTGATATTATTTGTTAAAGAAAATATGCTAAATCAAAATTTCAATTTTAGCGGCCGAAGAAGTTTTCTTTTACTAGAGTTTTTGTTTCTAATATCTCTCTTTTATTCCCAATCCACAAATGGGCCCGCTTAATTGAAATAGAAACATTAATAAACTAAACCCATTTAATTGAAATAGAAGCATTAATAAACTAAACCCGATGGCAATGGCCATTGAATTTGTATCCATAGTAAATTTTAACTGAATAAATTACAGTGATTTCCATAGGAAAATTTGAAAATTAATAATCCAAAAAAATCAGCAAATAAAATAAATCTAAATAAAAAAAAGGAAAAATAGGAAATATAAATAAAAACAACGCAGATTTGACTAAATTCCAAAAATATTAAAAATATTAAAAAAAATAATGAAGAACAACACATATATGAATATATTCACGAGAAAATAAGAAATCTAAAATAAAACACAGATCTAATTAAATTCCCAAGAAAATAAAAATCTGAAAAACAAAAAAATACAACACAAATCATCCGACAAGACCGCAAGACAGTGGCCGCACTCAGTGATGATACCAGTACCGAAATCCACAACTGGTCCCACAATCTCCAGAGAAGACATCATGAGTGATTACCTGTGCCTTTAAGCTAGTTTAATAGTATAAGCACCAGTATTGAGATCCAAACAATTGTAATTATCTATATTTATAGGATTACAAGAATGTACAAACTCTTTTTACTTCAATGAAATTGTCACTTGTCAGGGCTAAAGGCTCTGATCTTCAAAAAAAATAAAAGTTCTTTCTCCTATCTAGAAAATTACAAGCCAAAATCTATAGATAATATTTCCGAATAAAATTTTGGTATTTACACACCATTTTTGTATTGCTAGTTAATATAAAAAAAAAGTACCGCGAATGGTCACCAATTTTTACTCATAAAAATATGTCCTAGTTTACTTTAGGAGCCTTAAAAAATGAAGAAAAAATCCGAGGAATTATGGTATTCTATTAAGTAAAGAAAATAAAAAAGGCACTTTGCACTGAATAATGAGATTAGGACTAGGGCTGTAAATGAGCTGGCTCGGGCTGAGCTGAGCCTTAGCTCAGCTCGTTAATTCTGGACCGAGCCAGCTGGACCTAGGACTTCCAAGCTAAAACCTCAGCTCAAACTCGTAACGAGCCAGCCCGAGCTACCTTGCGAGCTGGCTCACTGGGTCTGGCTGGTCCTTATTTTAAGAAGAATATAAATTTTACAAACCTTTTTTGACTGAGCTGGATCGAGCTTAACAGTATAAAATGCACACAAATTCATAAAAATACATAAATTGCTGCCTAACCGAGCTAGCTCGCGAGCTGACGAGTAAGCTGGGCCCCATCTCAAACTCGTTAATTCTGGACCGAGCTAGTCGAGAGCTGGCTCGTTAACAGCTCAGTCCAGTAACGAGCTAGCACGATCGAGCCACGATCGAGCCACGAGCTATGAGCTTTTTTTGCCACCCTTAATTAGAACAATAATTTTAGACTTGCATACTAATTTTAGACATTTGAAAAAGTAGTCCGGTCTCTAAATGGGCCTAAGAATTGATCCATTAATTCCCGGCCATTTTAGACAGACTAATTATTGGAAAGAGAAAATTAAATAGAGAAAGAAAAATCTTCTCTAACTCAAATTCTCAGTTAAACCTTTATGCACTAAACAAGTGAAAGAAAACGAGTTGAAAACGAAATGTGAGAAAATGAAATGATAAGCATTTTCTATCCGACAGTACTGTAATGTGTACACAACAAATTAAACATAACACCACGGACAAATAGTTTTTAATTTGAACATGACAAACATGTGTTTGGACCACAAAAAAAAAAATTTTCAATGTAAACAGTAGATAGTTGTTTATTGGCCAAAACCGAATCAAAACGGATTCATATTTAATGTGGAGAATTTCTATAATGCAGAGCAATATTAATTGAAAATGGGTTGCTTTAAGATTCATAATTTAAAATATTCAGGATTAGAGATATCCTACAAGACACTTAGCTATAAATTTTCGTGTGTTTTCTGTTTATTTTGAAAAAAATAGTTAGTAACATCTAGGGTTATAAAATAATATACCTATTGATCTTTTTATGTGCACCAAACTTCCATTTCTATTCGAAGTTTGGTATTTCGCTCGAACCACTACAACAACGTTAACTATCAATGGCATACGAAGCACGGATGCGAGAAAATTCAAATTAATAGTGTGTAAAGGGAGGAGGCACTCGCGCGAAAATGAACTCAACAATATACATACGGTCTTTTAAAAACATCCGTTTACTGAAGAAACCTATATTTGTAAATTATTTCTTAATAAAAATCTGTGTATGATATTAGCAATCAAAGTTTTATTCAAATCGAATTTTTTTTTACTAGAAATGCAATATTTTAAGTTTAATTGCAACACTCAATGTAAGACAACAAAAAATTATAAAGAGTAGATAGTTTCCTCCAGCTTGTATTGAAAACGGAAACTTGAGCCCTGTTTTTAAATCCAAAATTAATTAAGTCTCTCTCAACTAAACCTTTATCTACAAATAAAAAGAAGAAAAATCATTGGAAAGATAAATGAAATAGAGAAAGAAAAATTATCTCTTTCTCAATGAAACCTTTCTCTACTAAAAAAAAACAGAGGAAAATAATTAAATAAATTAAATAAAGAAATAAAAATCCTCGCTATCTCAAATTTTCAATTAAACCTTTATTCACTAAACAAGAGAAAGAAAAATAGTTGAAAACGAAATGTGAGAAAATGAAATGATAAGCATTTTCTATCCGAATTGTACTGTGATGTACATGTACACAACTAATTAAACCTAACAGCTCGGACTAATAGTTTTCAATTTGAGCACGAAAAACATGTGTTTGGACCACCAAAAAAAATATTGCAATGTAAACAGTAGATAGTTGTATATTGGCCAAAACCGAATCATATTTAATGTGGAGAATTTCAATAATATATGCACAGAGCAATATTAATTGAAAACGAATTTCTTTGAGATTCATAATTTAAAATTTAATATTTGAGATATCCAAGAAGACACTTAACTATAAATTTTTGTATGTTATCTTTTTATTTTGAAAAAAGAATAGTTAGCAACATCTGTGGTTATTAAATACTATACCTATTGTTTTTTTTTCGTATGCACCAAACTTATATTTTTATTCGAAGTTTGGTATTTCGCTCGCACCATTACAAGAACGTTAACCATCAATGACATATCATACACAGATGCGTGAAAATTCAAATTAATAGTGTATAAAGGGAGGAGGGACGTCTCGCGCGAAAATGAACTCAAACAATATACATATGGTCATTTAAAAAACAGCCGTTTACTAGAGTAACCTATAATTGTACATTATTTGTTAATAAAAAATCGTGTATGATATTAGCAATCCAAATTTCATTCAAATCGACAATTTTTTTTACTAGAAATGCAATATTTCAAGTTCAATTGCAACTCTTAAAGTAAGACAAAAAAAAATTATACAGATCGAATAGATGGTTTCTTCCAACTTGTATTGAAAACGGAAACTTAGAGCCTTTTTTTTAAAATCACAAGTAATTAAGTCTCTCTCAATTAAACCTTTATCTACTAATAAAAAGAAGAAAAATCATTGGAAAGGCAAAATTAAATCGAGAAACAAAAATCCTCTCTAGCTCAACGAAACCTTTCTTTACTAATAAAAAGAAGACGAAAATAATTGAAAAGACTAAATTAAATAAAGAAATAAAAATCCTCTCTATCTCAAATTCTCAATTAAACCTTTATTCGCTAAACAAGAGAAAAAAAAAATAGTTGAAAACGAAATGTGAGAAAATGAAATGATAAGCATTTTCTATCCGAATTGTACTATGATTTACATGTACACGACTAATTAAACCGAACAGCTCGGACTAATAGTTTTCAATTTGAGCACGAAAATCATGTGTTTGGACCACACAAAAAATATTGCAATGTAAACAGTAGATAGTTGTATATTGGCCAAAACCGAATCATATTTAATGTGGAGAATTTAAATAATATATGCACAGAGCAATATTAATTGAAAATGAATTGCTTTGAGATTCATAATTTAAAATTTAGGATTTGAGATATGCTAGAAGGCACTTAACTATAAATTTTTGCATGTTATCTGTTTATTTAAAAAAATAGGTAGTAACATCCGGGGTTATTAAATACTATACCTATTGTTATTTTTTTTGTGTGCACCAAACCTCCATTTTTATTCAAAGTTTGGTATTTCGCTCGCACCAGAACATTAACCATCAATAGCATATGATACACGGAGGCGAGAATATTCTAATTAATAGTGTATAAAAGGAGGAGGCACTCGCGTGAAAATGAACTCATCAATATACATATACGGTCATTTAAAAAACAGACGTTTACTAAAGTAACCTATATTTGTACATTATTTGTTAATAAAAATACGTGCATGATATTAGCAATCAAAATTTCATTCAAATCGACACAATTTTTACTAGAAATGCAATATGTCAAGTTCAAGTGCAACAATCAAAGTAAGATAAAAAAAATTATACAGAGTTGATAGTTTCTGCCAGCTTGTATTGAAAACGGAAACTTGAGCATTTTTTTTTAAAAACAAAATTAATTAAGTCTCTCTCAATTAAACATTTATATACTAATAATAAAAAAATTATTGGATACACAAAATTAAATAGAGAAAGAAAAATCCTCTCTTTCTCAACGAAACCTTTCTCTACTAATAAGAAGAAGAAAATAATTGAAAAGACAAAATTTGAAAAAAAAAAAAACAAAAATTTTCTATATCTCAAATTTTCAATTAGACCTTTATGCACTCAAGAAGAGAGAGAAAAATAGTTGAAAATGAAATGTGAGAAAATAAAATGATAAGCATTTTCTATCCGACAGTACTGTGATGTGTACAGGGCTAATTAAACGTAACACCTCCGATTAATAGTTTTTAATTTGAACTCGAAAATCATGTGTTGGGGCCACTAAAATGATTTTTCAAAGTAAACAGTAGATAGTTGTTTATAAGCCAAAACCGAATCATCTTTAGTGTGGAGAATTTCTATAATGCACAGAGCAATATTAATTGAAAATGGGTTGTTTTGAGATTCAAAATATAAAATTTTGTTGTTAAGGTATCCTAGAAGGCAATTAATCATGGCATAGATCCAGTCTTTTTGTAATCGATGTCTTTCTTTGTGTGAAACCATTAGCAACACGACGGGTTTGATATTTCTTCACATTACCTTTTGAATTTCTCTTAGTTTTAAATATTTATTTGCAACCAATAGACACATTTTTCCAAATGTTATTGTCAACTATTTAATTTATTTCCTCAATCATAGCATCGATCCAATTTTGAGAGTTACGGTCTTCTACAACTTGTTTGAAATTTGTGGAGTCATTTTCTAACAAGCCAATATGAAACACATGTTCCAGAAGGTATATACTACATAATAAAGATATAGCATCCTTTTCTCTCTCTAGTAGAGCTTCCAGCACTCTGTGATGGGTGACAAATTGACAACTGATTCCTGCTGATCGGGAGAGCCCGTCAGCAGTGTGGCTGATAACAACATCTCCACGAGATTACGTGCAGCCCTTACGTTGATGCCTAGTCTTTAATAATGATTTTATTTTTTATAATCGTATCTTGTGTTGTATTAGTACATATGTCTATCACTGATGTTTCAGAACCATTGGTAAAAGTATCAACACGAACGATTCTTTATATAGAACCAAAATACTTTTACCAACGGTTCTTTTTGCAGAAAGTTGGTGTTGAAACTTTCACCATCGGTCCCTTCTAAAGAACCGTTGGTGTTGATATATTGTTTAATTATTATAATATCATGATTGGATTCTATTATATGATCCAGATATTATATTTTTTTGGGAGCGACTAATAGTTCCCTCTATTTTTAGAATATCATGATTAGATTCTATTATATGACCCAGATATTATATTTTTTTTTGGAGTAACTAATAATTCCCTCCATTATATCTCCTAAATATCTCTCTAACTAACTAATTTATAAAGTACGATGGACCACTAATTAACTAGGGGAAACAATAACTATTTGGAGGACCACTTAAATTTGAAAATTTTTACAACTGTCACGATCATGTATGAACACTTATGCGTGCAAGTATTATTATATAATATATCAAGTATTCATACCTACGAACTCAAGTATTTAAACAAAAAACTAACATCAACTTTTTTTTCTTTCTAATCACACACCCATTTTTTACACATTTACACATTTTAAGAAGTGCGTTTTTTTTCTCCATTTAATCTCATCAATATTTATAACGATCTGTGAGGAATTTTGCAAATCTAAAACCATGAATGTTTTCTACGTAATTTTCTCTTTCAAATGAGATCCATTATGAAGTACTTTCGAATTCTTCGTCGTTCAAGTACTCGTACTTCGGCGTGCAAGCATTCATACTAAAATATATAAAGTATTCATACTATAACTTTTAAAGTATCATTACTATAAAATATTCAAACTACAAAGTATTCATACTAAAACATATAAAGTATTCATCCCAAGGTTCTGATAACTGCAAAGTAATACACAAATGGATATATTATATAAAAGTATTCATACTAAAACTTATAAACTATTCATACTAAAACATATAAAATATTTATTCTATAACTTTGAAAGTATCATTATTAGTAAATATACAAACTACAAAGAATTCATACTAAAACATATCAAATATTCATAGTAGAATATTGAAAGTATACATAACAAAATCTATAAAATTAATTTTACTAAAACAATATAAGTATTCACACTATAAGATTGAAAGTATTCATATTAGAGAGAAAGTATTCATACCAAGGTTCCGCTAACTGCAAAGTAATACACAAATGGATAAACTTTAGAAAATATTCATACTAAAATATATAAAATATTAATTCTATAACTTTGAAAGTATCATTATTAGTAAGTATACAAACTACAAAGTATTCATATTAAAATATATAAAAGATTAATACTAGAACATTGCAAATATATATATACATATCAGTAAATATTCAACATATAACATATTCAATATCACCATAGAAATTCAAACTTCTTTATTTTATCCCCTTTGAACTATTTAATAATTTTGTAAATAAAATGAACCAAAATGCCCTCCGAAACAAGAGTGAATTTTCACTGGTTTAGAAGAAGACAAGCATCAAAATTGAAGAGTACTACATGGCTCTACCAAGTGTCCATTTGCCCAGTGCTTATTATGCACCGAAAGAAAATAATCTGGAAATTCAAACTGTTGAAATCCTTCTACCTTACGAGTGATGCACCTACATACAAAAATTTAAACTTTCGAATTAATTTAGTATAAAGTCAAGTGGTTAAAGGGTGCTCAATAAATTAATGCATTAAAATTAATTTATAAACTTTCTAGTTTTGAACAATTGACTTCATACTAAATTAATTAGAAAGTTTAAAATTTTCACATATAGACATATCACTCATAAGGTAGAAAGATTTCAATAGTTTGGATTCGTCGTTTAAAGCCAATATGATAGATTTTAGAGTTGAGTTCACAAAGAGGTTTGGTGAACTTAGGAACACCCTAGTTCTACTCGTAATTAATTATCCATTTTAAAAGTTATGTTTATTTATTGTTTTACGCATTAATCTGTAGACATACATGATACCAATTTCTAATTTTATTATTTATAAATATAAAAGAAATATATATTTATATTTAACTACGAATAAAAGATGGTAGTTCATTAATTATAATTTACTATTGTGATCCCAATTGTTTTTGGACATGTTACATTATCCATAATGCATCTTATTTTTTTTCTTGTATAGATAACGTATTAAAACCTATAAAAAAAAATAATTCAACTTAGTTTTCTCTCAATTCTCCGTCTCTGTACCATCTTCTCTATTTCTGCAATGCACTAATCGTAAGCAACAAAGGGTGGTAACCGTCAAAAGGTTTACATTATCCATGGTGAAAACAATGCATTACTAAAATTTAGTGGTAAGCGTCATATATATTAATTAAATAACCTAAATAATATTATCTTTGCACATTTATTTGGTCTTGCAGAAGCACAAAGAGTGGAGCGAAGGCAGGATAAGAGAGCTAAAAGAGCAAGTTAGATCGATACTTGGGTCCACCACTGACCCTGTGGAGATGGTGAACTTGATTGATACAATCGAACACTTCAGCATAGGTTACCACTTTAAGAGAGACATTCATGATGCATTAATCCATCTTCATGATGCTAATCTTACAAGTTGGGATCTTCATCATGTGGCAACTCGCTTCCGGCTACTCAGGCAACATGGGTTTCATGCGTCTTCAGGTAATATTCAATTAACTACATCGAAGATCTTCTTTCTTATCAACTTATGTTTAATAAAATTATTATTATTTTTAAGAAAAAATGCACTATTTTTGAGGAAAAATGCACTCTTAATTAGAAGAACTCCAGAATCTATTTTCTTAATATCATTTTTTAATTTGTAAATCATATATATTATTAGAGTTGAACTCTTGTGTATGATTAAAAAAATTTGGTTATAAAGTTGTATCTCGAGACATAGTTAGAGTGGGAGGAAGAAAAGATAGAGTGGGGTAAATTCGTATAATTATTTTGAATAAAATATATTTTTAAAATTTTACATCAAAGGGCTGCGATTGTCACATCTTGGTCTCATATGTGGCTCTGCCTCTATCTGAAGACATTTAATTAATTGCATAAGCTGATCATTTCATGTATTTAAACATTTTCAGATGTATTTCTCAACTTCAAAGAAAATCAAGGAAACTTTCATGAGAATATAAGCAAGGACCCGAAGGGATTGCTTAGCCTGTATAACGCAGGTTATCTTGCAACTCCTGGTGAGGAAATACTTTCTGATGCAATTTCTTTTGCTAGGGGCCATCTCTCATTAATGCTTGATGATTTGAGATCCCCACTAAAGAAACAAGTATTGCGCGCACTCAAGACACCGTTGCATCAGATGTTGCCAAGAGTGGAGGCAAGGTTTTATATTGAAGAATATGATGAGGAGGAAAGCGGATATCAAATATTACTTGAGCTTGCAAAGTTGGACTTTAATACATTGCAAAGTCTTCATTTAGAAGAAATGAAGATGCTTTCTCTGTGAGTTCAATTCTTTATTTAGAATCTGTTTTAGCCCCGTGAATATAATTGCTTAACAACCCTGGTTGGGATTAACCATTAATTAATTGCTTTGGGGATAACTATCCGTGGACTTGACCACGGAATTAGTCATTGTTTATAGATGATTTTATACCAGATATATGAATTTACGCTGTAAATTACTTTAGATCAAACTTCACAAATCAAACCTATCAATAATTGTTTACACCTCTACTTTCCACATTGATAAGTTAACCACAGTCCATTAATTAAGAGTAATTATGGAGATATACACAACATCAATTCTTTGGCCCATATTGTCACTGATTTGATTATACAAGAATCGACAGGATTAACAAAGGATTATATATATTATTTTCTTAATTAAAAACAAGTTTACAACTTACTGTTCCCTTAAAACACACACCCTGCAATTTAATTAAATTAAATTAAACCAGCAAATAACAGCAGTATGCTTCTGCACTCAGTACTATAACACCAATTCAAATTAATCCCTATAAGCTTCTGGACAATACAAACTTCAGCAGTACTTAAGCCATACACTTGATCGCCTCTTGAATAATTCTGTCTAATAGCATGTTTGGGGATAGTTGAGTTCCTTGGAAGACCCTACTATTTCACTATCTCCATAAATACCATGACGCACATAGAAACAAAGTGATCCATGTCATCTCCTACGACCGGTGATTGTTCCCTCCCGGGATGTTATCCAAGTGTCCTGGATGCTAATTGCCGGCTTCTTTAGTTGGAATCTAACTTACATGATAGTATACACCACACGTGCACTGCATATGGGCATAGGAAATGTTGATGAAGTGTTAACCCTATCGGGCAATTACTGCACATTACGCATTCCAGGTTGCATTGGATTTGTTGCAAGACATCGTGCGTAATGATTTTCTGGTTCAGTGCTAAGTTGACAAATATTTTAACCATTCTTGGGAATTTTGTCGACCAGTAGCATATTGTGGACCGACTTTGCCGTGTATACACCATTTTGCTCCCAATGCCATCTTAGTAAGCCCTCTCCACTCGTGAGATGGATACCGTGGTCATTTGGCAATCCGGCATGAGTTCTCTTAACATCGGCACAGCTTCTGCTAGAGATATGATTTGTCATGCCAGCCTTTGTAAACCATCTCTATACCTCCTTAGAGGCAGTCCCTTCCAACTATCAAACCAAAAGGGGATGGATCTCCCCTATCCTACTTCCCACTCTGTAGACCAGTGAAATAGAGCCTTGATCCTTAATAATTGAGACCTAAAAAACAGCACCTCGTTGACAACAGCTTGATGGTAGAAACCCCCCTCAACCTCAAAGCCCATAGTGTCCATAGTACAGGAAGGTCACTATATAGTCACCACCACCTACGCAAGTACAAAATAATATGAACTAGTGGATTCTTGTACATCTGTCCATTCTGCTGCTTCTTTTTTCCTCTAAAATTCAGCTTTCCTAATTTAAATGTCATGTAATATATATTATGTAATTAATTCTACATGAATATTTTGACTATTTATGTACGCTTCTATTTTAATTTATTATACTAATCCAATTTTAGCATATTTGATTAAATTATTATTTTTATTTTTCTTTATATATTTTTTTATGCTTTGTGCGACTATTCACATATTATCTAATTAGCTTTGAATGTTTATATTTCATTTTCTTAGTGAATTATATTAATGTAAAAAATGATCTTAACATGGTTTTTTAACTAATTATTTTATTACATTTTTTACTCTCTTTTTTTAATACAAAACATGTTCTTCTCAAATAAATCCGAGTTTCCGAGTTGACTCGCCCGATTCCTCCGATTTTGAATCAATAATCAACTACCTGATTCCAATTCCGATTTCGATTTTCAGAACCAATTTAATTGTTTATTCCCAATCCTCCAAAGGGTCATATACTACTGGCAATTCAATAGTGCTTCATTTCATTATAAGTGAGCATAGATTAGTACTAATACAGATTTTGTTATACATGTTAATGCAGATGGTGGAAGAACCTAAATATTGGCGAGAACCTAAAATATGCACGGGAGCGTTTATTAGAGGGCTATATAATTTTCACTTTGCCACTATATTTTGAGGCCGAGTATAGCTGTGCACGGATAAGGTATGCCAAGTTTGTTGCCTTGGCAACAATTCTGGATGACACATTTGATGTGTATGGCACATATGAAGAATGCAAGCTGCTAAATGATGCAATACAGAGGCAAGTTATTAATTTTTACCTGAGATATATGTGTTTTATTTGCAGAATAATTTTTTAAATAACATAATTGGCTGTTAAGTTACATTCCTAAATTTTTTAATATGAATTACTTGCAGGTGGGATGAAAAAGCAGTGGATTTGCTACCGATATACTTGAGGAACTTCTGTCACCAATTTATTAAGACAGTTAATAATTTTGAGAATGAACTAGAGCCTAGTGAGAAGTACCGTATGCCATACATTATAAAATTGGTATGACACGATGTTTTTCTCATCTTTTGCTGCATCAGAATATTTGAATTATTTATTTACATGGATAATTAATTATTATAAGTAACATATCAAGTTTAAGATTTTTTATATGTAGAAACAAGAGGTGTTAATTTTTTAAAACCTCATTCATATACACTCTGTTTAATAATTATATTCTTCCAAACTTTCCAAATATTTTGTTTTGTTAAAATTCGAGTTGTAATGCATTTTCTTTTTATATAAATAGGTTCAGACACTGGTAGAAGGTCAGATGCAAGAAGTAGAGTGGCGTGTGAGCGGGTATGCACCATCCTTCCATGAGCGCAAAACTCCAGCACTAGATGGGAATATGGTCTTCGTTGTTGCTTTGCCCTTTTTAGGACTTCCCAAGGAAGTAATCACCAAAGAGGTCTTTCACTGGCTCAATGCTATCCCTGATGTCGCTATGGATTCCGAGAGAATTATAAGATACATTGACGAGTTTGTTTCCCACGAGGTATCAAAATTGACCCAAACATGATTAATGAAGTTTTTTTTTCTAGTATAAATCAGTTAGGGTGCACATTAATATGTAGTATGCATAATTGAATAGTGTTAAATGATTTGGTATATGACGAGCACTGCAGCAAGTGTACAAAATAAATTCATTTAATTGTTTGGTTATGTATTGTTTTCTTTATATATATCAGACTGAATTGTTCTGATCAAAAGACACAAAAATATAGTCTCGTGTGAAACAACTGAACTACTTCAAATGAAATGTTTGAACATCCAGAAAAGGAATTCATTATTTATGTGAAGAACAAATATCAACCTATTGAAAAAGTGATACTTCAATTCAAACTGAAAAGTTGAAACATTTATTAAAGAAACCTAAAGTTAAACTAGCTTCATTTGATATTTCTCTTTCAGCGTGAAAGTAAGTCTGGACAAGGACCGACATCATTTGAGTGCTACAAGGTGGAACATAAGTTAACAATGGAAGCCACAACTATTAAGTTCCAGTCGTTTTGTGAGGAAGCATGGAAGAGAATAAACCAGGCATGCCTTCCCCCGACTGATGGTCCCATGACAGTACTTGAGATATTTGTCAATATGGGCAGAATGATGGAGACCTTCTATTTGTATTTCAATGATGGCTTCAACAAACCCAGCAGTGTGAAAAAAATCATTTCTCAGCTTCTGCTGGAACCTTTCTCTCTTTAAAATAAGAAGGCTATATCTATTTATGTTGTTGGAAGTATTAAAGGAGCTTAAAAAGAGGATTATTTTACAAAAGGATCGAGCTGGATCTGAGTCAAGAATAAAGGAAGAACAGAAACTATAATAAGAAAATGCCACTTGATGTTTTCCTATTTATTAGGTTTTGTGGTTCTAATTAAAATAATTGACTTATTGTACGAACATGGCAGTATTTAGTTGTCAGTTCGACATTGTCATTTGTGAGACTTGTGGTATTGAGTTACTAATAAAGTGGTGGCATTATTGATGTGTTGTTATTGATATTGTATGTGATGCACTTTTGTCTTACATAAAACAATGTGGTAAGTTATCTCGAAGTATGACACGAATTTTTCATAAAAAAAAAAGAGAGGAAAGGGAGAGAGTTGGAGAATAAAACTGTGATCAATTGAAAAAACGGGAAATTAAAGGGGTCTAGCGGATTGTATTGACAGGGAAGACAGGTTTATAATTATATTTCAGATTGTACAATAGTTTCGTTAATAAAGATAAATATCACATATTAGAACGTGATTACAGGGCCTTCCGGTTTTCTCAACACTCTCTCGTACTATATATCATGATTGTTTTCATTTAATATATGATTCCAGAATATTTATTTTTCTTTGTTGTGTTTGTTAGACTTCTGACAAAGTTGAAATTGGGCCTTTATTTAAAATCGAGAGAACGACGGCAAGGTCTTATTGATTGAGTTTTACCTTCTGTTAATTTTCATAGTTATTACAAAAAAAATTACTTTCCACCAATCTAGAGGTACTTCAATTCAATTTCTCTACATTTCCAGGAATGGTGAAAATCCTATGTGTTGTGCCTTGTAGCTTGTGTAACAATCTTTGTTGTGCAATGCCTACAGGCTGTTTGTTGGTAATAAATATGAAAATACGACACGTTAAAATATAAAACTTTTGGACCCCAAGTTGTAACACTTTTTGTTCCTCAATTGTTAGAATCTTCTCACAATTTTGGGATGAATGTAAAATCAATACATGCTTCAAAGTCATGAACAAAAATGAATTGCCTGTGAAAATACTACTATTTTTATCCTTTAGCAGTATTTTTTAATTCACCCATTCGTTCATATTAAAATGTAAGCTACTATTGATATTTTTTGTTTTATAATATATGCTAAATATAAATCGCAATTTTGTGGTGAAAGATATTAGAGTGAATCATATCTAAGTCTTATATTTTTTAAAATGAATTGAAATAGAAGAATGCTATTTTACTGATCGGGAGTGAAAATTGATGTTGGGCTACCGAAAAAGTTTTCTTTTGCTGGAGTTTCTTTTTCTAATTTATCTCTTTTATTTTCAACCCACATATGTGCCAATTAAGTTGAAAATATCCAGCAAGCACCAAAGCTACATTTTTTTTGATAGAAAAAGGCATATAATAAGAAAATAATTTTCAAAAACCACAAACACCAGTTGTTCTCTATAAATGAAATGATTTTTATTAGTGAATTTAATTGATTCTAAATAAGGAGGTTCCTTCATTGCTTTTTAATAGGCAAGCACTGGTTTATTTAAATTGATAACTTTTTGTTTCATTGAAATATTTATATAAAATAAAAAAATTCAACTGCACTGTCTTGATAATTTATTTGTGTTAATACCTCATGATTATTTTTATGGGAATTTCATCCTCAAATCTCAGGTTTCATTGTCCATCAAGATAATATGTGATTATTATTTAATTTTAAAAAATTAAAGAGTAAGAACAGTACCATGCATGATTCTTAAGTGTGGGAAATTAATTAGTGTTCCTTTTTTGTTTTTTGTTTTACGAAAAGCACTTATAATGGACAACAATTTAAAATGGATCAAAATATAAAATGAAAAAAGTTGCACTTGAAGTTTATTCCATTGTCTTTCTTTTTTCTTTTTCTAAATTAATGAAACTGTCACAATTATCTTCTGCATTTTTACTTGTTATATCTAGTTTTGAACCTTGTATTTCTTCTCTTTTTCTTTAAGGACAAGATATTTCATTGCTCCAATTTTGTACTTTAATTATTACAGAATTTGAAGCACAAACAATCAAGCAAATATCACTATTTTCATGGGTAAATATATAGTGGCTATACAGAAAGGTGTTTTTTCTATTAGTAACAGAAGTATCCACGAGGGTATAGTGACAGAATCCATTTGGTCAGTTCTCCCAATTAGCCAAATTTATGATTTTCTGATCTGCGGCTGTGCTATTGGATTCCTAAGTTATTCCAAAATGAATGGTTTTTCTTCTATATAAAAATAATAAAAAATTTAAAAAGTACCAAATTTAGGATCAGTCAAGTGAAACTCTTTAGCCACTACTAGAATCTGCACTTTTTCCATGCGCAGGTTTAGCTTTTTCCAAGGGCAGAAGAGGCCGTCAGAAATAGAATGGCGTTTTCTGACACACTTGAACAATTCCAACGGCAGGCCGATGGAAATAGTTGCGCATGGAAATCCCTACTGTCTGCCCTTTGAAATGTCACCTTTCTGCCCTTGGAAATACGTCTGGATGACCCATGACCCGCCAAACAAACCAAATACTATTTTTTTATTGATAGCCCATGGAAATAGTTGACCCCATGCCCTTGGAAATGTTTTGAAAGTTGTAACACATATTATTTCCATGAGCTACCCTTGAAAATGTTTTGGTTATTAAGTTTATATTATTTTATAAGGAAGGCTCACGGAAATACTTGGCTACTATGCCCTTGGAAATGTTTCATTCATACAGTTAATATTATTTTATAGTTATACTAACTATTTCCGTGAGGCTACCGTTGGAAATATTTAGCTCCTGGAGACAGTAGCATCTCTATTTATTGATATCTCCCTTTGAATGTTGAACATTCAATTAACATAGAATATAATCCAAGAATGACAGGCAGTAATTAATAAAACAAAATAATTCATATAACACACCCTAATTAATAAGAAAAACACTTACTTAAGATAGTGATTTAGTAATATCATCACTATTGATAACAAAATAATTGTAGCAGTACTTGATAGTAAAGAGTCTTCAAGCAAACAATAAGAACAAAAAATAATTATATTAAAAAACTTGGTGTTTTAAGAATAAGAAACAATAGGAATTCATAAGAAATAAAATATCAGAACAATGCCATGGTCTCAAATCTCTCTTCTTTTACACATGGCAAATAGCCACAAGGTATACAATATTTACTATAATGAAGCAATTATACAATGGTAATTACGAAAATAAATGACACAGTAGCCACATTACCTTCAGTTTTTTTTTTTAATTTGTTACTGCTACTTGATTTTTCTTTCTAATAGAAGTCAACAGCAATTCTTCAAGAGATCGATCAGAAGATGGGCTTATTGGGTTAAGCGAAAGGCCAACGAACCTTATCTGCCTCAGTTCTACCAGTCCGATAGGAGATGAGCACTCGATGAAATCAAGAACACGGCCTCCTGTCTGAAAAAGAAAAGCATCAAAAATATACTTTATTTGCTAACTTGCTATTACAATTTTCTTTATCATGATATTCTAGTTGAGTTGAGAAGGAATAATATATTTTCTTCTCTTCAACTAGAATTTAATAAAGCACAAAGGAAGTGTCATGTCAGTATATCATGATGTCTTTTCTTAATTCAAAGTAACTATCAGGAGAGAATTGAAACAACATTCATCTATGACTATCTCCAAATTAAGGACACCGTATATTTGCTTAGATTAAGGGACAATTATCTCTCCTCCTTTTTTTCCACTCTCCTCGTTCAGATTTAAAGGACATCTACCCCCAAATTGCAACAACATTATGTGCACACCAATTGAGGACAAGAGAGGGAATAATACTAGTGCTGAGAAGGGGGTGATCAAGGTTTTGTTGCTACCACAAAAGAGAAATCCATTGGAAAAAGTAATTAGTTTTGTGAGTGCTCTTCTACGGCCATAAAACTTTATCATAATGAAATTAGACTTTGAGCCATATATAAATTATGAACGATGCACATCGGGGTAATACTTTGAACTCCTTAATACATGGCTCAGCTTTAAAAAATAACTCTTTTATTGGAGGCTTACATTTCCATATGCTGGTCTATATCAAGAAATTGTAAAAAATTTTGGTCAAATTGTAAAATGTTTCATTATATAACTCTTTTATTAGGGGCATACATGTCCATGTGCTTTCTCAAAGAAATTTTAATGTTCTTCTTCCTTGATCTTGATCTTGTGTATAATTTACAATCCAAAACCCAAACTTAAAATCTGATAAGAAATGAACTTGTATTCTTCATGTCCATTGAAAACAGTCCAAACAAAGTAGAACGGTAGGTACATGCTGTATAGCTATAGGTCATGGATTTACACCAAACCACACCCATGGATGAAGAACAGCATGCTAGACATTACTACATTGGATATTCTATTTCTTGGGATTTTTAAACAATTTTAAAAAACTATTGAATCTCATACTGGTAAAATGTGACTAGAGTTAGAATAATTTAACAGCGTGAAGCCAAAATAACATGCTAAAATTCCAATGGCAAATTGGAGATATGATAACCCATAAAATAATGAACTCATGAAGACACTACTGCTACTGTGTGATTCGAGACAACAAGATTGAAAAATTAATAGGTCATCAAGCATTGCATTACTAGGTCCCGGTACATCATGAGTTCTATTTTTGAAGGTTATTGTGTCCTGAAATTACTTTTGCTATTCTACTCTACTGATGCCCGTGATGAGACACGATCTAAGCCCTGGTAATTATTGTTATGATGGTGTGCAACTGTGCATCGACTTATTTCTCCCTCGAAAGGATTATAAGTTTATAACTGCAATTTTCAGATATCAACCAATGTTGGTCATCAAGTTCTACTACCCTTTTCATATATCCAGTACTGGTCATCAGGTACTACTAGAACAGAAGTCCGAGCAATCTGTTTCAAGTGAAGAAATGCAACAAAAATAGAAAGTGGAACCTAACAGAAGAAAGTTTTCAGTGTCGCTCATTGTGCCCTGCCATGCGACGTCAACAACTGCACTTTCCTTGGTCAAATTATGATAGCAAGTGGAACCTAACAGAATGAAAACAAAGGAAATAAGTATTATTTATTATTTTCTAATATGAAAGTTGGTATGATTAAAAAATATATGATAGGCTTGTGATAATGGAAACCGTATGTGCCCCTCCTAATTTTACAGCAAGATTTCAACTATGTATGTTCGGCATTTACAACAAGATTTCAACTTAAAAAAATCAGGTGTATACACCATATTTATCATTATTGTGAGTATGTTTTGGCATTTTGACATTTTAACTATGTGAGAAAGCCATTGTTCAAGCTACAAAAGTATCAATGATTTCAGAATTGTTAAGCTATCTATCAATGTACAGAAGTATTAATGATTTGTACAATCAAATCTATACTAAAACCTAAGCCCTAAATCAAGAAAATGTTAAATCCTATACAATTTCTCAATCGTCAGAAAATCAATGAACCCTGAATCAGCATAAGTGACTCTTCAGGGAAGGAAAAATAGAGATTGACTCTTAGTGACCTTATGGGATGTATTAGTGGCTCAATTCTGATTTTATGGCCTTAAGTCACCGAACTTCTACCACTAGTGGAAAATATGACATCAGTATCGGCACATCAGGGTCAGGTATAGGCAACAAGCGATACTGATTGTCTTTTGAAACGGATAAAATTAAAAGCCGTTACTAAAAGTGACAATTAGGGACGGTCGTTTATAAACGACCGTTACTGATAATGTCTGAACAATCAGTAACAGTCGTTTATAAACGACCGTTACTGATTGTCACTTTTAGTAACAGTTCTTTATATAACCGTTACTAATTGTCCATTGACAATCACGGCAGCACAATATTTATTGGATGACTCAGAGTTACATACGTGCAAATTAATTAATGTATGCCATTGCAAATAATATGAAAAAAAAATACAAAAAAAAATTTCAATTTTTATTGCGGTTTCTATAGCCAAATTATACTTACAATTTTTATCGGTTAGATTGAGACCGTTAGATCATCATTGCGCACGAATATTAAATAAATATGTGCATCACCTAGGGTTAGATTTAAAGAGAAATATTGTGTCACCTCAGAGTATAAGGACTCCCTACCCACATCTATTCAAAAGGAATAAATCAAGACCGTTCTTCACTTATCGGATGGCATGGAAGCTTGATATTTTCACATCACCTAATGCATGTACAACAGTACATATGAAAAAAAATTCAAATTTTAATTTTAATTTTTTTTACATCTTATATGGCCAAATAATACTTGTACATGTAATTTTTATAAACTTTCATCATTATATGCCCCTTCAAATTTAGAAAACATTTTCGGACCGTTCATTTTCAAATGGGAAATCAACAGTCGATCTGTAGTGAAATCATTCCAAATTTGTTTTAAAATGATCAAGAGAGAACATTGAACGTAACCAACATAAAAGTTCAAAATAATTATTATGTATGAGTTTCGATCCAACACGAAGTATTTATGGCCATACAATGCTTCAATTTTCGATCAACTAGATGGATAGGTAAGTAAAAACAAATTTTGATCAAACTTGGGCGCAACACAATAAATGCAGTGCTCTTTAATTTAAACGATTTCGATCGACTAACGGACGATATATTCCCGTATATCTTCAATAACTCACCAAGCAAGAGTTTATGTTTCATGTTCATGCATCGGAGATGTGAGTCACATATGCAACATGCATGTAATGCTATATAACTTAATGTGTCAAAATCATTTAATTAAGCAATAAACATGTCATGACATTAATTATTACATAAATTTCATTAATATAATTTCCAATACAAAATATATTCTGCAATTAAAGACGTATATTGATGTTAATTGACTAAATTTCACTATATATTTTTGCAAATATTGACACATGTTGAAGTGACAAATTATGATAAAATTCTATAAAATTAATAATTACAAGTATGATTTAGTCATAGAAACCGTAAAAAAACTGAAAATTTGTTTTTAATTTGTTTTTATATTATTTGTTGTACTTTTAATTTTTATTTGACTTTACAAATTTGACTTTATAAAAGGTCACACAACTTATTTTATTTTATCAAGTATAATTTTTTTAGAAAACATTAAGAATTTAGAAAACCTTCAAGTATAATATACATATGTAAATCACAAAAATATTTTGTTTCACTTTTAATTTTATTTTGAATTAAATAATAATATTTTGTTTCACTTTCACATATGTAAATCTCAATTATTTAAATAATAATAAGAAATATTTATCAAATAAAAATATTTCCCAAACTTTGATTTTATACAAATTTTACTGTGAATAACTTAATTTTTCTAAAATTAAATATTTAAATTCAATCTTACTTAAATTTTTGCTCCTCAATTTTCATTTCTCTAGCCTTAACACTGGAAGTAAATTTGCTGCGATTCCAATGGATTGCATGAACCTTGCGATTGTAATCTCAACCATTCATTTATTATAATTCACGCATCTCAGAAGAAACTACTTTTTTACACGAATCTCAAAATATATAAACAGTTGAAGATTGAAAACTCAGATCCTGCAATCTATTAGAATCGCAACAGATCCTCAGCACCTCTCTCTCTCTGATATTTCGTCCCCCGCCTGTCAATTTTCACTTCTCCCTCTAATATTTATTTCCCCGCCACTCCCCCCAAACCCTACATCCCCCGCTAATTTCATATCCCTCCCAAAATTTCCCTCTCATATTTTCGTTACAAAATTTTCATTCCCTCCTCAGACCTTAAACCCTTATAGTGTTCTACAAACGGGCAGGGCAGGGCAGGACGGGCAAAGCCCGTGCACGGGCACGGGCGTCACGGGCACAACGGGCCGGGCATCACGGGCAAAATTTTCTAAAATTCTGCCCTGCCCGTTTAATGCCCGTGCCCGTCACGGGCGCGGGGGCAGGATGGGCAGGGCAAATTTTTTTTTTTTTTTCGGTTTTTTTTTTTCTGTTTTTTTTTTCGGTTTTTTTTTCTGTTTTTTTTTCTATTTTTTTTCTGTTTTTTTTTTATAAATCCAAATTACTAAAAAATATTTTTCATTATAAAAAAATTCAATTAAGACACTAAAAATCTTAAACTTAATTTTTGAGGCCCTAAACAATGTTTTTTGGCGATTCTGAATTTTCCGGATACCCAGGGTCAACACCAGGATGACGGTCACCACCGTCTCCTCCTTCCCTTTCCGAATTGGGGTCATACGCACAAATCCGACTTTCCTAGCAAAAGTTATGGCTGTTTAAAGTTTAAAAAAAAACGATGTTTCTGACCCTTGATCCATTTCATTTTTGAAAGTTATGGCCGTTTTATTTTTTCTAATAACATACAATGAAATATTTTACTTTTTCTTACAGCCGCGAAAAACCTAATATGAAAAATATTGATCCGGATTATTTGTTTCAGTCCTTCTAATAAACTAAATTATATATTTTTCTATCTAAGAAACATATCAAAAATTTCTAAAACTTTAATCGCTTTTCCAACTCTACAATCGAAGACACACATAAACTAATCTAGATACAAAATACAAAATAACAATAAATAATAGAAAAAAAAATTAATTACTTAAATATTCGCAACTAATTTTAAATCCGTGTTCTCTCAATGGACATTAAATTGTTCACTAGATCAAAGATTAGTTATCCATATATATATATATAGTATGGCTAAATTGCTACCGGTAGCACTTCGACCGAAGTGCTACCGGAGTTATATTTTAGTATTTTGATGTTCAAACAACAAATCCAAACTGTTAGATGTTCAATCTATATTAAAATGTGTTTTAGACCAAATTTAAAAAAAATAGATTAAACAAAAATTTAGATGTTCAATTTAGATGTTCAATCCAAATGTGATCAATCTATAACAAAAATTAGACTAAAAAAATAGATTAAACAAAAAATAACAAAAAAATTCTAATTCATAATTACTTTTTGATTAAAATATTGCTCTCCGTATATAAGAGATTGTAATATTTTTAAAACATTTTAAATTGAAAATATTCCATTTTTATTTTAAAGAATAATTTAAAATTTTGATTAAACTAAAAGTATCCTTAACAAATATTTATAACTGATAAGTTTTTGATATAGTGATCAAAGCAATATATACTCTTCATATATATTCTATAACATGTCATAAATTTTTTAAAAATATTTTAAATTGAAAATATTCCATCTTTATTTTAAAGGATAATTTCAATGTCTTAGTCTGTTCCGATCTCATTGATTATTCTGAATCGATTATTTAATATGAATCATTTCTATACGCACATGATCAAAGCCAACATAAGCCTTTCCTATGTGTCAGAAGTTATAGAAATTAAATTCTAATCAGATTTCTACAGTTTGGGGGGCAAAAAAATTTGAATTTTGAATTTTAGAGAAAAAAAAAAATCTGTCACGGGCTCACGGGTAGGGCCACGGGCACGGGCACGGGCACGGGCGACGGGCACGGCGGGCCGGGTACTCACGGGCATTTTTCCAAAAAAACGGGTCCGGCCCGTTTAACGCCCGTGCCCGTGTGCCCGTGGATGCCCGTGGCACGGGCACGGGCAGGTCGGGCCCCCGGGGGCAAAATTAGAACACTAAACCCTTACTCGATCCCCAGCCCAACCATTTCCTCTCAGGAACCCAATTAGCCGCTCCCCGCACCCCACTTCTTCTATTCCTAATTTTTTTTTTCTTTGTTGTTGTTCAAACCCTCGTCAAAACCTACTCCACTTCCTTCTCCACCCTCATCAAAACTGCGATTTGAAATTTGACAGCCAGGTTTGGTGCCAAGGCTTTGTCGACACAGCCTTCTCCACCTTCGTCAAAACTGTGATTTGAGAGCACTTACGGTAAATCTGCCTAAACCCTTTTGTTTTTTTCCTTGTCTCTGATGCTCGTGGTGACACGAGAGTTGAGCCTTATTGTTTTAAACCACATAATTGCTTGCTGATTTTTTTATCGCGCTCGTTTACGATTTTTGTTGTGCTCATGTGAACCACTTGATTAATGAAAAATTGGGGAAATATGAAATTCTTAGGCTGATAGTCGATCACTATCTGAAATTCTTAGTAGCAAAGGAAAGAGCGTATTGATTTGGGAATTGGAAATTAGGCAATCTTAGCTAGCTTCATTTTGGATTTTGCTTTCTCAAAGCAGGTTTTCTGTGTTTGGAGGAATGCTGGTAAAGTTTCAGTGACCTCCCTTTCACTCTCTATTTATTTCTGTCCCTCTTGCAAGTCAAGAGGCAACTCCGATGGCTGCTGGCCAGGTGCAGACGTTCCCCGAGTGGTTAGGCGAAGCGAGATGCAGGCGTGTGGGGGCTAGGCAAAAGCGTCGGTGCTGATGAGGTGTAGGATTGGACAGCTGGTGTGGCGTGCTTAGGCGAAAGGGAGCTCAGGTGCCTTGCTTGAATTTTGTTTACCTTAAATTTCATTTATTTCCTCCTAATGTTTAGTAGATTTATCATCTATGAGCTTAATTTTGCTCCTATATATTGTTGTCTTCACCTTCTCTCATTGTGGTTTGCCAAGTTATCATCTACATGAGTTCTAATTTATTTTTCTTACTATGCTTTCTGCCATGTCTTGCTGACAAATTTGGGGACAATGTTTGGAGGCTTGTATCAGTACCAGCACCATACCATATTGGTACACATCGTTAAGAATGCAATGTTCTAATTAGAATTTTTGTTGTCTCCCATTTCATAATTGAGTGACATTATTTCTGTTGAAAATAAGAATGGATCTAAGCCATTCATCTTTGATCAAATAGACTAGGAGTAGTTGAATAGTAAATGAGATGTACAGTAAACCGTAGCACTGTAGCATTCCAACGGTAAAATATAGAACCATTGGAACCTTTAGTATAAATAGAAATTAGGAACTTTGTAAAAACATAACAGCAATAATAATCTTGCTTCCAATAAATATAATCTCTCTCTCATAAATTCAACATGGTATCAGAGCGATTCTGAGAATTTGATAACAATACCCAATAATCCGATAAAACTCCAAGCTTCCGATATACCGAAAAATCTGATAGTCAGAAATTTCAGAAATATTCTGCTCTCTATTGATAACCTGATAAACCAATAACCAATAACCAATAACCAAATATCAATACTGAAATCTCGAGATCTATACCAGAAAGATTCCATCGAATATCAAAAATCAACATACCAGAAGCCTCTACAAATTGTTTTTAGAGCTATCGGCCCAAATCAGAAGCATTTGTTTGTTTCCAAATCAAAATCGAAAAAACCCAAATCACATAATAGTAAATCATCTATTTTCGTTTTAAAAGAGGGAAGGAAACCAACCTATCCGATAACCTCTCATCTCTTACATCATGATCCAAAGAAATACTCCAAACCAAAGCTTCGGTCCGGGTCAAAACCCTAACCTCAAGACAAAATCTGAAAAATGCTCCAATTGCAAAATAGGGAACCACACCCGTGACGATTGTTGGTTTCTCCATTCTCATCTCCGACCTAAGTGGTGGAAGGTGGCAGAGAAGAGAAATGATCGGACCGAAAGAGAGAATGGTGGAGAGGTGGAGGAAAGAAAAGAGGGGGAGCAGCGTGGTTCTCTGGAAAAAGAAAGAGAAAATGGGTTTAATAACCCACACATGACCTCTCCATTCAGTCATAAAATGGAGGCGTCCAGTTATTTCGCTGGTGGGTCAAGTGGGTCGGCTGATCAAATGGAAACACTTCTCCAACAACTCTATGTGCTGCTTGCTAATCAAAATAAAATTTCAAGCTCATGTGGTATTGTATCTTATCCTAAAAATTTTAATTTGTTTGACCAAATAATTCTTGATAGTGGTGCAACCGATCATGTGTTCGGAAATGAAAATTTCTTTACCAATATGAAATTGTCCGAAAATAACCAATATGTGGTAGTTGCAAATGGTATGAAGGAAAAAATAAATTGTGTAGGTGAAATTATTTTGTGCAACAAAAAAATTAGTAATGTTTTATTTTTAAAAAAATTTCCTCTAAACCTACTATCGATAAGACAATTTACACGAGATTTTAATTGTATTGCAATTTTTTCTTCAAAAAATGTTATATTTCAAGAACGGGAAATTAGAAATAAGATTTGTGAAGGATTTCTTGAAAATGGACATTACTTTTTAGATCAAAAATCATTTTTTTGTGCTATTACAAAATCTATAAATTGTGATATTTGGCCTAAGAGACTTGGGCATCCTTCTGACAAAATTTTAAATAGTGTTTTAGATTTTCCAAATTCTAATTGTATTAATTGCAATATATGTAAGTTGGCAAAATAAACAAGACTTCCATTCTCACTTTCTAATAGTAGAAGTGAAGCCCCGTTTAATTTGATTCACTCCGATGTATGGGGTCCGGCCCCAATTAATTCGTATAATGGGTTTAAATATTTTGTTATATTCATTGATGATTTTTCTAAAGCTATATGGTTATATTTACTTAAATCAAAAGATGAAGTATTTAATTATTTTCGAGAATTTCTATGCCTTGTAGAAACTCAATTCAATGCTAAACTTAAAATTTTTAGGTCGGATAATGGAACGGAATTTGTAAATAAAAATTTCACAACTCTTTTTAAAGAAAAATGAATTATACACCAAACTACATGCATAAACACTTCACAACAAAATGGAGTGTCCGAAAGGAAAAATAGACATTTATTAGAAATGACACGTGCATTATTATTTCAAAATAATGTTCCGAAAATATATTGGTCGGATGCCATCATTTGTGCTACACATCAAATTAATAGGCTACCGAGTATTACCTTAAAAAATAAAAGTCCAACCGAAATTTAATATCAAGAAAAAAAGAATCTTGATTATTTAAGAGTCTTTGGTTGCGTATGTTTTGTTAAAATTAAACGAAATGATAAGTTAGATTTTGTTTCCACAAAAGCTATTTTTTGGGGTATTCATGCACAAAAAAAGGGATATAAATGTTATGATCCAATAAATAAAAAGATATTTATATCTAGAGATGTAATATTTAATGAAGATGAACCATATTTTCAAAGGAATAAGATTGCCAAAGATACACATGATAATAATCAAATAAGATTGGAAATGTCTCATTTGTATGACCTAGATTTTATACCGAATAGGGATAATGAAATTGAGACGGATATTTATGAAGATGAAATAAATGATGATGATACTAATACTAATAATAATAATAATAATAATAACAACAACAACAACAACAACAATAATGATGATGATAATAATGATAGCCATGATAATAATAACAATACTAGTAATTGTAATGATACTAATAATGAAGAGGAAGAAACCACCATTATAAGAAGAACCTCAAGGGTACCAATACCATCTACTAGACTCCGAGATTACATAACCTATACGGTGCAATACCCTATACAAAACTTTGTATCATATGAAAATATTTCATCCGATTATTATGGATTTCTTACTTCTATTCAAAAGGAAGTAGAACCGAATAGCTATCAAGAGGCAATAATCAATCCGGTATGGTGTAAAGCCATGAAAGAAGAACTAGGTGCCTTAGAAAAAAATGACACGTGGGTAATTGTACAATTACCGAAAACTAAGAAAACCGTAGGGTGTAAATGAGTATACAAAATTAAATACAATAGTGACGGAGCCTTAGAACGGTATAAAGCTAGATTAGTTGCCAAATGATATACTCAAACCTACGGTATTGACTATAATGAAACCTTTGCCCCGGTGGCCAAAATGAATACCGTTAGAACTTTATTTTCTATTGCGGTTAACAATAATTGGAACCTATACCAAATGGACGTAAAAAATGCATTTCTTCAAGGAACACTTGAAGAAGAGGTATATATGACCATACCACCCGGCCATAAATTGGAAAACAAATCTAATCTAGTTTGTAGGTTGAATAAATCAATCTATGGATTAAATCAATCTATGGATTAAAGCAATCTCCTCGAGCATGGTATGGAAAACTTAGCTCATATTTAAATTCATGTAATTTTGAAACTAGTAGTACCGATCACTCGTTGTTTACCAAAAAAGAAGGAAAAAACATTATCCTTGTGTTGGTATATGTAGATGACTTAATAATTACCGGAAATAACCTCAAAGAAATTAGAAAAATAAAATTTCAATTAAAAGAGAAATTTGACATTAAAGATTTAGGATATCTAAAATATTTTCTAGGGATAGAAGTAGTTTTTTCTACCAAATGCCTATTTATTTCACAAAGAAAATATACTTTAGATTTGCTAAGGGAAACCGGTAAACTAGGGTGTAAGCCAATCTCTACACCTATAGATAGTAAGAATAAATTAAATACCGAGGATGGTGAACCGTTAAATGATATAAATCATTTTCAAAGACTTGTAGGTAAATTAATTTATCTCACGGTAACCCGACCAGATATTTCATTTGCGGTTAGTCAAATTAGTAAATTCATACATTCACCTCGAAGACCTCATTTAGAGGCCGCAAATAGAATCTTGAGATACTTAAAGCAAAATCCCGCAAAAGGTATAATCATGAAAAATAATAATTCTAATGTGATATGTGGCTATTCCGATGCAGATTGGGCCGGTAGCTTTGATAGAAAATCTACAACCGGCTTTTGCACATTTGTAGGCGGAAATTTAGTCACATGGAAAAGCAAGAAACAAAGTGTTGTGGCTCGATCGAGTGCGGAAGCGGAATATCGAGCCATGGCATCTACCGCAAGCGAGCTAATATGGATCAAACAACTACTCAAGGATATGGGGGTCAAGTTTGATCAACCAATGAAGATGTATTGCGACAATAACTCAGCTCAACATATTGCATCTAACCCCGTGTTCCATGAAAGAACAAAACACATAGAAGTCGATTGCCATTTTATTAGAGAGAAAGTTCAAGCCAAAGAAATAGAGACACCTTTTGTCAAGAGTGAAGATCAATTAGCGGATATCTTCACCAAGGGATTAGAGTTGAAACAATTCGATAATATTACAAGCAAGCTAGGATTGTACGATATCTACACTCCTAGCTTGAGGGGGAGTGTTGAAAATAAGAATGGATCTAAGCCATTCATCTTTGATCAAATAGACTAGGAGTAGTTGAATAGTAAATGAGATGTACAGTAAACCGTAGCACTGTAGCATTCCAACGGTAAAATATAGAACCATTGGAACCTTTAGTATAAATAGAAATTAGGAACTTTGTAAAAACATAACAGCAATAATAATCTTGCTTCCAATAAATATAATCTCTCTCTCATAAATTCAACAATTTCTGAAATAAGTATTAAGTTTTAAAGTAATCTCATAAATAATTTGAAGTGAAGGGATGTCAAGAAAAATAATTAGTTCTAATGGTTCAGTTCGGATAATCATCATAATTATAGCTTGAATTTTCCTGAGAGGAAGGCTTATGATGCCCAACAGGTCCTTGCAAATAACATCTCTGATTTTCTAGAAGGTATCATTTTTATCTTGCTGTTCTTGTACCAGTATGCCTATTGTTTGTTCTATTACGTGTACCTGGTAATTGTTTTATGTAATTATGAGGGTCACTGCTAAGTGCTTCAGGTCCAAACTGGTGGAAACCGCATAGGGATATGTACTGTTATCAGTATGCCTACAAAAATCAAACAGTATTTGACACAAAATAAGGATATGGCGCACACTGTATAGTTCATTATATCTTGAAAATTTAACTGAAATTCATTTCAGTTATGTTATTTTAGTTGACTATTATGTAATTTTCTTGTTTTCTATTCTAATGCAAAACTCTTATCTTGCCTTGAAGGATGCATGCATTTTTTCTATGACCAAAGATTAAAAAAAGATAAACGTGTATACTGATGCAGGTTCAGAGAATATTGGAGACCAGTGGGTGTAAATGTGGGCAAATATGCATAATGGGCAGGATTAGAGACAAGACAGGTTATATTTTATTACTTATATCTATTACTTTTTCTTTCTTATATTTTGTTAATCTTAATTATTTGTTGATTAAGTGTTAAAAATTATTTTAAACTGCAAAAATCACTCGATCTTGTATGCGGTTCCCAAACAAGGTATGTTCATCTATTACACATTAATTATAATAAAATTTAAACTGTCTACTTAGCTAACTGAAAACTATTCTTTCATGCAGTTCCCACAATGTGTTGCACCCTACTCTGATGAAGCAGTTTTGATGAAATTAGGTGTACGTGGGAGTGTTCATGCATGAGCATTGTAAATGATTGACGGTTATAAGTTATGTAGGAACAAAATTATTTTGGAAGTGTAAGCAATGTCTAATTTTCAATATTGTTTATTTTGTTGAAATTAATATAGTGATTTTGGTATTTGTTGTGCTGAAAATTGTGTGATTTTTGTGAAATTGAAGAAACATTTATTTTTGGGTAAATTTAGGATGTGTTATGAATGAAAAATTAGGCTAGCAAAAATATATGGTAGCTAGCTAAAATATAAAAAAAATCATTACAGATTCAACAATCAAGAATGGTTGTTTAAATAATCGATACTGAAAGTGACTTTCAGTAACGGTCGTTTATTAATGACTGTTACTGAAAGTACTATCAGTAACCACTACAGCAGAATAGTTTTATTGCGACCGGTATCAGCTACCGGTGCTCACGCCGGTAGCTGATAGTTGATTTTTTCCAAAAAAAAAAGAAAAACCCAAATTTGCGGCGACCAAGACTTTCAGCTACCGGCGAAGGCACCGGTAGCTGAAAGTTAATTTTTTTTTTTTTTTTTTTACTCGTCGAAATTATTCTGAGTCACACGAATTTATTTCGCCCCAAAACCCTTCCGCGCGCCAGAGCCACCCCAAATTCGATTTCACCCCAAATTCTCTGTAGCAGATCCAAATTTCGCCCCAAATTATTCGCAGCAGTTCGTCGTGGCCCTGATTCGCGATTCGCCGTTCTCCGCCTAAAATTTCGCCCCAAACCCCTTTTTCTCTGCCGTTTACGATTCGCCCCAACTCGCCCTAAAATTTCACCCCTCAAATTGTCCACAGGTAGATGCAAAGCCTTGATTGACTTCTCTCCCAAGCCTAAGATACAAAGTACAAACACCTCCAGTTATCTCCTCTCCAGTTCGCGGTCTCAGCCTTCTTCTTCTTTATTACCTCCTGTTGCGTTGTACAGCACCGCTGCGGCCATGGCTTCTAAGCTCAATCCACCTGTTACAGTCGAGACTCTCAATCCAAAGGTGTGATCTCTCTCTCTCTCTCTCTCTCTCTCTCTCTCTCTCTCTCTCTCTCTCTCTCTCTCTCTCTCTTAGTTGCTATTTATTTGCAATTGTCAATGGGATATGTCTAGTGAGTAAGTTCGGTTTGTTTTTGCTAATGTTACTGTTAGATCCTCAAGAGAGAAAGATGAGAAGCTGTTTTTTAAAAGCTCAAGTGTCTTTCCAAATAGTTATTATTCTTCAATTTGAATAGTGATATAACTATGTCCCATGGCTTTGGGTTTTAAATTTGAATAAACTGTAAACTCCTTGAATTTGAGATAAACTGATACTCCTAGTTTTGCATAATTCTGTTGATTACTCTTTCAGGTTTTAAAATGTGAATATGCTGTGCGTGGCAAGATTGTCACCCAAGCACAGGTACTTATTAAATTAACTTCTTCACAGCGCTTACAAGAAGAGTTACAGACGCAGCCAGGTTCTCACCCTTTTGATGAGGTGCCTTCCTATATCTCTTGTGAAGTGAAATTACCTACTGACAAATTCTTTTCTGATTATTGCTTTTTGCTTTTTTTTTTTGTGTAGATTCTATATTGTGAAATTACCTACTGACAAATTGTCCATCATGGCCAAAGGTACAAAAGATGCTTGTAGCTTTGCACCTATTCAACTGAATTTTCTTTTTTCTTGTGTAGTCGGTTAATCATGCATGTTTTTTTCAGGGGATGGACTTCACCACTGACAAGTTGAGGTCAAGCGCACTTGCTATGCTCAAAGCAGCCAGATCAGATAGGTAATTTCTTTATAAATTTTTTTGCAATTCCCATTCCAAAATTCTGACATTGTGGTGGTACAAATGAACATTGTGCAGCTGTTTTGGTCCTGCATATGATATATTAATTTTGAGTGTTTTGAATAATGTAAATATAATGTGTGGTTTAAACAGCTGTTGTAGTGTACTTGGCTCCTTCTCAATTGCAGAACCACAATAGATTATATCTGTTGCATAGGTAACATTTTTATTCTTCTTTTTGTTTTTTGTTTTATTGGCTGGTACTGATAAAGTACTAGTCTGATTTTGATTATGTTAATAAAGTACCCTTTTATGTGTAAATGAAAGATAGAAAATGTCTCAATATCAAATTTATTGTCAGATTATGATTCTGTTACTTTTAACAATTTTGTAGGAAATAAAATTTTGTCGTGTTTTCATTGGGGTCTTCTATTATATTGAGCGCCTATTGAGCTTGAGAGGAACAAGATAGACTGGCTCGATCTATTTTATATGTGGTGAAATCCCTTGTTTTCCTCTCTTTTTTTCTATCTTGGCTGAACTCAGAAAACCATTAGTGGCATGGGGGTACTAATGGGAATTGTGTTGATGTTCATACATTAAACCTTATTTATTCAAAGGGGATTAGGAATCTAAATCCAGTTTAATTTTGGACTTGAAGTAATGAAAAGTACTAGATATTAACATTGTTATATTAGTATTTGATGCATAAATATGAAATTGCATCATTTGAGAAATCATTTTATTATAGTTTTTTTTTTTGTTTGAGAGCAATAATAGGTATCATTGGTTGTGTAGGAATATTGCTGCAAGAGTGTGATTTTTCAAAAAGTTTGGAACTTAGCTTGTGTGTAGTTTTTGTTTCACATGTAAACTAATACTTACTTGATATGTACTATTTTTTTGTAATATGGTTCATCTATGTTGTAAATTAATGCTTGGATGTATACCTTTTTGGTTTCATTTTTGTATTATTCTTCCATATGTAAACTAGCATCTACAGAATATTATATAGTTTTGTTTCCATTATATTCTGACAACTTAGTATAACACATCTTAATTAATTATTAATGCCGAAGCAAAGCGAGGCATTTTTTCTAGTTGTATTTAAAGTTTGTTGTAAATAGATCCAATGTGAGATGTTTATATATAAAAGATTTTCTATATAGTTTCTCGATTTTGTATTTAAATTTGTTAAAGGACTTTGTAAATAGATTCAATATTTGAGTATCAGCAAAAATAACTATCAGCGACCGTTTTTGTGGTCGCAGATACATGTTTTTCTGATGTCAGCAAAAAATTAGCAACCAAAAAAAAATGGTCGCAGAAACATTATCAGCGACCGGGTGACGTCATTCAGCGACCGGTGACGTCATCGGAAAAGCATCAGCGACGATAGTATCAGCTACCGGTCTATCAGCGACCGGAATATGGCATCAGCTACCGGAATGAGTATCAGCTATAGGCGCTTTTAGCATCAGCTACCGGAATGAGTATCAGCTATAGGCGCTTTTAGCATCAGCTACCGAAATTCCGGTAGCTGATGCTTGGTTCTGCTGTAGTGAACGGTCGTTTAAATAACCGACACTGAAAGTGACTTTCAGTAATGGTCGTTTATAAACAACCGTTACTGATAGTACTTTCAGTAACGGTCATTAATAAACGACCGTTACTGAAAGTCACTTTCAGTAGCGGTTATTTAAATGACCGTTACTGATTGTTGAATCTGTAACGGTTATTTAACCGTTCCTGATTATCAGTACTATCAGTATCGCCTGGGTCAGTATCGCCTCTAAGTCCGTCCCTGATATGCATAAACAACCGTCACTGATACCTATTTTTCCACTAGTGTACATATTTATCATCAGGTCACTATGATTTTGTTGCAATTCTTCACTCCAACATACAAAAAAAAAAACTTAATTGGTAAAAGGCTATAGATAAGGGAACAAAATTTAGTTTACATGTGAAGGTAACATAAGAAAAATTCTTACAAACTATAAGCCAGGATATATTAGAGCAAGTAAAAAACTGGAAAGAAATATAACTTTTCTATTGCTTCGCAAAAGAGGAGAAGCTAAAACGTGAATCAGGTGAAAGAAACCTAATTTAAACCTAGTTTGAACCCTAATATATGGTCTTAAACCAGTTGAATGAAACAACTTAACCGAATAGGCTCAAAATATGCTGACCAGTGTCTTAGATCGTGCCCTGTTGCTTGAGAGAGGTGGCGACTAAGAGAGGCAGCGACTGAGAAGGCCACGATTGAGAGGGGAGGGTCCTCGATTGAGAGGAGATGTGCCGTGATTGAGTGGGGAGGGTTTAGGGTAGTTGGATCTGGTTCAGAGGAAAGGAGGTGGGGTGGTGACGATTGCCATGCTTCCAAGGAAGAGATGCTTAGTGGGGGTAAGCTATTACACAGACTCACAGAGTGGGTTTAGTTGGCCAGGATTTTTGAAAATTATCCCAAGTCCGAGAGTTGCATCCTTCTCTAGGTATTTCATTTTCTTTGCACCTACCAAATATCTGGACTCGTATCCTATGCGGAGATTTTCCCTGCTGCATTGTGCGGTTCTTTTAATCTGGACTGTTCGTTTTGATCGGACGGTCCAGATTTAATCTCCAGCCGGTGAGTGCGAGATTTGATAGAGGGGGCAGTATTAATTTTGCTTTGAGATTCGTGCCTTGATCTTATTTGATCCGTCCGATCAAAACGAACAGTTCAGATTAAAAGAACCGCACATCTCCGCAGGTAAAAACTCCGCAGAGGATGCCATTTCCCAAATATCTAACATTATCTGAGGTAAGGTTATATAATTGTTTAGATCGGGGCCGTAAGATTAGAGTGAGCACGATTATTAATGAATCCCGTGATTGCATGATGGTCGGATATAATCATAAATATTATGTTACCACAGAGAGAACAACCTCCAGCGAATAATATATTAATGGACATATCCATTAGTGAATCATAACTCTTTATCTCCTATCGGACGATTCACATATGTAATTGATGAAATTTGATGAATTTTGTACAGCAAATAATAGGAATAAATTTCCTAAATTACCTTTTTTTAAACATTTACATACCATGTGAACAAATAATGTTTGAAACGGTCAGCTCCATGTAATTGCAACATTAAATGCTTTATAAAATTATGGGAATAATTGCGGACCATTCATTTTGACGTGAACAATCAACGGTGGATCCGCGATGAAATTATCTCAAATTAGTTTCAAAACGATCAAGGGCAAACATTGAACGTAACCAAACCAAAAAAATTGCATTTTTCGTATGCCGAGGCATCGATCCAACGCGAAGAGCTTGTGGCCATAGGATGTATGTATATTACGTGACCTTGATGGATGAGTAAATGAACGTAAAATTTATTTAAATTTCAATATAAGAATTATAATGTGAAATTCCTCAAATTTAACGGTTTCGATCGACCATCGGACTCCGTATACGGGTGAGTCTTCATTATGTCAGACTTCGAGAGTTCATGTGCTATGGTCAACATTGAAGCGATGAGCTATGGATGCAACATTTATGTTATGATATCAATATATGTATATTTCTGAAAAAATTAGTAATTCATAAACATGTTTTTTCATTCATTATCGCGTTAATTAAATCTAATATCATTTGCATAAAATATTTGTTTAAATTATTTCACTAATCATATAATTTACTAAATTAGCATTTGTAAAAAATAGCATTAAGTCATTCTAATATGTTAAAATAAACAATTTTATAAAATATTAAAATACATACAATATTAAATCTGTCACAATTTTCATTATTATCTACCTTTAACCATAATAAAGTAATTATTTTAGTTCCCCCCTATTCAAATGCAATTATGTGCTATATACATATTTTTAAGGGATTTATTAACAGAGCTTATTTGAATGAAAGAAGTTCTCATCATATCACATCACAAGAGCTTCAAAAGGCTGAGGAGAACTGCACGAAGAACAAATTACTCTGTCAAATTGACAGCTTTCTTTTCAATTTTGGCTAGATAAATTTACAAAGCAGAATTATATCCATGAAGCGCTCAAATAGGCTCCTTCTCTATATAGATATCACACTGAGAGAAGAATAAACTGCTCTGTTATATTAACCTTAAAAACTTCGCTTCCCCCCCAAACGTAAGAATTCGCATCCTCTGAGTATCTCAGACCTTGAGTGTTTTTTTTGGAAAATCTCAACCGTTCAAGTACGGTATGCATGAATCTCAAAGCACAAATAATACTGGCCCCATGCTCTATCCCCAAATAGGCACCGTACACGTCAGTCACACAAAAATGGAGATATCTCAGAGGATACGCACTCTGCAATAATTCGTATCCGCTGCAAATGCAACAGGTTTCCAAATTCGTATCCGCTGCAACGACGGATCGTGTATTAAAAGATCTGCACCATGTTTTCAAATTTGCACTAATATTGAAGGACCAAATGCTTATTTTGGTGGAGACCCGGCTGGCTCAGATCATCATCAAACGGTGGAGATGCGTTGAACTGATCCCCGCCTATTCTTAGTAAATGTAGAAGATGCATGCGCCAAATTTTCGCCCCAATGTCACCAGCTTCCCCCCCAATCTTTCGTCTCTGGACTTACCCATTTTTCATTTTTTGAAATCCCACTCTAAAGATCCCTCCTCCCTCCCTATCTCCACACAATAGCGCCAAAACCCTAAAATTTTCACTTTTCCCTCCCTCAATTCCCTCCCTCCGAAATTTCAATTCCTCTCTTGCTGCTCTCCAAGAGTATTTCCCACACTTTAGATGGGGCCAGTTCAGGCGAGGCGGTAGGCGGCTCAGGTAGGGCCGGTTCAGGCGATCGCTGGCCAGATGCGGACGTGCAATGTGTGGTCAGGCGAGGCGAGATTCCTTCTCAGAGGAAAGTGAGGTTCTCTGGCAAGGTACCTTCTCTAGTGGTTGTGTGTTCTCTCTCTTGGTGATCTCCGCTAGTGATAAATTTTGTGCCTGATAAATACTTCTCACATTTAGTCACTTTCTTTTAGTCGTACAACTCAGGTTTGTGGTTTTATGCAACTACAACCCTCTGGATTTGTCCAATTTTATTACTTTTAGTGCGATTTGGCTTTTTTGTATAGTAGCTTATGATTTAGTATTCCTTCTAAGTTTTGATTTGAGTTGTTCGATCCTGTTGTATTATGAATTGTAAAACAACTCAGTGATAATAATAAGCCAATTTCAGTTTTATTAGGGTGGACTTACATCACAAAATCTTAGCTAAACTAGGTCAAGCTGCTGCCCAATTGGTCAATTTGGGATAAATAATTATTGCTTTGGCGAAGCACTAATATCTTTGTACCATATCAGTGTTGAATGTTGATGGACGTCAACATAACAAATAGACAAAAAATTACATCTAGAAATTGATGTTTCATTATTTCTCCAAATTGTGAAAGGTACTTGTCTATTTATGTTTTCAATCTATTTTTTTTTCATGATTTCTTTATAGGATATAATGGCTATACAGCTGTAGCTTTTTGCTGCTGCTTGCTAAGCGTAAATACAAATGTTAACTAATCTGGTAATATCTAAGGGATGTTGAAATTTCTGAATATAAGTATAGTTAATTCAAGTTTCTTGTCTTATTAGAAGTCTATCTTTTGATTAAAATTAGTCCCATATAGACTTTTGTCATGAAATTCATTCCTATATACAGACCCATTCTCTAAATGTCTCCCATTTATAATAGTAAACACAATTCAAAACTGCACAACAAACAAATCTATCTGACTGATATGGATGATATTTTCTTTAGTAGATTATGCTGTCAACCGATTTACAAGAATTCTCGAGCAACACTTTGTTTCTGTAAGCACAAAGGTAATCAAAAGCCAGAGTGCCAATAAATTTCAATGATCACTCTTTCTTTTTCATATTGAGTGCCAATAAATTTTATATTTGTGTTGAATACAAAATAAGGAAGGTATTTGTTTGGTGTACAGCTTCATGTTGTTACTTTGGATAAGAATGCTGATTGGTCTGTTTTAAAGCCAGAGTTGTTTCTTGGTGATGCCATCTCTGATTTGCCACCGGTTAGTACACATTTTTATTTCTATAGCCCGATTTAATTCAATACAATTTGTAATTTCTTTTTTAATTATCATTAGGTACCAATAATGAACATAGGGAAGAGATTTCTTATGGAGAAGCATGCTAGACTGAATTCGTGCAGTATATCTGCTTGTCCCGGAAAGGTAATGGGAATATTTAAATATGACTATTTTACTCTCATTTCTCAGAAAATTGTTGACAGCTTGACTATTTTAGTTTAAAAAGTTTGTGCAATCTCAATATATCTTGTTCAGGCAAAAATTATAATTAAACCCAGAAAAAAAACTATTGGTAGGTGCATTTTCTGTCAAGTGCTTGTATATATTAGTTGGTCTAACTCTTTTTTTGCTTATTATTCATAAAATTTAAAATTTGTATCAAGTGGTTATATAAATGTACTTTTTTTTGTACAATCTTGAAACAATGCTTGAAAAATTCAAATATCTAATAATCAACAATACTCCACTCTCCGAAACAAACTAACTCAGTTTCTTATTTTTACAGCAGTGAGAACAACACAGCAAGATAAAAGGAAGAGTAACTGCATTGTTCTTGTAAAAACATTTTTGCAAATTTAGTAAATTCTAAATATTATGTTGTTAGTGTCTTGAATTAGGGCAATCTACCTTCATACTGAACTAGACCTTCTGGTGTCAAAAAGTGCAATTTTTGATGAATTTACAAGTCCTAACATATTATCAAACTATCATTATATTGTGAATCTAAAGAGAAATTTTGTGTACTTAATTCAATGCTTAGGGTCAAGCTCTTTTTCCTCAACCAACTCAGGCAGTAGCTTCACAGTTGCAAAATTCCTAAGTAAGGAGTTCAACATAACTTATACATAATTCTGAATGCTCATGGTACAAAATTTCTGAATTTTGAGGGGGGGAAGTAAAATAATTTATTAATAGCACTAACATGTTGTTTCTTTTCTATGTGATACAAATAGGATAATGATTCTCCTATACAGTAAAATCTTGGATTCCAAGCACTCTTAAGTCAAGCTAATGTGGGATTAGATGACGTACACACAAATGAAGTTGCAATGGGCCAATGGCGCGGGCATTCTGCCTACAATGGGAACCATCCCTTGTAGTGCATAAAGAGTGCACCTTTTAGGGCTTATTATTAGAATAGCAATTCTAACAAATGAACGAACTTGGGGTAAGTTATCTTGTGAATTTTGGGTAATTAGGGGTCTTTCATTTTGTATATGGTTACAACGGCAATATGGTATATTTTGGTTAACCGGTGTGCATATTTTGGTATAATTTGAAATGCAAGTGCATTCCTTTCAATGTATGAACACTATATATGTTATGTTAATGCTTATTAAATGTAAAATGCTTTCCTTATATCTCATTAAAAATATGTTTTTGTTTATGTTTCAATGGGTATTAGTGGAAAATGTAATATAGTACCTGGTTGGTACCTGGAGGATTGTACCTAATTGGTACAGGCAAGATTGTAGATGAGAGTGTAAATGTCCAATGTCATTCAAGTTATTTCCGTGGGTATATCCACGGAAAAACGAATACAATTTGCTTTTGGAAATGCTACACACACTGCCCTTGGAAATGCTACGGTGGGACCACAGATGTTGCTCTTGGAAATACTACTGTGGGACCCACACATGTTGCCCTTGGAAATAACACGGTGGGTCCTACATATGTTGCCCTTGGAAATACTACAGTGGGTCCGACATGTGCTGCCCTTGGAAATAACCTGTTGGGATCCACATGTGCTACCCTCATAAATAATACAGTGGGACCCATACACATTGCCCTTGGAAATAATGAGCTCATGGGCCGGATGTCAAAGTATTTCTGATGGTAGTACTTCTGAGGGTAAGCTCACGAAAAAAGTCAGAAAATAGTTTTTCCAATAGTAGTTGATGGAAAAAGTCAGGGAAAATGGTATTTCCATCGAGGCTATTTTTGACGGTAGTATTTCTGAGGGTGACCCACAGAAATGACGATTTCAGGACTTGTTCCAAGGGTACGCCGATGGAAAAAGCCATAATTTGACCCACGGAAAAAGTGCGAATTCTAGTAGTGAGCACTGGTCATTCGTAAAACTAAAGTCTAACTTGGTACATGGTGAGAACATGTTTCAAATGTACTCCAAGACAAAGCTAAACAATTACAATATGGTCCTTCTGTTGAGAATGAATAACAAGTTAGACCCGTTTTAGGCTTAGACCCGTTTAGAATTAAATAGAGCTACTAACTTTTTTATTTTGTTTATAGAGTATAGGCACCTGTTAGAAGCATATACAGCTGTTATTTCCAACAGCTATATTTTTTTCCTTTTAGCCTATAAAAGGCCCAATACTGTACAATAAAAAACAAGAATGAAATATAATTTTCTCTCGTACAAACATCTCTATCTCTAAACTCAGAAAATTAACATGTATCAGAGCTGTAGTTCAGATCTTAACTCAAAAACAGAAAAATTCGCAACAGCACCAGCAGCTGTAAAATCAGAGAAAGAAGACAGTACCAGTAGCTGTCAAAGAAGGGACAATTGCAAACAGCACCAGCAGCTGTCGAAATGTCGCAAAATCAAGAAAAGCTCATCGGGGTGATGCTAAATGGAAAAAATTACCACGTATGGGCAAGACAAGTTGTCTTTTCCTTAAGTGGCCGAGAAAAGAGCGATCATATCGACTCGGAGGACAAGGCCCCCAAACAGTCAGTCCCTCCCACTGAACTAGAAAAAAGGGCATTAGCAAGATGGAAAGTAAGTGATCATACGGTGATTACGTGGTTACTAGCAACAATGGAACCACAGGTATCTGACTTACTTTCTTACAAAAATACGGCACTAGAAATTTGGCAAAGAGCCGAAAAATTATATGGTCACAAGAAAAACTATGCCCATATTTATCAAATACAACGAGAAATGCAACAAGCAAAACAACAGCAGGGCCAACCAGCCATGAATCTATTTGGATTTCTCCAAAAGAAAAAAGATGAAATTAGAGTTTATCGACCTCCTACCACTGACCTTGCTGAGATTCATAAAAGAGAAGAACAGGATGACGTTTTTCGGTTCCTCTCTAGTCTCGATTCATCATATGAGGCGGTGAGATCACAGATTCTTCTCATGGCCGAACTTCCATCTCCGGATGAAGTGGCCTCCATGATACAAGGAGAAGAAACGAGAAGAGAGGTAATGGGGTCACAACCAACTGAAAACCCATAATCGAAAGCATTTATGGCTGCCGGCTCTAGACCGAACTCTAACCCTAGTTATCGGGTGGAGACGAAAAGAGATCAAACCGTCAAATGTGAGCATTGTAGAAGAGAAGGGCATCACAAGGAGGAGTGTTGGTTCCTCCATCCCCATCTCCGACCAAAATGGCACAAAAAAAGGGGCGGCGCTGGTGGAGATCGAAGAGGGGGAGCAGGAGCCGCTAGTGCTGCACAAAAGAAAAAAAGTTTTGTGGTGGAGACTGAATCCCCTCTGGTTCACGTGAGAAGAGAGTCAAGAGACCATTCTCCAGAAAAGAAATCAAATGGACCCCCTCCTTCGGATCCTATGTGGCAGCTATTCCAACAGTTTACTAATATGATGAGTCAGAAACAAGAAAATGCAAGAAAGACCTCTGGTATGATTTGTGTCTCTAATTTATCTTTCACTCCAAAAAATTCTAGATGGATATTGGATTCGGGTGCAACTGACCATATAACCGGTAATATAAATTTATTAACTTCATTTAAAAAATACAAATCCAAACAATTTGTTACGGTTGCAAATGGTGACAAAATGGAAATTCTTGGAGAAGGTTCAATAAATATTTTCTAAAAAATAATCCAAAGTGTCTTGTATATTAAAGATTGCTCATCAAATCTATTATCCATTAGTAAAATCACAAATGAGTTTAATTGTGAGCTCATTTTTTTGACACAAAATGTGATTTTTCAGGATCGGATAACCAAGATTATGATTGGTGAATGATTTCTAGAACATGGGCTTTATATTTTAAAAGAAGAAAAAATCAACCTCAACATAACCAAAAATGAAGAATTAAGCTTACTTTGGCATAGAAGAATTGGGCATCCTTCCGACAAAATTTTAAAGAGTATTTTTAATTTTTCAAAATTAGACAATAGTAGTTGTGAGACATGTAAGCTAGAGAAACACACTAGGTTACCATTTAATTTATCAAGTTGTAAAAGTAAACAACTTTTTGATTTGGTCCATTCAGATGTATGAGGTCCTGCCCCAATTAACTCTTATAATGGATACAAATATTTTGTTATCTTTATTGATAATTTTTCTAAAATAACTTGATTATATTTATTAAGAAATAAAAGTGAAGTGTTCTCAAAATTTCTAGATTTTCATAACTTCATAGAAAATCAATATGAAGCAAAAATCAAAACTTTTAGATCCGATAACGGAACGGAATTTGTAAATAAAAAATTTTCAAACTTATTTAAAGAAAAAAGAATTTTACATCAAACAACATGCATTTATACACCTCAACAAAATGGTGTTTCCGAAAGAAAAAATAAACACCTGCTTGAAATGACTCCTGTACTTTTATTTCAAAACAATGTACCAAAAACTTATTAGTCGGATACCGTTCTTACTGCAACATATTTAATAAATAGATTGCCAAGTGCTAATTTGGATTACAAGAGCCCATTAGAAATTCTTTATCATAGAACACTTAATATTGAGCATCTAAAAATATTTGGTTGTACATGTTATGTACACAAAAATAAACAAGATAAATTAGATTATACCTCAATTAAGGCCATTTTCTTGGGTTATTCATCACAAAAAAAAGGGATATAAATGCTGTGATCCCAAAGAAAAAAGGTTATACATTTCTAGGGATGTAACTTTTTTAGAAAATGAGCCATATTACAAAGAAAAAATCAATGAGGAAGGTATTAGAGAATACTTCAAGGAAATTATATTACCTCAATACAATCCATCAAGAGAAGAGGAAAGATTGATAGAAAATGAGGTAGCAAACGAAAATGAAAATGAAAGTGAAAGTGAAAATGAAAATGAAGAGGAAATAGAAGAAATTTCCTCAAATAATGGAGATCAAAATATGGAAGAAATACCATTGAGAAGATCGATTCGAGCAAGACAACCTTCAACAAGGCTAAGAGATTGTATAACCTATAAGGTACATTATCCTATTCAAAATGTTATTACATATGGTAATATCTCTTCTAACTATAAAGTTTTTTTGACCTCAATTGCAAAAAAACAAGAGCCAAACAATTATGAGGAAGCCATAAAAAATTCTACATGGACCAAAGCCATGAAAGAAGAGTTAAAAGCTCTTGAAAAAAATAAAACTTGGGTCATTATGCAATTGCCAAAAGGAAAAAAACCGGTAGGTTGTAAATGGATATATAAAATTAAGTATAATTCGGATGGTACCGTAGAACGGTACAAAGCTCGCTTAGTTGCGAAATGGTATACTCAAACTTATGGTGTAGACTATTATGAGACCTTTGCACCCATGGCAAAAATGAATACAGTGAGAATATTATTTTCCATTGCGGTTAACCAAAATTAGAAATTATACCAAATGGATGTCAAAAATGCCTTTCTTCAAGGAACACTTGAAGAATAGGTATATATGACTTTACCTCCCGGGCATAAAAAAGAAAGAAATCATGGATTAGTTTGCAAATTGAAGAAAGCAATCTATGGATTAAACTTCAATGGCATGGTATAGCAAACTAAGCTCTTATTTAAAATTTTGCAATTTTAAGATTAGTAGTGTCGATCATTCTTTATTTATTAAAATTGAAGAAAATAACACTACTATTATCTTAGTATATGTAGATGACATTATAATCACCAGAAATAACCAAGAAGAAATCAATAAAATAAAATTTCATTTGAACGAAAAATTTGACATCAAAGACCTTGGTTATTTAAAATATTTTCTAGGAATAGAAATAGCATATTCCAAAAATGGTCTCTTTATTTCTCAAAGAAAATATACTATAGATTTGTTAAAGGAAACCAGCAAATTAGGTTGTAAACTAGCATCAACACCAATAGACGGTAGGCATAAATTGAATAGTGAAGAAGGTGAACCATTAGATAATATAAATCAATTTTAAGGACTTGTGGGAAAATTAATATACCTAACCGTAACTCGGCCGGATATTTATTTTTCCGTAAGTCAAATTAGTCAATTTATGCATACTCCAAGAACACCTCATTTGGATTCAATAAACAAAATCTTAAAATATTTAAAAGGAACACCTGGAAAATGAATTTTCATGAAAAATGATAGTTCTAATAACTTGTGTGGCTATTCCGATGCAGATTGGACAGGAAGCTTCGATAGAAAGTCGACAACCGGTTTTTGCACATTTGTAGGCGGAAATTTAGTCACATGGAAGAGCAAGAAACAAAGTGTCGTGGCAAGATCAAGCGCCGAGGCAGAATATCGAGCCATGGCATCCACCGCAAGCGAGCTAACTTGGATCAAACAACTTCTTGCGGATATTGGAATACAAATTCAAGAACCAACAAATTTTTTTTGTGATAATCAAGCGGCAAGGCATATAGCAACCAATCCGGTGTTTCATGAAAGAACAAAGTACATCGAAGTGGATTGTCACTTTATTAGAGAAAAAATTCAAGCAAAGAAAATTGAAACTCCATTTGTGAGAAGTGAAGAACAATTGGCGGACATCTTTACAAAGGATTTAGATCCGAAACCATTTGAAGAAAATCTAAGCAAGTTAGGACTAATAGATATCTACACGCCTAACTTGAGGGGAAGTGTTGAGAATGAATAACAAGTTAGACCCGTTTTAGGCTTAGACCCGTTTAGAATTAAATAGAGCTACTAACTTTTTTATTTTGTTTATAGAGTATAGGCACCCGTTAGAAGAATATACAGCTGTTATTTCCAACAGCTATATTTTTTCCTTTTAACCTATAAAAGGCCCAATACTGTACAATAAAAAACAAGAATGAAATATAATTTTCTCTCGTACAAACATCTCTATCTCTAAACTCAGAAAATTAATACCTTCCACGCTAATTTAGTTATGTTTTTATTCTTTTCTTAAATTACCATAATTTAGTAGAACTTGATTGGATTTCATTAAATGGCACTTATTGTACCATAATTTAATAATTCGACATAATGATTTTCCAGAAAAAAAAATAAAAAAAATAAAAAAAATACAATACTTAGTCAAATACTAGACTATGATTTTGTAGTTTCGAAAGTTGTCCTCAATGAAGCCTAGCCAGTATGCTGGAGCCGAATGATACTATGTCAATGCATTTATTTAAAGGCAATTGGAAGTTGACTGAGGCTCAACTCTACAAATCTCAAAGTACCGTGTCATTACCAACTTCAAAGGTGATATGATCCTTTACCTCTGTCCAATTGGGAGTTGGAGGATGTAATGCCTAATTGTTGTTTTTTTTTACAACTTCGGGAGAGACTACAAGAAAACAGACATTTCCCGGCATTTAAAAATGCCGCTATTGACATTTGCCGGCATTTCCATTAGTGCCGGGAATAAAGCAGTCGGGAAAGGCATATACCGGAGCTTCAAGGCTCTTTTGCCGGCACTTAGTAAACACCGCCTGAAATTACTAATTCCCGGCACTTAGTGAATGCCGTCCTAAGTTTTTAACATTTCCCGGGGTTTTTTACTTTTTTCCCGACGTTTAATGAACGCCGGTAATTTCACAAAAAAATACAAAAAAATTCCTAAAAATTTTCCGTCATTTAAATTTACCAGTTGATACCATCATCTCAACTCTGTGTTGCGCTGGTACTGGTACCAGTAGTTGCTCCTCTTGCATAATCCCTCTATATATTTGTTCATTTATTGAGCACTCGTTGAACAGATGTTGTATTGTCTCATCCTGTTGTCTCCAGATGTAGCATATTCCTACTAGGTAAAATCCTCTCGCCTCAAATTTTCTGCAGATGTAGCACAGATTAAACAGATGTTGTACTGTCTCATCTCAAATTTTCAGCCATCAGTATTTTATTGTTCATGATCAACCATCCAAAAACCCTTAGGTCCTCTTAAGTTTCCAGATCCTGTGTATATATGACTTCATCATGGGTGTGTTTTCTATTGTGTGGTATGCCTCTTTTACTGTGAAGAAATGGGGGCACTATTGGCGAGGGATTCTGTTAGTATACTCTCGCAGATGCTACCATCGCTCATAGAAAACGTACATTTTTGTCGGTATACCCTCGCGGAGAGTTACTATTTACCTTTGCGGATACAGGACTGGTACCAGATTTGCCATTTCTCCTTTCAGCTCTTGTAGCTGCTCCGCTGCCTGTTCTGATAAAACAGGTCTAAACATTGCATCCAAATCAATTAGGACCATGAGCTCTTGTAGTGTGGTATGTGTACTAATGGCAAAAGTGTATAGTATTTGAAATCTGTTTTTCATAATTCCTATACCCCAATCTTGGTCCCACAGCAAAATGGTATCACCTCTGCCCCCTATCCTCTGTATGAAGCATTCACAAAATATTTGCACCTTTTTGAGATTTGTTTTGACGAAATATGAATTATACGCTCCTTGTTGTCTTCTGTATATTGCTTTGAATAAGGTTTTTCATAATTTTTCTTCCTGTACTTGCCACTGCTAAAACCATTTGGCAAGCAGCGCATGATTAAAACTTCTCAAGTTTTTAATTCCCAGCCCTCTCATCTTTTTCGGTCTACACACCAATTTCCAATTAGCTAGATGCATTGTTTAAGAAAAATTATTTGTCCATTCAGTTATTATTAATCCATCACTATTTAAATGTTCACAAATTTATATATATGTTGATAGTCAAAAGTTTTAGTTTTGAGTATATTTATGTTAAAAAATTATTGTTCAAGTATTCTGAATATATTATAAGTATTGTAGTTTGTTCTAATATTCTGTATATTTGAATGTACCATAATATATAAGAGAACATATTGTTCGTATTTTAATTCGTACATATAAATTCTCATTTTCGTAGTTCGATTAATGTATGCTGATGTATGTTGATAGCCAAAAAAAACATTAATAATCACATCATTAGCATATAACAAATATTAGCAAAAATCTGACAATGATTGAAGTAGAGCAAGTTCGGATGGACAACATGTGAAAGCAATTAATTACTTGTATCAACAGTGGTACAATTTAAAATTCATCTTGATTTGGAAATCCCAAATCAGATCCAAAAGAATTTGGAAAGAAAAAAAAAAGAAAAAAAAATACACTAAGTTTTCTTTGCAACAATCTAACTTTAAAGTGAAAGATTAACAGAAATTAATATAGGTAAAGACACAACATCCATTCACTGATTCATCAAACTAAAACAGTTCCCAAATTTGTCAAACTATTTGAAGGATGATCGACAAACTTAGAGGATTACAATTTTTCCTATTGTTTTTATAAATGCACCCAAAATCATGACCACCTCTTTGACTGTTTCTTCACTGCTCTCTTTAATCTTTATCTCCACTATATCAAGAAATTCACGCTGAAATGAATTATTTCCCAATAACGCTTCTTGTGTAATAACTTCACTCTGCTTTCGCGGTTGACAATAAAAAGTCTAATGATAATTGACAATAAAAAGTTAGTAAACAGAAAAGTAGTAGCCACTAAATTCCAACCATATCTCATTCTCATTTTGTTCAAACAAGCAATCAATCAATCATTGGTTTGCATCCTTAATATTTATATTCTCGATATAATTAAAAGATGGGAAATAAATCTGGTGTTATTCCAAAAGAACAACAGGAATATGTTATTACAATCCCAACCGTTCAAATTTTTCATACGCAAATCTCAACAGAGATCAACGTACGGCTGGGATCAGAATATATAATAGATTCCTATTATTCCTTTGGAAGAACAACATATTTATTATTTCCTAAAAGATGTATATATCTAAGCCCATTTATTGCTCAAATTATTAGTTACTCATTATCAGTAATGAATTAGGACCAATCAGCTGCTGCAGAACCATACTCGCATGTATATATAGTGGAGTGTTAAATGTATATATGCATATATATATATACTATTAATTGGTCAACTCTCGAGTGATGATGTATTAAAAAAATCCCTTTCATTTTAAGAAAGTTGGTGCCCAATTTAATTTATAAGGTCCGAATTAAGGCAAAATCAGAAAGAAAACAAAAAAATAAACACGAGAATAGTACTAAACAAGATGCTACTTCATCAACTACATTATATTATTCACAATACTAAAATGACAGCATCGATCTTGCCTACTAACCCCTTCTTAATTTCCCAAAGAGAGAGAGAGAGAGAGAAGAGAGATTACATGAAGGAAGTTCAAGATTAGCTTCTTTAAATTAGGTGAATGCTGGAGAAAGCAAGCCACTAAATTCCAACCATATCTCATCGTCATTTCACCGAGTTCCAATCTCCTCAAGTTATTAAATATCGGACAATTCGGAATATATTTCTTGAAGAATTCCTACAAATAAGAAAATTAAGAATAATTTATTATTTTCAAAACACCTTGAAGGTTCTTTTTGAAAAAAAACCAATATTTTGAAAACACCTTGAAGGTTATTTTTGAAAAAAAAAAAAAAACCAATATTTTGTCATTAATTAATTTAGAAAAAAGTGTAATCTAAAAAGAATATATAGAGCGCCCCCCCCCCCCCCCCCCCCCCCCCCCCCCCAACTGTGTCATGCACTCAAAATTAAGCATACCAGGAAACGGAGAGCTGTACAGAGCCTTAGACTTGTAACATTTGGAAGGCCGCCAAGAAGATTAACTTCAGGGCCAACATATGCAATTTCAAGGTCTACCATGACTAGAGATGGCGTGTTCTTCATTGTAATTGATTTTACCAAGTCGGAAAAGTAACATTTCTTTATAGTCAATTTCTTCAACACATTGGAGTTAATCTCATTAATCATCAACCAACAAGACGTCAGGACCAATTCGTCGAGGACAGGACACCCCAATAAAACTGTTTTTATCAAATGATTCATGACGAATAAATGACTCAGCTCAAGTTTTTGAAGAGAAGGGAGGTTTATAAATTTAGGTTGGTGTATATATGTAAATCTAAGATGAGAAGCACATCCATATAACAATGAAATCTCCTTTACTGACACACAATTGGAAAGGGAATAAGGCAGATTCAAGAACTTATTCGGATCCGTATCCATGTGAATATAGATTACTCGAGGCATGCAAGCAACTGCATAATTAATGCATTCTTCAACAACGCCATGATTTCTTGGAGATCTAGACCGCCATATCAGTTTAAAATTATCCAGCGGTGAGAAGCCTCTACGGTTTAGTACACCATGAACGAACCAAAGAAACTTATCCTCACTGTTGAACCCAGATATACTGTTGTCAAAGTCTAGAGTAGCCATAGAAATCCAAAGATCTATCCATCTCTTCGACAACATGCACGTGTGCACAGCATCTTTGGTTGTCAAGAAGGATAGTATATGTGTTATGAGTGGGTCTGGCAAATCACTTATTCTGTCGATGGCAAGATCTCTACCATCCATCTTTCACCTTCACATATAGGCAGTTTGTCAAACACCTCACAAGAACAATCTCTTATATATATATATATATATATATATATATGAGTAGAACTAGGGTGCTCCTAAGTTCACCAAACCTCTTGTGAACTTGACTCTAAAATATATCGAATCAACTTTAAACGATGAATCCAAACCGTTGAAACCCTTCTACCTAATGAGTGATGCGTCTACATGTGAAAATTTTAAAGTTTCGAATTAATTTAATATAGAGTCAAGTGGTCAAAAGTTTAAGGTTTATAAATTAATTTTAATGCATTCATTTTTTGGACTCCTTTGACCACTTGATTCTATATTAAATTAATTCGAAACTTTAAAATTTTCACATGTAGACGCATCAATCATTAGGTAGAAGGATTTCAACGGTTTGGATTCATCGTTTAAAGTCGATTCGATATTTTTTAGAGTTAAGTTCACAAGAAGTTGGGTGAACTTAGGAGCACCCTGTTCTACTATATATATATATATATATATATATATATATATATATGTCGAAATGCAAGAAAACAACAAATTAACTAGCCACAAGTTATATCACAAATGTAGAACATATTGAAACATATTGAAACATGAACAATTAATGATATACCACCAAATCATCCACGAATCAGAATTAATGCCAAATTATATTCAGGATTAAATGAGTCATCAAATGAATTTCCATGACATCGCGAATAATACAAGATTGCACCAGTCGTTTTTCAAATTATTAAATATTGTTACTCATAATGATCATGAATTTTTCCATAGAACCATTAAATACTGGCAAGAACAAAAAATGCATCATTAAAAAAATATTTCACCAAAATCATAACCATGCTTTTAGCAACCGTAATATATATTTGAAGTAGTACGTACAAATTATATGTCGCACAATCAACAAGTAGTACAAATTTGTCAAACCGCAACTGAGCAAGGCCTCATTAGAAAAAAAGATAGGAGACATAGATTCATACCTATAATCGAATCGATCCAAGAGATTCACGGTGAACAATTTGACGGAAACTGGAGAGTAGGAAGGCTGGGAGAAATAATTAATCCCTTGATTTGGGAGTCCGTATAAAACAAATTCTCAGTTTCATCAAAATTAGGAAAAATCCTCGGCGAATTTTTAGGAGCAATTAATTTTCCATCAAAGTTTGACCACCTATTTAAAATAAGATACGGTTCAAATTTCTATTTTTAAAATGTTTGCTATGTTGAGGGTTTGATTATATAATATTAAGCATTCAGAAGATAAATGCCCGCATAATTCTTCCAGTTTTGTTTCTAATTAAGATTTTTTTTTTATATTTCCTAAAATTAGTAGAAAATAAATGCCCGCATAGTCTCTCTCTATTATTCAGCTCAAATATTTTTGTATTTAGTCTCTGTGCTTCTATTATTCAAATTTTAATGCTTAATTTAAAATATATTTTGTGTGTTTTATAATGTGTCATTTAGTTTAAACACTTTCATATATCAGCCTACATGGGACCCACCAAAATATTTCCAAGGACAGAGTACGTGGAACCCACACCAATAACAAGCGAACGTAGTGCCCACATGTTTATTTTCAAGGGAAGTGTACGTGGGACCCACCAAAGTATTTCCAAGGACAACGTGCCTGGGACCCACCCCAATATTTCCATGGTTATCGATTGTGGGCCCCACCATATTTATTCCATGAGATAATATTTGCATGGAAAGATAACTTTGAATGCTCCAAAGATATACCCATGGGAATACAAACTTGAACGGCATTATATCGGTATATGTCCTCATCCTACAATCCTCCATGTACCAATTTGGTATTCCCATTCATACCCCACTTACCGTTCAACCAGATAAACATAAAAACATCAATAAATAGATGGAAAATAAATTCATAAATAGATCGATATCAATTAATAAGCATAAAGCATGAACATAGTATAATCGGCATGCATTGTCGCCCTAAATTTGCAAAACCCCATTACAACAACAACACTATATAATTATATCATTGACAATATATATACCCAAAATGTTCCCACTATGAGTTAACAAAAATTCACAAAATAAGTTTCCATACATTGTCATGTTTTAGAACTTGTAAATTCACAAAAAAAATGTACATTTTTGCACATTAGAAGCTAACGCTGGTTCACATTGAAGGTAACTGCTCGAAATATTGGCTCATATCGTCCTGACCCCTTGTATTGTCATCATTTCCAGCTTGAGTTTGATTTAGTAGTTTTGTTCTTACACGGCAAATATAGGCTATTCTTATATTGGATCTCTATTTGTTTGAAGCATCTGTTGTCAAAACTGAAAATCTAGAGGTTGTTGTAAGTTTCGTAATTAATTCAATCTATATTTTATCAGCTTTCAATTAAAAAAAAAGATAGAAAAGTTTGTCTAGTTTCTTCTTTCGGTTCAAAACTGTGAACTGTAAGAAGGTCAACTTCTTTTATCGGTTTGTTCTTTAGAACCGATAGAAGAAGTGTCACATTTATTCTATCAGTTCTATACTTGTTCCCAAAAGAAGAAGATGGCCTGCTTCTATTGTTTTTACTATATATAACTGATAGAATAAGTGTTCCAATTTCTTACTGATTCTACACTTGGAATCGAAATTTCTGCAATTTCTCCAATTTCACGAAGTTCTTTATCTCCTCACAAACACTCTCCCTCTTCCTCGTCAGAATTATCTTTTCCTCCATGTCCTATAGCGCCATCCTTCCTAACCCCAACAACTAGCCCCACCTCACATCCTTTCTTCTCCCATATCTGATTCTTTCAAACTCTACTGCTTCTCGCAAATTTCCACTAGGTCTTTTCATACTTCATAAAGGTAGGTCTATATAAGTTCCATAATTTGTTAGTCAATTAGAGAGCTGGTTTTATAACTCACAAAGATCAATTGTCTAATTAGATTTGTCTTTTAAATAGTGTGACATTATTTCTCGTTGGCATAATAAAGGTACTTTTCCTGTTAAAATCAGTTTTATTACTTATACAAAATGATTTACATAAAACCACTTATGTAACAAGAATTAAAGGCTCTCTTCTCTCCTCCGATAGAAAGGATGAGCGAAGATGAGGTTGGGGGCAATTTAAATACTGGAATTGGTGAAGGGGGGATGAAAGGTGCCCCGTTGTAAGTTGTCCATTTAGTACATGAAATTGGATGCAAAGAGAGGGAGAAAGAGTGAAGGGAAATTCGAAAATCTTAAGTCTTGTGGAGGAGATGAGAACTCAAGGTAAGGCTTTTTACTTTTTAGTATCTCAGAAATAAACGGTGAAGATTAAATGTTTTTGGAAGTGCTTAGAGAAGTACTTTAGAATGAAAACTATAAACTGCAAGGGCAGTAACATTATTACCTTGAAATTTTTAGTTGAATGGAATAAAAAATTTACTATGTAAAATTTATTTTTGCATGGAATATGACAAAAACCAAAATTCCAACATGAATTCAAACCCGGACTTGAATTCAAACTCGAACTCAGTACAGGTTAATTGTTCTTCAAACTCGGACTCAGTCTAAGGAGGTCGAACTACAATGATCCGTTCTTGCAACCAAGTTCCAAATAAAAAAATCCAAGGTTTTTGGCCAACAACGCTCTTGTGTTTACCATGAAACCAAATCCAACCTGTCAAAGATTGAAGCCAACACTAATTTGTTGATTTCGAGAGCAATGCAGTGGACAAGTGGCGGTTTATTGGGATCCTTTGTTCGTCTCCCAGATCTAATGAAATACATGTGTAAAAAAACCAATTTGAAAGACGTCTACAAAAATTTAAGGGTGCTTGATCTGAAATTGTATTGTTTGAAAGATGTATACAAAGAAAAGAAGAATTTGAGCAACTGCATGTTTGGGTCGATTGAAATTTTCAAAAAAATTGGTGAAAACACGTTTCGGGTCAAGCTACCGGATGATATGCATATTTCAAACGTTTTCAATGTTTGGCATCTTCACAAATATCATGCTGAAAATACAAGATTGAGGTCAAGTTTTCATCAACTGGGGGAGTATGACGAAAAGTAAAATTCCAACTCGAATTCAAACCCGAACTCGAATTCAAACTCGGACTCAGTACGGGTTCATTGTTGTCACACCCCAAGACAACCTGCCACGTATTTCTACGTAAAGGGTACACACATCACATACATTATCAATAACATCAATAAATGCCACATGAACTTCATAAACAAAAAGGATTCTACAAATTTTCACGACAGACACGGCTAGTAAAACTACCACTGCCATGCATGTTCAATGTATAAATCATTTAAAATAGAAACTAAATCAACAAGTGGCATCTTATTCCATTCAGAATCTTCCCGCTTTGGCTCACTCGCGACTTACTATGTACCTTCATCTTCATTACCTTGGCTTGTTGACCTCCTGATCCATGTCTTTTTTGTTTGTATTCATTGCCGGCTGGTCTTTTTCTGGATCCCACGTAAAAGTGGAACGGGTGAGAGATCGAACATTCTCTCTGTGCGGGATTTAGTTCTAGCCCGGAGATTTGTAAAATCTTTCCTTTTTATTATACTATATAATTCATTCAACAATCACAATGCAATATACATTATCCTACCATGCATTATATAATTCATATTCATAAAAACACTTGTTACTTTCAAATATTGTTAATCACTGACCATCACTTTGCTTGTGGAGCGTTATATCTCAAACCCGATTGTGACTAGCATTCCCCGCATGTCAGTCCCGACCGTGACTAGCAGTCCCCACGTATCGGCCTTTCCAATATTAAATCTGACTGCGACTAGCATTCCCCGCATATCGGTCCCGACCACGACTAGCAGTCCCCGTGTATCGGCCTTTACAACATTGAACCCGACTGTGACTAGCAACCCCCGCATATTGGTCCCGACCACGACTAGCAGTACCCGTATATCGACCTTTCCAATATCAAACCCAGCTGCGACTAGCAGCCCCCGCATGCCAGTCCTGACCACAACTAGCAGCCCCCGTGTATCGGCCTTTCCATTCGTTCAACTTACAACGTTCATTCGTTTTGTTATTCTAGTGTTATATTCAATCGATTCATTTCTTTCAAGTCATAAGTTCCAAACGTAGTAATCCTATTATTTATTCTCTAAACAAAGTCAAAGGGTTGTTCGAATCAACATGCACAATTCTATAAATAAATAAAATGTACACAAAGGAATAAGTAATTAATTTTACAAAAAGTCCAGTAAGCCCGCACCTGATATCTGATGAGCGAATCCTTGATCGTCTCTTACGTCATAAATGTCAATTCTAAAACATAAATATATATTTAAATTAATGATGTTTCAATTCAATTTTCGTTTCCTAAAACCTTTAATGTTATATGTCATTCCTCCTGATTTACTATCTAAGCGAATTATCATGCACATCTTGACCTGACTGTTTTCGAAGAAATCTCATATAATAAATAGATGTTATAAAAACTTTGACCATTGTAATTTCTCCTTACAATTGGACATCTAACTCTGTTTCAGTATTACCATGGTGAAAGGAATAAATTAAAATAATATAAATGATGCACTTACGTTACCTTAATCCTTATCAAAGCCGTAATTTCTGATCAAATATAATAACAAGAATATCCAATTCAATATATGATCATCTTTAAATTCTAATATAGATATATAATTTAGTATATATATACTATTTGCTAGGAAATAGTTCTCAATCTACAAGAATATATTGTAGGGAGTAATTATAGAAATTAACTATTTACTTCATAATTTTAATAAGAAGATATCAATATCTATATAACAGCATGTACATCTATAGATCAAAATGACTTTTCTATTTCATTCCAATAAATAAAACAGATACAAAACAGTAAAAAATACTAATAATAACTATTAGTGGGTTTAGACAATTTCTATATAGAATTATCAAATCTTAACAAAACATACATCAGTTTCTGATTTTAGAAATCAGATCTGACGTATTTGATGAAATGAAAATGTTTAAATAATTTATATGACAAGCTATATGATTGCAATTTGTATAAAAATCAAGAGAATAGTTTCAGAATTTTGTAACTAAAGGAACTATTAAAAAAATTCAGATTATAATATCATAGAAGAGATTAATTTTCATATTATATATAATTCAAAAGGAATAACATCATAATTCCCTACAATTTAAGAACAATACTTGATTCTAATCAACATATTTAATATCGTAACCTACTTGATGAAATTTTATGCAACAACTATAAGTAATATAATATGGTTTCTACCGTTGTACGTACCTTTAAACTAGAATTGTAGACTATGAAAACAAACTTTAACTCTGAAATAGGGCTTTTGTATTTTTTCTTGGTTGATTGTGAAGGAAGAGAGGGAAAGAAAGACGGCAAGGGGATTAATTTCCAATTAAATGATGTGAGCGGTTTTGAGACAAAGGACAGAAAATTAAAAGGAAGGTTTATGGTTTTAATTGGAAGGGAATTAATAGGAATAATATTTATAAGGGCAGAGATTTAATTAAAGAGCACGGAGTTTAAAACAAATATACAAATATATAAAGGGACAGTTATATTTTGAAAAGGTGGCTGAAAAAGGGTTTGAGTTATTAGTAGTTATTTAAGAAAAAGAGTTCATTATTGTTACTAGTATCTTGCCCGCACGTTGCAACGGAGACATTATTATAGGTGTAAAAAAAAAATCTCAGAAAATATTTTCATAAAAGCGCCCACATGGCATGAATGCTTCAGCATGCATAAACCAATCCTCATTACATGACTCAAACCCTACCCACATGTTTTTCCCAAAACTACTACCCTCCCAGACAGTATCTAGCAAGAATATACACATACAAAAACACATATACAAAAGTAACGTTGGGAAACAGATAAAAGTACATACTATAAATATTAAAATTATGGATGACATCTTCAAAAATCACAGATAACAGCAAAGTTGATTCTGTACCAATAGCAACACCAAAGCTGTTTCAGAGGGCACCAAAGTTGGTTCAGTAGTCCTACATGCAGGCATTAATCATGTGTTGTGTGCAAGTTACTTGCAGCTCATAACATATACGCATTGACAATTAAATGGTAATAAAATATGTCAAGTCAATTAATGAAATCAATTTTGGCATGTTGCTACACATGCTTATCGATTCCAGCCGATGTCCCAGCTGGTAAATTCATGAAAAGAAAAAAAAAAAACACCACACCATTATGGAGTTGCGATTGCTGTTGCAAGGCCACATATACACTAGCCAACTCAATTCTCTGTAATATGGTGCCATCTCAATTCTGCCCCAAGCACAAGATATCTAGAAATAAGAACTATATACCTTCTAAATCTCCTTTGTTGGTGCAGGATGAGTGATGTTTTGTTCCTGGCAAGCTACCTCTCAGGAGCTAAGTTCATGTCTTTGTCAATAGTTGCTAGCATTTTAACACGGTTATTTCAATCTCTTTATTTGTATAAACATCTAATGAAAAACATTGAAATACAGACAATTTAATTGGTGTTCTGAATATTGCAATCCAATATGGGAGAATATTCAATCCATCAGCCCATCAAATCTATTACTCTGCTTGTCAGGTAAAAGTGCACCTTTATTTTTTAAACATTAATTTTGGAAAATACACTTTGAAGGATGATAACATAGCAAGAGAAGAACACTTTGAAGGTAAAAGCCTATTGATTTTTTTTATTGCAGTGAGGACAACATAGCAAGAGAAGAGAAATAATGACTGCACCATTTGTGTTAAATATTTTTGTGGATTTTGTCAATTCTAAATATTGTACTTTAGTCATCTTGAATTAGGACATATTTTGGGTATATATAGAATTTTTTTTAGCACTTTTGTTGTAATGGTTTTTGATATTTTGATATAATATATGATGATTATACTATTTTGATTAATGCTTGTCAGGTGTTATCTCTATATTTCAGTTATCTCTATATTTCAATGTGTTTATGTAAATGTGATTCAATGGGAAATGGGAAATGTAATAGATTATTATGTTGGTACCAAGTTGGTACCAGATTGGTACAGGGAGGAGGATTGTAGAATCAGCGCATGCTGATATATTATAAATATTATGGTCATCATTTGCGTTGGTATATACATGCAATTATTAAGAACTATGGAGCATGCAAAAAGTACCATTGTTGGCCTTGCAAATAGTCTAGTGGGACCATGCTCGCTAACCTTGTAAATAGTCAGGTGGGACCCACAATCCCTAGCCTTGCAAATATTCACGCGGGACCCACAGATGTTACCCTTGTAATTACCCAGATGGGGCCCACACCATCTCCCCTTGCAAATACTTCAAACAAGGTCACCTCTGAAAGTAGTTGCATGGGCACTTATTACAAGGGTAGCCCCATGTAACAAACTTGTTGCATGGCTGTCCTTGCAAATACTCAGTATTTGTGTCGAAAGCAGTTGCAAGGGCACAGTTGCAAGGGTAAGCCCATGCAACAAGACTTTTCGAGCTTATTGCAAGGGTATCTCCACAAGCTATTTTTCTGCCCTTGTAATAAACTCCCAATCTAGTAGTGCACCAAAGCTGTTTCAGAGGGCACCAAAGTTGGTTCAGTAGTCCTACATGCAGGCATTAATCATGTGTTGTGTGCAAGTTACTTGCAGCTCATAACATATACACATTGACAATTAAATGGTAATAAAATATGTCAAGTCAATTAATGAAATCAATTTTGGCATGTTGCTACACATGCTTATCGATTCCAGCCGATGTCCCAGCTGGTAAATTCATCAAAAGAAAAAAAAAACATCACACCATTATGGAGTTGCGATTGCTGTTGCAAGGCCTCAAGGTGAATTCTTAGCTCATTATTTCTGGCTAACAAGGCCCATTGATTCTCGCTATTCAGTGTATAAAACAATAAAACATTAACACGTTAACAAAACTATTGTATGTAAAATTTCTGTGCCATTGTGTCATTTCAATTATTTGAAATCTTAATCACAGAAAATAGCAAACAACTAACCTGTACAAGCCAACAAATTTGAATTTTCTTTTTGTAATATATGCATTTGTGCTCTAATTCCATAAGATATCTCATCTTTTTCTCCTTAGACTGTGCAGCCGATTTCCCATTTGCCAATATCATGTAAATTACCACGGATTTAAATTAATTAGTTCTCATTGTAAAAGGTACATTACGATTGATAATATATATTAATTACTCAAAAATCACCTCTTGATAGGGGTGTTCATTGGGTCCGGTTTAATTGGTTTTAAACCGAACCGATTTAGTTTGGACTAAACGGTTCGGTTTTTTCAGTTTAATGGATTGGTTCGGTTCACTTATTAAAACCGATTTAATACTTTGGTTCGGTTCGGTTTAAAATATTTCAGAACCGAATACACTGAACCGACCGAACCATCCGCTAATAAATCCCTTTATTTGATCGGTTCATCTCTTCGTCTCACTTTTCATCTCCTCTCTCTGACCCAGACACCTTTCCCCTTCTCCCCAAACCCACGCACACCTCTCTTTCTCTCTCCCTCATTTACCTCCGTCCCTTCTCTCTACTTTCCTCTCTCTCTCTCTCTCTCTCTCTAATCTGTGAGCAGTGAGCTCTCTTGCTCCCTCTTGTTCTCCTGACAAACCCGATCTAGGGTTACCCCTCCCCTCCTTTCCAAGTTCACACCACAAAATTTGGTAATCTATCAATGTACTTGCTGTTGCAAGGTTGTGAGCATGTAGATAGTTCAATCACAGTGGAGAGGGGTAAGCATGGTAGCATGCTTAAAAATTTTTGAGGATGCAATCAAGGTTTGAAATTTCACTTCAAATTTTCTAAGCCTTTTGTTGCGAATTTCATACGTATTTTCTGCACTTTTGTTGCGAATTTTATACGCATTTCATACGAATTTTATACGAATTTCTTAACTTTGGTTTGAACCGAACAAACCAAACAAACCGAAATAAAATTTCGGTTCGGTTCAGTTCGGTTGATAGGCTAAAACGGTTCGGTTCGGTTTTATTTTTGAAACCGAAATAAAAGTTTGGTTTGGCTAGTTCGGTTCGGTTTCAGCCGAACCGAACCGATGAACACCCCTACCTCTTGACACATTTTAGATCATCCAAAACCAACTCAGCAAGCTTCTCATTTGCTATAATCTTCTTGGTTTCATCCCGAGTGAACTCCTGATCTCTGAGTTCCAAATCAAGTGCCTGTTTGGCACGTGATTTCTGATTGCATGCTGCTAGCAATGCCTCAGTGGAGTTCAACTTACCAGTGGCAATGTTTCTTTTTTTTTTTTTTTAGGAGAAATGCCCTTAGGCTTGAATATATTAGCACCAAGATAATGTTTTACATGGACTGAAAGACCTGATTTTGTGTAAGCTACACATAAACTATCTCATTCTCATCAGGGGACAAAAATCTGAAAGCAAAAATTCTAAAGTAAAGTTAACTTAGGATCCCCAAACCAGGGGTAAGTAAAGCCCAAGTGATACCATGCCCTAATTCTACCCAATTTTGCCAAGAGATCTGCCTCCTCATTTAGTGAGCGAGGAATGTGTATGCAAGAAAAACCCGAGTTTGTTTTGAACAGTGACCAGCATTTGAAAGTCTCAGTCAATGCTCTCCAGTCTGTCCCTAAAGGGGGATGATATTGCATGCACTGTATAGCAAGAGGTAAGTTGTCAGTTTTAAAGACGCATGAGGAGATACCCATGCATTGAACAAACTGGACCGGCCTGAGCATTGCCCCAGCTTCTGCCTGTGACGCACAGCAGACTTCAATTTTGGCCGATCCATATGCATTGAGCTCCCCTTCTCTTGTCAGAACAAAACCTGCCCCTCCTACCCAGCCTTCCTTCCAGGCTCCATCCACCAGACACTGATACTCCACGTTTGCACAATTCTGTATCTTTCGCCCAGGCAATGTTTAGGGTTTAGAGTTTAGGGTAGTGTCTACTATGCATCTGTGAAAGGATTTAGTCTAATTTTGAGTTTTTAATTATAAAGGTTTAATTTCTTTACCTTTTTAAAATTTTGATTAAACCATACTGCCAGCTATATATAGGCAAAGTTACCAACACAAAAATCATTAAGAATAACATTTCACATAAAAAGCTTTTTGAATTAAGAGTTGAGAAAAAAAAATTAGTGCTCTCTACTTGTATTGTCCTCCTTTTTCTCCTTAAATGGTGTTCAAAATAAATTTCATTTGACCAAAGACAGCACTATCTCATCCAAATGATCTTCTAAAAGTAAGGTTCTAAATAACGATTATAGTGGCATAGCAGGGAGACAAAAGAAAACTATGGCGAATAGCGTAGTTATAGCGAAAGCTTTCATATATAGCGTTTTTTCAATTTTCAAAATTTATGGTCTATATTTCTCCTAATTATCAACATGATCAATATTGGAGAATTGAGGTAATTACTAAATGATAACTGATTTAAGTCTATATTTTTTTTCAATCATGCAAATAAAAAGAGAAAAAAAAGACATCCAAGGTAACATTATTTAATAGTTCATGATACGCACCTGTTATTAATTAATTATTCTTCTCAAATATCAATATTTTGTAAGTTTCATACATACATACATGAACCCTAAACTCTAAACCCTATTACCTATATATATGACGGGGGATCCAATTACACTATTTTTTGGTGACACCGAGTTATACTCTACATTTTTAAAGTTCAAACAGTTGATCCAAACCGTTCAACATGTAGGATATATTAAATATGCTTCCGGATTAAATTTTATATTTTTTTGAATTTTTTTTTATTATTTATTAAGATGGGTACAAAAATTCAATGGTCTGAAAACAATGATTTTGTAAAATACTTAATAAATAGTAAAAAAATTCAAAAACATGTAAATTTTAGTGTCTAAGAAGTGGCGGAACTAGGATTGAAAACTAGAGGGCCATAAATAATTTAGGGTCCATAAGCAAAAAAAAAATTCGACCAGTATCCTCTACGGAGGTTTGCAGTGCGGAGCTGATCAGACGGTCCAGATTTACTCTCAGCCGGTAAGTGCTCGAGATGATTGAGGGGGCAGTATTAATTTTGCTTTGAGATTCATGCCATAATCTTATTTGGTCCGTCCGATCAAAACGAACGGACCAGATTAAAGGAACCGCACGACCTCCGCAGGTAAAAGCTCTGCAGAGAATGTGATTTCAAAAAATTTAGGGTGTGCCAAAGGCTCATAAATAATTTAGGGGGTGCCAAGGGCCCATAAGCAAAAAAAAATTATGTATATTTTCTGAAAAATTTTATATATTTTTTGAGCCAAGAGGGAGCCGAGGCCTAGGCTAGCCCCTGCCTTGCCTTGGTTTGAAATTTAAACACATTAAAAATTGATGATGTAATTAGTGTTACCAAAATATGGTGTAAGTGGATCCCTCCTCTATATATATATCTCTCTGTGTGTGTATGAATCTTTCAAAATAATGATATTTAAGAAGAATAATTAATTAAGAACAGGTGCATGCGTGAAATATATGGTCGTAGCTTGATTGAAAGGATACAAACAATATTCATCATGCACCTAAGCTGACCTTGAAAAAGCTAGTTCATGCCTACGGGTTATACTCGAAAAAAGAAAAAAGCTAGTGCATAGAATACTGAAGTTTCGAAAAAGCTATTCTGCAGCAGCTATATGATGTATGATTTTTATCTCAGTTTCTTTATGCATTTTTTTTATATCAGTTTGAAAAGCTTGTCCCAAGAAAAAGTATTCTTGGGAAACGTACCAGTTTCATTATTCATTTTTTTTTATCTCAGTTTGAAAAGCTTGTCCAATAAAAAAGTATTCTTGGAAAACACACCGTAGAAAGCATGTAGATGGATGTATCTAGTCAGTCTACATAAATTGTAATAACTGATTAAAAAACAAAAGATAAATTGCATTTTAATTCCAACAAACAATTCAAAATACTGCCAACAGCACAGTTCCTAGTTCCTCTAAACAACAATACTCAAATCAAAAAGCAATTCTATGGCATCCAAAAATCAAATATTCAACACACAAAAATACTAACAACAGCGTTCCGAGTTCTCAAACAGACAACAAAACTCAATTAAAGACAAATACATCTGAAATGGCATCCTGCAAAACAAAAATAAAAAACAAGAATTAATAATAACTCCCAAATAAAGATTGAAAACTCAAAATAAACAAATTGGGGGAAAAAGTTCATATGGAACAATAAAACTTACATTACAGCCAGTTGGTCCTTGCCTATCATCTGAACAACTTGTGACATGCCGATCATTTCAGCATCTGCTGTCGCATTGTTCAAGAACAACTCATTAAACGCATATCCCAAGTGCATCCAACAGTAGCTTCTCTTTGCATAGTACATATTGGCATTCTCAGGATTTTCCTCTATTGCCTACAAAACAAAAGCATCTTGTTAGCTTTGGATTTATTCAATGTAAAATATTTTTTTGCTACCGGTTAAAATTGTTACTTACATAATTACAGAAAACAAGTGCTGTAGCATATTTCCCTTGGAAGAACATTTCTTCAATTCTCTGTCTGAGATACATAACTCTCGCCTAGATAAATCAAAATTAAGTTAGAAATTAAATTTTTTTCCCCAAAATTGTCTGTTAATATGTAAATTTTTACAAAAAATAAATAAATAAAATGATCTAAATATAGAGACAGGGACAGTGTACCTCATTTTCAAACTTTTCAGATGTGCACTTGGCAATTAAGCCATCAACAGTCCAATCTTGCACCGATGGAATAGGGTTGGTTCTATGATATAACATTGCCACCACCTCTCTTTTACCCCTCATAGCTGCCACTTCTATTGGAAGCCTTCCAGACTGCAACACAGATACAAAATGTTTCGACATTATTAATACAATTAACTAACCTCCAAAACAAGCATGAATCATAAAACCCTATTTTCACCATCCATACGTTAATCAAAAGGGAACCAACTTGCCCTAGCACGCTATTACATGAATAATTAAACAGACAATATAGAGGTACTTTATTTACTTATGTGATATACAACAACACAGACAGAGTTATGAGGATATATACTTCATTAGGTAGATTGGGGTCAGCTCCAAAACAAGCATGAATCATAAAACCCTATTTTCACCATCCTTATGTTAATCAAAAGGGAACCAACTTGCCCTAGCACGCTATTACATGAATAATTAAACAGACAATTTAGAGGTACTTTATTTACTTATGTGATATACAACAACACAGACAGAGTTATGAGGATATATACCTCATTAGGTAGATTGGGGTCAGCTCCAGCATCCAACAAGAACTGCATCAGGTCCATGGAATGGTAAGCCAAGCTTAACACCGGTACATTGGTCACTTGAACCCCAGCCTACGATATTCAAACAGAACAGTCAGATTGCAACTCAATGATGATAAAAATAATTTTGGACAATAACAGTTAACATTTTACAGTACATATAAATAATGAGGATAGTTTGGATTTCCATTTTTACAATTAACACCAAAGGATCAGAACATTAAATAACAATAATTTGTACCTGTATCAGTAGTTCTAATATTTCCCTGGTTTTATCAAGGGGATGAAATTTACAGTTCTCATTATTCATGAGAGCAAGAACAATAGGCGGCACGGCTCCACCTAATAACTCATTTGGCTGCCAAAAGAATAATTCAATTAGCTATAAATTAAGTCCTTAAAATTAGAACCGGTTTTAGCTGATTTGAGGCTAAAACAATAACTATTTGAACAAATAGAAAAATGAAAAGAAAACAATAAGTACATTAGCATTAGAGTTGGGATGAGTCAATAACAACTGCAGACAAGAAGTGCGGCCAAGCAAAGTAGCCAATAGTAAGGGAGACAGCTCTGTGTGGCCATTCGCACCAACTTCAGCACCTTTTGACATTAACATTTTAATTGCTTCAGCTTGATCTAAAATAAGAAAAAGTCATTCCTTAGTATGACCCAAAAATAAAAATAAAAAATAAATATGAAGGAAGAAAAATAATAGAGAGACCTCCAAGTACAGCATAATGGATAGGACCAAAGTCATTAGCATCAACGAAATGAACATTAGCCCGACCGCTGATGAGAACCTCCATCACAAAAATGTCACCAAAATAAGCAGCAAAGCACAAGGGTGCTTTCCCTATGAATATAAAATGGTCAAATTAGTTTCACATCATTAATTGGTCTAAAAGAGCAATTATTAGAATAGAAATTGCATCAAATGCAGGACTTTACAAGTTAGTAAAATAAAAGAAGTAACAAAAGCTAACCTGACGGAGTAACGAAATTTGGATCCAACTTGAAATCACGGAGCAGTATGTCACACATCTCTGAATTTCTCAGCCGTGCTGCATTATAAAGCGGATTATCTTCATCTTTATGACACAACTCAGCACAAATTTTCTTACCTAACGCCACTCTTTCGCCTTCAGTTGTACTTCCTATAAGATCTGCATGAATATTATTTGAGTAGAAAAGTTACATCAAATAGAGAATAAATTATAAACGAAAATCAAAATATCAAAACAAAAGACTCACTGTAAAGCTTGCTCATTTTGCCAGATCGAACAGCATTAACAATTGCTTCAGCGGTTTTCAAATCTGTTCCAAGTGAGTCGATTAGAGAGAGCGAAAAGAAAACGATTAGAGAGAGAGAGAGAGAGTATACCGGCAATGACTGGAACGTTCGCCATTGTTGTACTATCTTTTTAGAGAGAGAATGGAAGAGTGAAAGAGTGAAGTAAAGAGTGACAGTGACTGAGTGACAAGAAACCCTAGAAATAAAGAGCGGCTGCTTAAAACCCTAGAAATAAGGAGCACCTGACCTGACTGTCTTATATATATATATAAAATGCGCCATGATTTTTAGCTTTATTATGTGACAACTTACAGTAAAACTCCGTACTTCTTGAATATATTTTATTTGTTAGCTCAGCTGTCATGTCAATACTTGTAGCCAATATATATTTATTTTTTAAGCTTAGCAAGATCTTATGCAGGTTTTTTCCTTTTTTATTTTTAATTATATGATGTTCAGCTTCAATTTATTAAGAGTCTTCACAAATTTTCAACAGTTGAGACATAATTTAGGTAGAAATTAAGAAGATCATTAATTAAACGACGGAGACTAGAGTAGCATGCATGTGCTGGCAGGATCTCAATCATTCATCACCAGCGTGTTTAATCCAACGGGTCTCATTGATTGCTTAGCTATTAAGCTGATTTCTGATCATGCTTTATATCCAGTGCATATGCCATGCTGGCAATCCAAAGTTAATTCGTATGGGCCCTTGGATGCTGGGGCATCGGATGGCAAAGATTAGCTCAAAGGGGTGAGAATTGTTCACGCTTTCCCTCTGGCTTTATAGAAGATTGTGAACTCTCCAATAGGCATGTGACACATGTCTTTCAAGACAAAATAATCAGAAAAGCCCGCTGCCTACAGGACAAACTCCAACAGAAATGCAGCTGGGCGTGAGTTCTTTGATTCAAATCATCTTTCTATTTCATTTGGAAAGGTACGGCGCATGTGGACCAAGCAGGAGTCTTCAACGTGGCCTTTGGTGAGCCAAGAGCACGGACAGAGGGGACATAATTTCAACAGGAAATATCACGCAACTTGCTTCATTTCAATTCAATTGGCCCATATAGCAACCACATGATCCAATTTGGGCCTATTAATTATTCTTCTAAGCTTAGTCCAAATCCATGTTCTTTTATTCAAACTAAAACTCATTTATTATTTTCTTTGGCCCAAGCCGTTAGCACCACTCTTGATTTTGTGACTTAAATGGATTTTCTCATTCCTCTCCATTTCAATTTTTAAGGGATACCTCCATTTCTTTTATTCTTAATAATATTTTTTAAAATTACCAATAAAGAACATATTTAATTGGCAACTTTTTTGGGTACAACAAGAACAAAAACAGACATTGGAAGCCACTTTTACATTGGCTGAAATTACTAAAACAGTTTTTTCTTGCAATCCTTCAAAGGCATCTGGTCGTCCTGACGGCTTTTCTTTTTTGTTTTACCAAACATTTTGGGAAGAGATTAAATATGAATTTATGCTTTTAGTCACTGCTTTTTACAATAATCAGCTAGATTTGGGAAAGATTAACATGACATCTATTTGTTTAATACCAAAGAAGGATAATGCTATAGATATTAGAAATTTCAGACCAATTAGTTTAATTAATTGTAGTTTGAAAATTATTACTAAGTGTTTAACTGATAGACTTTCGTTATATATGGATTCCTTGATTGATTCTACACAAACCGCATTTATTAAAGGCAGGTTAATTATGGATAATATAGTAGTGGCAAATGAAGTATTACATGCAGTTAGGATTACTAAAGAACGAGGAGTCTTATTTAAGGTTGACTTCAAAAAAGCCTATGATCTGGTTCATTGGGATTTTTTGCTAGAGGTTTTAAAATTGAGGGGTTTCGGAGATAGATTTAATACATAGATTTCATTGCTTTTATATAGCGGCAAGTCTTGTGTGAGTATCAATGGGGACTTAGGGGATTATTTTAATTGCAAAGGGGTCTTCGACATGGTCATCCTTTATCACCTCTTCTGACTAAGTGGCTGTTTAGGTTTAATGATACTAGAGTTAAAGGTACATGGAAAGACATTATCATAGATAAAAATACGATCTCAGGAGATAGATGTAAGAAATCAGCAATGTGGGCTGATATATTGAAACTCCAAATTATCTTACAGGAAAATACAACTTGGAAATTAGGTAATGGGGAGTTGATTAGGTTCTGGCTTGACAAATGGTTTGACGATAAGTTATTGTGTGTTGAATATCCTAACTTGTTTGCAATAGTTTATGCTAGGGAGATAGTGGTGGCAGATGCTATGAGAACCAACAGGTTGAATTTGCAACTGTCACGACAGTTAACAGGAATTTACTTATCCGAATGGGTTGCTTTAGAAACAACATTGGCAGATTTTAGGTTACGACCTACATTAGATCAAATAGTTTGGAGGTGGTCAAATTATGGAGAATTTACAGTTAAATCTGTTAAGATGTTAGAGTCTGGGGGTGGACTAGATAATCCGTTTAAGAATATTTGGTTAGCCAAAATTCTATTAAAGGTCAAAATCTTTCTTTGGCTGGTTCGTCAAAAGAAGAGTTTAACAAGAGATAGGTTACTTAAACGTGGGTGGACAGGTGATCCGAAATGCGTATATTGTGATCAAGCGGAGACTATTGAGCATCTCTTTGTTACATGTCAGTTTGTACAGACTATTTGGCAATGGATAGCTCGATTTAATAATTTTTATTTTTATGGCAGCACTATTGATGAGTTATGGGAAATTGATTACTGTATTCTATTAAAGGAACCTCATATTATTGAAATTATTAGGGGAGCAGTAATCTGGAATATCTGGCTTGATAGGAATCGAATTATTTTTAAAGAAGGACAGGTACATTTGGTGCGAAATGTTGGGAGTAAAATCTGATTTAACATCTTAATTGAACTTAATTCTTCCAATTAATGTGATGGACCTGACAGGAGGTACGATAGTCGCTTTCACCAAGCTTCTTTGTGAATTCAACTCTAAAATCTATCGGTTAACTTTAAATGACGAATCCAAACTGTTGAAATCCTTCTACCTTACGAGTGATGCGTCTACATGTGAAAATTAAAAAGTTTCGAATTACTTTAGTATAAAGTGAAGTGGTTAAAATTTGAAGGTTTATAAATTGATTTTAATGCATTCATTTTTGAAAGTTTTTTTACCACTTGACTCGATACAAATTTTATTTCAAATTGTAAAATTTTTGCATGTAGACGCATCACTCGTAAAGTAGAAGAATTTCAAAAGTTTGGATTCATCGTTTGAAATCAATCCGATAAATTTTAGAGTTAAGTTCACAAAGAAGCTTGGTGAACTTAGGAGCACCCTAGTTCTACATATATAGAGCAAAACTAGAGTGTGTTGTGCTCACCAAGAGAGTTTGTTGATGAGCACATTAAAAAAACTATCGGATTGACTTTGAACTATGAATCTAAATTGTTGAAATCCATGTATTTTGTGAGTGATGGATTTACATGCAATATTTTTAAAGTTTCGAATTCATTTAGCACATTGTCAAGCGGTCAAAACAATGAACATTTAATAAGTTAATATTTTAATTGCTTTATGTATTCATTTTTCATCATTTTTTTTACTGCTTGACCATTTGCTCAATAAATTTGAAACTTTAAATTTTTTGCATGTATATGCATAACTCACGAAGTACATAGATTTGAACGATTTGAATTCATAGTTTGAACTCAATCTGATAGTCTTTTGGAGTTGTGCTTACCAACTCTTCTTGGTAAGCACATCACACTCTATGTGTGTGTGTGTGTGTCTGTGTGTGACCAAGTGATAATTAATTATAATTAAAATCTATTTTTGCATATCACATTAATTAAATGAAATAAATTGTCATTAAGTATACTTTTTTTTTTGAGGAAGCATTAAGTATACTTCATATGTGCTATAATTTATACAACTAAGTTAGCATTCAATCAAAATGCGCCATATATATACTGAGTCATGAGTACATTAATATAATATATAGTTCATATCTCTATTCTATATTAAGCACCTTGGAGTTCCAATCCTGCAACGGCTATGATTTAAAGATGAATTTTCGGATTAAATATCAACCCTCCAATCAAATAATCTGTCTACTTTTGATTAAATACATATTTTCTATGTGTAGAAGTCTAACTTTAGTTAGAAATGCACCCGCCACACATAGTACCACATGTAATTCAATTCTGCACCCGCCACACATGCCTAAATTTTTTCGCTGGGACTCCAGTCACCTCTCCCAGCGAATTTTCTTTTGTTTTTTACCCGTCCTCCTCTCTGATCCCTTCTTCCCAACAAAAAGAAAACCCTAATCGCCATTGTTCTCTCTCTACCCGGCACCCTCTCTCCGTTGTTCTCCGATCAAACTACCACTGGTGGCACTTGCTCTGACAGGAACAAACAAGGCGATGCCGGCACGGGCTCCGCTCAGGAGAGGAGACCACTGAAGGTGGAAGGGAACTTCTTCGTCGGTGAGAAGGGAAAAATCTATGTCTACTCTTTGTATTACGGTTTGGCATTTTATCAAACAAGTGGGATGCCATCTTATATCTATGAAGGAATTACCGTAGCAAGATTTTCACTATTTTAGATCAACTTGTGTTTGTTGCTCATTTCAATTAATTTCCTCTTGCACAATCTGCGCAGTATATTTCATATGGTAAAATAATACTGCAAATGGTCTTGAAGTTTGCAACTGAGCAACTGTGGGAAACTTTTTATTTGGCCATTGTCAGACACTGTAGCATATGATTTCTGTTGTACTGATATTTAGAAATTGAAAGAATGCTAAAGGAAAGGAATAGCAATCAATAGTAATTAGGTCTTCATATGTCTTTCTGAAAATCACAAGTAAATATAGTTTTAATTCAATCATGAGAAATTCTGATTTGGTACGAGCAGTGCACCTTTTATATTTTGCTAGCTTTAATTAGTAATGCCTTTTTTTTTTACTTGCAGGTGGTACTAGAGGAATCCTAACTCCATAATGTGCATGAAGTACTTGGACATTGTTAGAGAAAATTTGTACTAAAAATCTTAATAACTGCTACCGGTATTGAGATTGGTACACAAAAACTGAATCTGAGTTCGTATGTACCAGTGAGTATTGTACTTGAATTGTTGGTACCAATTTATTAACTCAAGAATGTTGATACCAATTTATGTTATTTTAGTCAGCTTCTTACCAGTATTGTAGGTTCAAGATCATCTATTGTTTTAATTTTCTTTGAACTTTTGTTTTATGTACTGTAGGGTGAAGACTGGCAATTCGTATTCAGCATTCCTGTCATCCGAATTAATGGGACCATAAGTCGTAATCCACAAATTTCAGATGAACTGGTAAGTTTCATAATAATATCTTCAATTTTAAATCATTGGCTTAGCCCCTGTGGTCAATACCGTCTTTAATTTTTAATACTTATATCTGATTGTTTCTTGCAATTTTAATTTCCAGGGTAATGGGCATGTGCTTCGTACAGTGAGACATTTCAGCTGAGAGATTTGGTACTATTCAGGCCACTTCAAGTTCACGGTATTGAATTCATCATATCATATTCTTTTTTTCATGAAAAGCTTGGTAAAAGAACATCAGTTCAGTTTCTGGTATTTCCTTTCTTTCTTTTTTCATGAATTTGGAATCATCATTTCTTTGGTTGTTGATAATATTTAGCTAAGTCACATTATTCTTCCAATTGATTATTCTAAATTTTCAAAAAATTATTATTAGGTTCTCAATTACATCAAGTTGATGTAGGTGATCCAAGCCGCCGTTAGGAAAGTTCCCTCATAATATGCGCTACCTCCTTATTGGTACCTTGTAAGAAAATATTTTTATTTTGTTATACATCTGCACAACAGCTAATTTATCTTTGGAGGTTCGACAGACCATTGTTCTTTTAACAAAGTTCTATAAAGCTGGTCTTTTAGCTGAACTAGATCACCAACTAAATAATAAGGGCCCTTTCATTTGTTTGGATGCACTAAAATAGTACTAATTAACCTAACTAACAATGAAATAGCAAGACTAGCACTCTTCGGGTTAGTGCTTTTTCAAATCATACAATTCAAGCAGTTTTCTACCATTCAAAATCACAAAATTACCACTCTTCTCACACTATTCGAGTTAGCCCTTCTTTTACACTATTTTTACACACTTAGTTCACCTATGTACGATAGTAACTTTTCAATATAAGATCACTTAATGCTTGCTCTGTAATTATCCCTGTCAAAATTAGCAAAATATTGATCTCTCTTTTGTTGCAGTGCTTTAGGCAATCATAGCTTTGAGCTTGCGAGACTTGATCTAACCGACAAGTTTTAATTTTAGGAAATCTGCAAAACAAAACTCAAATCAGGTATACAGTTGATTTTTCGTTCTAATTTGTTCAGCATTTTTTTTGGGAATTTTTAAAAATAAATCACTATAGCCTCACTTACTCTAAAATGAAGATATTCCATAACACGAACCAATATAGGTTTTGCACAGTACTATAGCCTCACTCACTCTAGAATGAAGATATTCCATAACACGAAGAATGTTATATTACACAGGATGTCTTCACCAGCGAGTGTGGGACCGACCTAGACCATGGTGTGGCAATCGTAGGCTATGGCACCACGCAGGCGATGGAATCAAATATTAGATCATGAAGAATTTGTGGGGCTCAAAGTGAGGCGAAGGCAGATACATCGGGTTGAAATGCGGTGTCAAGGCCCAGACAGGCTTATGTGGCATTGCAGTGGAGGTGTCTTATCCCGTTAAGACCTTGCCGAATCATTCAAACTCTAGCATGCTGATATACAAGAAGACATAATATGTGCTGTAGTACAGAAGCTTCAGACTTGTGATTTACTGACCTGTGGTACTCTTCAAATGAAACCAAATAAATTGTAGTGATAATCAACACTTTCGAAATGGAAGAAAAGCTAGGCACTTTTTCAACTTAAATTATGGCTTAATTCGCAAGAAATCTTACAATGAATATATCTATGTTTAAGAGTTTTGTAACTATTGACATGTAGGATTTGTATTGGTTTATTTTTTTTTATGAAAATATGTTATCTTGTGTAAGAATTTTTTTTTCTATAATATGTCCCGTTGCAACGCAAGGGAAAAGAAAGCAATATGTTTGTTTGAAGAGAGAAAAGTATGTCATTGTGTATTAGATTTTTTTTCTTTTATAATATGTCTCCGTTGCAACGCACGGGTACGATACTAGTTTGCCATATATATACGGAGTGAGACGATACGGACTGAGTTCGAAACGGTTCCAGTCATTTGTCATTTTGCGAAGGCGTACAATAAATCTCTCAACCACGAAAATCAAACGTGTAACTTTTACGCAGTGTACGTAGCAGCTCATTTGAAGGTTCTTTTAGAACAATGCTTCGGAAACAATTAAGGGATTTTTGCAACTACACGAAGTATTCTTAACTTGAGTAACTCTTTTTACCAAAATTGAACAACATCTCTATTAGTTGTCTTTTTCATCTCGTCTATTTTCTCTCGTGGAATTTTATTTCAATGATTATTTGTAGGGAAAGCACTGTTATGTTTTGCAGCTAATTTTGGGGATCCAAATGCCACCAGGTCTCTCATCAAATGTGGTGCTAATTAATCTCAGTGTGAAACATGCCAATGGCGTAAGTCCTCTCTATGATGCTGTCATTGGAGGTCTTTTTAATTTGTAAATTACAATTCTTATATATGTTATTCTTTTTGGCTAACCAAATTATGACCAATGTCTTGTCTTTTTTTGTCAAAAATCAGCCTTGTATTGCAATTTGCACCCTAGATTTTTTTGTATTTGCGACAACAGTTGATTATTAAAATTGAAGCATAGACCAGAAAAAAAGTTTCTTATTTACCCCTTACTTTAATGAATTAACTTCAATCTGAATGTATCCATAATTAGTTAAAATTCTTGTGTTTTGTCTTAATTTTTGGTTCTTATTTTGACTTAGGAAAAGACAACTCACTAGTGTTTTGGGCAAAATAATTATAATTTAGTGCAGTATACCTTTCACATCATGCTGAAGCTGAACCAGTGTGGTTAAATACGGCCGCATGGTCCGCATATGCGTTTGCAGTCGAAAACCGCATAACAATTTCTATTCAGTCTTATATATGCAGTTCTGCATATACAGTAGTCCACATAAGCAACCGCATATTGCCATACAGACCAGTAGACCACATTATACCATGTGGTCCATACAAATGTTTATTTTAATTAATTAAAAAAAATATTATTATTAATAAAAAAAGGATCGGATGTGCAGTAAAACCCGGACTCAATTCTTTATACTCAACCGGGCACAAATCCAGTTAAGTCAAGCTTCTCATAGTCCATGCGGCTTCTTTTATAGGTTTTCAAAAAGCTTCGTTCTTTTATTTTTAAGAGTTGGGACTAAAGAAGAACAAATATACCGGTTACTCCAGAATCCAGACGGATGCTTTGGGTGAAATTCACGTTAATTCAGTATTTATATTATTTTATTACTAATTTGGGCCAAAGGGTTTGAGCAGCTGATTAATGGCCCATTATTGGCGATTGGCTACAAAGGACTTCAAATTAAAGCAGCTGTTGGACATTTATTTATTATACTGTTTACGCTGGACTTTAATGTGAATATATATGCTACATACAAGGAGCTCTATATATATACTATAGATATATATTTAAGGGAAGTTTATCATATTCTACATATACAAACATGTAGTATAAAATGCACGCATATAAATATATATATCTGAATTCTCATTTTAAAATCCGCATATATAGGTTCGCATGAAAATACGCATATGCGGTATGCAGTGGCCTTCCGCATGCATGAACAAAACCGCATTTAACAACATTGTGCTGAACTATAGCTCTAGCTAATTGTTGAACCGTTCTTATGCTCTATTTTTTTCTTTAATTTATTTTCGGGTTGTAATGGTTGTTAAAAATAAAATAAAACATGGAATATGCAAATGATCTAATCTGAATGTGCACCATTTTTAATTTAGAAGTTTTAGGCGATAATAGATAAATGGCTCGCTTTTTCTTATTTCAGATAACCCTCGGGCAATTGAAGTGCTAGTGACTAAGGGTAGTCATCAAGTCGATGTGCAAAACTTTACCGGGTCACCCCTGCTTTTGGAATTAAGCTCTTGATGAGCTAAGAGAACCCAATTCTCCTCTTTTTCTTATATTTATCGGTTCAATTGAACTGTTCGATTCTTAAATCCATGAGAAAGGGAAGGTAGCACAGTTGGTTAGGAGAGAAGTCTTAGGATTGTTGATTATCTAAAGGTCGAGAGTTCGATTCCCCCTCATGATTTCACAGCTTCTGCGAAGATTTTTAAAAAAAAAAATTCATAAATCCATATTTTTTTAGTCAAATGCACAAGTACATAAGTATGTTAAAAGCATCATTAATTATTGGCACCCTATAAAACGCTGACAGCTTTGGAGAATATTGTATATTATGCTTGTATAGTTCTTCCGTAGATTTAAACCTATAAAACGCTCCTTCCACTATTAAATTATGAATTAATTATCCAAACCGAAAGATTTAATATATTCCACTATAAATGTGCTCTGTACATCTTCAAAATTTTATTTAACTACAAATTATCTGACATGACGTTTCTTGACAAGGCATATCTAAAGTGGCAGTCAATTTTCCGAATTTTTTAATAGGAAAATAATAAAATAAATATCGTGATTAAGGAAGGTTTCCGATTTTTTGTGAAAAGTAGAAAAATCGTTACCCAAAATAATGGTCAGAGGACGCCACCCTAAATCCCGGCCAGATTAGCGCAAAGCGATTAGCGGAGGGAAGCGTTTAAACACAGGCCGTTAATTTAGACAACGGCCATGGCAGGCCGTTAATTTAGAAAACGGCCAGGATGGTCCGCTGTACCGAATAACGGCCAGAAATGGCCCGTTGATTAGAATAACGGCCAGGTTGGTCCGCTGATAGGACAACGGCCAGAGGAAATTCATGATGTATAAAATTGAAATAAGAGCTTACAATAAAACCAACAAAGTTTGTTATCAGGATATCTACCTGTACAGATGATTCAGGAATAAAATAATTATGGTGCTCATCTAAAGTAATGTTATCGGTTTGTATAGGTTGGAAATGGTGTCACAGATAACTACTATGACAACATTGGCACAGTCTCTTACTGGTGGACCCATGCCATGATCTCAGACAAGTCCTACCGCTCAATTCTCTCCTCTTGCAATTTTACCTCCTATAAGACTTCAAAGACTTGTGATCTTGCCCTCGACTACGCCATGAACCATGAATTTGGTGACATAGACCAATACAGTATCTACACTCCTTCCTGTGCTAAATCTAATTCTACTGCGTCTAGGCCAGTGATGCGGCTTAGAAACAGTGCTATTCGTAGGAGATCCTATATATGGTTATGATCCTTGTACTGAGAACTATGCAGAGAAGTACTATAACAGGCCAGATGTGCAAAGAGCAATGCATGCGAATACTACAGGTATCCCATACAAATGGACTGCATGTAGGTATGTATCTTGTGAATTTTGTGGGCATCCTGCTTTCTTTTTACATGAGAGATGTTGAAGTCTGCAATTTTAACATATTTATGATCTCATTTTAAACAACGATGTGCTTATAAAGGCATGGCGTGATTCTGAGTTCTCTTTGCTACCGACATATAGGAAGCTGATTACATCTGGACTTAGAATTTGGATATTTAGGTGAGAGATAATTAGATCTGACAAAAGCATCATATACAAAAAAAAAACTAACTAAAATGAATTGTGCAAGTCATAAGATCATGCTAGTTTGAGAGCCATATGATTTTTATATAGTCTTGACATTTGTTCACTTGAAGTGGAGATACAGATTCAGTAGTACCAGTTACGGCAACAAGATTTGCAATTGGCCACCTTCGATTGAAAGTTAAGATCCCTTGGTACCCATGGTACTCAGGTAGACAGGCATTATATCTTCTATTTTGACCTGGTTTAGCTCGATAAAAGGCATTTCGTAGTTTGTATTCTGTACCAAGCAAGACGTCATGTTGTTTATTGAAAGAAAAGGCGAGAAATTAAGGCTCGAGCCCCAGTAGGATAAATTGGTTGCCTCCCAAAATAAGAAAGTGAAAGACAACCAATTTAGTAATGGCCATAAATTCTAACCTGAGCTGCCTTTAAAACCTAACAGTAATAATCAATTGCATGAACTCTACCTATTACTAATTGAAGCTTGGCTTTTGGTTGAATTCGCCGTATGAAACACAATTGTGTGCATTGAAATTTCATTCAGTTTGGTCCACGCTCCTCGAGCAATCTCTCTAGGTCCTAGGCGTTAAATTTAGATTATAAATAAGCAAATCTTCTCAGTATGGTTACCATATTGGTCGGACCCTGTGTACTTCTACTAAGCCATGTGCTCTGGACCTTTGCATTAACAAAAACAAAATCTAAATTTGTTCTTTTTTATTTGTACAGGTCGGGTGATGGACTGAGATGTACGACGGATTGACGGTCTGAGATGTCCGCTGAATAGGACAACGGCCGTTATTCAGCACAGCGGACCATCTTGGCCGTTTTCTAAATTAACGGCCTGCCCTGGCCGTTGTCTAAATTAACGGCCCGTGTTTAAACGCTTCCCTCCGCTAATCGCTTTGCGCTAATCTGGTCGGGATTTAGGACGGCGTCCTCTGACCGTGATTTTGGGTAACGATTTTCCTACTTTTCACAAAAAATCGGAAACCTTTCTTAATCACGATATTTATTTTATTATTTTCCTATTAATAAAAAATTCGGGTCAATTTTAGTTAACGTCCAACGAAAATGTCATATATATAAAAACAAAAAACAAAAAACAAAACCAGCCCATTTTGTAGTTAGCAGTTGACTATAGTATTTTGTTTTTCTTTTTACAATGTCAAAATATTAATAAAAGATCCGGCCCATTTAGTTGTTTGCACAAACTATCAAGTTCTTGTGCAAATTGGTTTGACAAGGCCTGCTTATACATCAGAATTATTTTTCTGACGAGGTCAACTATTGAACAGAGTGGCTGCTCCTGCTATATAAATAGAGGTTACAGTAAAGTTGGATATACATATATATATATCAATATATCATCCATTTATCTATTCAAACGACCTTCACCCACACATAAACATACGTAAAAGAGCACAAGTAATATGGAGGTAACAATCCCTGATATTAGGGGGGTCAAAATTGAGGATAAGCTTCCTTTAAGCCATGAAGAAGGTGGCCTAAGAAAGAAGCCCATGGAGAAGAAAAACAAGAAGGATAAAATCATGGTACACAAAAATCAGGTAGCGAGTGGTGATAGCAAGATGAAAATGATGAACAATAATAAGAATAAGATCATGGGACACAGCAATCGGGTAGAGAGTAAGGATAACAACAACAAAATGATGAACAACAATACAAATAAGATTATGATACATGTACATAGCAATCCGGCAGCAAGTGGGTATAGGTGCAGGAGGTGCAAGAGGTTGAGGTGGAGGAGGAGGAGGAGGAGGAGGATGAGGGGATATGTTGAAGGGGGAGGAGGACGAAGAGGGGGAGGTGTTGAAGGGGGATGAGGAAGAGCATGAAGAGGAGGAGGAGGAGATGGAGGAGCAGGAGGAGGATGTGGAGGAGCCGGATGGGGATGAGAATGAGGAGAATGAGGAGGATGAGAATGGAGGACAGGAAGGAAGAGGAGGAGGAAGAAGAGGTGGAGGAGGAGGGATGGGTGAAATATGCAACTCAGTTTTTTAGTAATAATTAATTAGGGTAATTATATGGTACCTAGTTCTTCCTTCCCCTAAACATCCCCCAACAATTAACCGTCAAACTCAAACTGTAATTAATTGAGCTAACTCCCTCCTTCCTCTCCATTTCTTTCAGACTTTCCTTCTCCTTTCTTGTTCGGTGACAATACAACCATGAACCCATCCGATATCTTCTCTGACCTCACCTCCGATTTGTCCTTCGTGCTCTTTAATGTCTAACCTAGGCGCGAAGGCTCCTCGACAGAGAGAAATAGGTCAGAAAGAACATGTATCAGTGACGTAAGTTCGAGTTCGAGGAGAAGTCCGGTGTGAAGGCTGCGATCCGGTGATCTTAAGCTTTCAAGCGCATTTCAGACGAAGATGTAATTTTTCACAAACGGTGAAGTTTGAATTCAAATTTTGAATTTCGTGTTGGGAAAGTGAGAGAGAAAAACAAAAAGAGATGAGCGAAGAGCAAAAATGGCATCCACTGGAGCAAATAACAAGAAATCAAAGGAAAGCAACGTTGAAAGCCTTGCCGGGCTTGAATCTGATAAGAAGAAGTGGCAGAGGGATGAAGATCTTGACGATTTAGACATCTCCAGATACCCTGTGATATTCTTATGTTCACTTCCTTTACGTTGATTTATTTAGATACTATTCTTTTTTCTACAATTGGTTCACGTATATCAGATGTTTGTTAAATTGCTTCAACTATGCAGTGGTCCGTACTGCTCATAACAATTCCTCTTTCTATAGAAATATGTACATATTGACTATACTATTAACAATTCTCTTCTAAAACTCAAGTAGATGCATTCAGTGGTGATATTTTCCAGGGAAACTCGACAGCATGTATGTTGGAAGAGAATATTGAGGTGGACAAAAATGGATGCTATCGGTTGTCAAAGAGTACAACACTTTTGTAGTTCTGTCGCCGCCTTCCTTTCTCGACATATTTTCGATTCACATGATGCGAAGAGTAATGGTGATGCTCCTCGATTTCGTATCTGGTGGTCTACCCCAGCTGCAGAGGTATCATCACGTGACATGCAGACCTAAAGGGTAGTAGACACCCTAATATGAGATCTAAGTTTGTCGATCTTTATTCGTCAATATGTGAGTTTCTTTATTGAATTCTCTGTTGATATGAACACAAGTGATTTTGCATGTCACATTTTTCGTGTTCTTGAAAGTTTGGTACTTATCTTTGTGATCAGAAGCATATATATATTGATGATTTAGTCATTAAAGTATGTATAATAATTATTTTTTAGCATTTTGTTACTGTTAGCATTTTGTTGCTGGTAAATAATTGTCAGGTAAATACTTTTAACTTTGTAAGTGAATACTTTATATATATAGGTGAATACTTAGTGTTAAGTCATTCGGACTTTTATTTGATGACTGCTGATTTTTTTGCTGAATGAGTATTTTCTGGTAAATACTTATCAAGTGAATACTGTATGGTTTATATTGAATACTTTGGTCAAAACAAATGAATACTTTTATGAGAAGTATTTTCTAGACAGTTTTTTAAGAGTAATTTTTACTAAGTAATATGTTATGCTCATAAAAGATGAATACTTTGTCCAATAGGGATGAATACTTAGATCTTAGGTGATATTGATTAATACTTTTGCCTATATTGATGAATACATTTGCTTGTGTGGTTGAATACTTCCAAGTTGTCTGAATGGTAATATGTTATAGTTGTCAAAACCAAGTTGTCTGAATGGTGATTGAATACTTTATATATTCTGGTTAAATACTTATATGTCAGAGTTAAATACTTTTAATATCTGAATAAATACTTTGGTCATTATTATTTTTTGTGCTGTCAATGAATACTTTTTAAATTTCATGTGATACATAAACAGTGAATATATGGTGTTTGATGAATACATGTCTATATAAGTATGGATATTTTACAGTGTTAGTTGAATACTTGGTGTTGTACCTTTTTTTTAATAATCTATGACAAAGTTCTAGTATCAATATTTTGTTATAACGAATACATATTACATTGTTGTCGAATACTTAATTGTATTAGTTGAATACATTAATTATGTATCATGTATTATTCTGTACTTATGTTGACAGAATGAGATGAATACTTGTATGTTAAGAATGATTTGTTTATTAATACTTGATTTGACTATATATGAAATTGATTCTTTTTTATTTATGAAATTTTGTAGCACATGATCAGCGTTGAACGGATCCTGATAGCTTTTAGGATTGTCAAAAATTGGATTTGTATTTACTTATTTTAATTGGAATTGTTGTTTGTGAGTCGTAACTCGTGTTTTCTGATTTAATATTTTAATTTCTTAACTTGTTACTTGAATTCTAGTTTTTTTATTGTAGTTGTTATATGAAATTGTTAATATTTGATTAGTGCATTGAAGTTCTTTTATCACTGAATTATTATCTGCAATACAAGTTTTATTATTACTGAATTATTAACTGCAAGACAAGTTTTGTTATAATGAATACTCCAAATGAAAGTGAAAATACTCCAAATGTCGTGTTGACTTGCTACGAATCACCTGTTTTGCTCCGTTAATCTCCAAATACTTGATTACCTGCAAAATATACATAACTAGGGCAGTAACTTGAACTTTTGGATATTTCTAAACTAAGTAAACCTAATTTCAACAGAACTTGGCTTAAATTACATATCAAACCCTAGATTTCAATAGATACCATTTCGGCTTATCACTTTTTCGGTCTACACACCAATTTCCAATTATCTAGATGCATTGTTTAAGAGAAATTATTTGTCCATTCAGTTATTATTAATCCATATGTTCAAAAATTTATATATATGTTGATAGTCAAAAGTTTTAGTTTTGAGTATATTTATGTTAAAAAATTATTGTTCAGGTATTCTGAATATATTATAAGTATTGTAGTTTGTTCTAATATTCTGTATTTTTGAATGTACCATAATATATAAGAGAACATATTGTTCGTATTTTAATTCGTACATATAAATTCTCATTTTCATAGTTCGATTAATGTATGCTGATGTATGTTGATAGCCAAAAAAACATAATAATCACATCATTAGCATATAACAAATATTAGCAAAAATCTGACAATGACTGAAGTAGAGCAAGTTCGGATGGACAACATGTGAAAGCAATTAATTACTTGTATCAACAGTGGTACAATTTAAAATTCATCTTGATTTGGAAATCCCAAATCAGATCCAAAAGAATTTGGAAAGGAAAAAAAAACATCAAATTAATTGATTAATTTGTAGTATGGTAATTAACCTGCTACTGCAAAAAGAAAAAAAATACACTAAGTTTTCTTTGCAACAATCTAACTTTAAAATGAAAGATTAACAGAAATTAATATAGGTAAAGACACAACATCAATTCACTGATTAATCAAACTAAAACAGTTCCCAACTTTGTCAAACTATTTGAAGGATGATCGACAAACTTAGAGAATTACAATTTTTCCTATTGTTTTTATAAATGCACCCAAAATCATGACCACCTCTTTGACTGTTTCTTCACTGCTCTCTTTAATCTTTATCTCCACTATATCAAGAAATTCACGTTGAAATGAATTATTTCCCAATAACGCTTCTTGTGTAATAACTTCACTCTGCTTTCGCGGTTGACAATAAAAAATCTAATGATAAATGACAATAAAAAGTTAGTAAACAGAAAAGTAGTAGCCACTAAATTCCAACCATATCTTATTCTCATTTTGTACAAACAAGCAACCAATCAATCATTGACTTGCATCGATCCTTAATATTTATATTCTCGATATAATTAAAAGATGGGAAATAAATCTGGTGTTATTCCAAAAGAACAACAAAAATATGTTATTATAATCTCAACCGTTCAAATTTTTTCATACGCAAATCTCAACAGAGATCAACGTACGGTTGGGATCATAATATATAATAGATTCCTATTAATCCTTTGGAATAACAACATATTTATTATTTCCTAAAAGATGTATATATCTAAGCCCATTTATTGCTCAAATTATTAGTTACTCATTATCAGTAATGAATTAGGACCAATCAGCTGCTGCAGAACCATACTCGCATGCATATATAGTGGAGTGTTAAATGTATATATGCACATATATATACTATTAATTGGTCAACTCTCGAGTGATGACGTATTAAAAAAATTCATTTCATATATATATATACTATTGCCTACTACCCCCTTCTTAATTTCCCAAAGAGAGAGAGAGAGAGAGAGAAGAGAGATTACATGAAGGAAGTTCAAGACTAGCTTCTTTAAATTTGGTGAATGCTGGAGAAAGCAAGCCACTAAATTCCAACCATATCTCATCGTTATTTCACCGAGTTCCAATCTCCTCAAGTTATTCAATATCGGACAATTCGGAATATATGTCTTGAAGAATTCCTACAAATAAGAAAATTAAGAATAATTTATATTTTCAAAACACCTTGAAGGTTCTTTTTGAAAAAAAAACCAATATTTTGAAAACACCTTGATCACAATACTATCATTAATTAATTTAGTAAAAAGTGTAATCTAAAAAGAATATATAGAACGCAACACCCCCCCCCCCCCCCCCCCCCCCCCCCCCCCCAATTGTGTGATGCACTCAAAATTAAGCATACCAGGAAATGGAGAGCTGTATAGAGCCTTAGACTTGTAACATTTGGAAGGCCGCCAAGAAGATTAAATTCACGGCCAACATATGCAATTTCAAGGTCTACCATGACTAGAGATGGCGTGTTCTTCATTGTAATTGATTTTACCGTGTCGCAAAAGTAACATTTCTTTATAGTCAATTTCTTCAACACATTCGAGTTAATCTCATTAATCATCAACCAACAAGACGTCAGGACCAATTCGTCGAGGACAGGACACCCCAATAAAACTGTTTTTATCAAATCATTCATGACGAATAAATGACTCAGCTCAAGTTTTTGAAGAGAAGGGAGGTTTATAAATTTAGGTTGGTGTATATTTGTAAATCTAAGATGAGAAGCACATTCATATAACAATGACATCTCCTTTACTGACACACAATTGGAAAGGGAATAAGGCAAATTCAATAACTTATTCGAATTCGTATCCATGTGAATATAGATTACTCGAGGCATGCAAGCAACTGCATAATTAATGCATTCTTCAACAACGCCATGATTTCTTGGAGATCTAGACCGCCATATCAGTTTAAAATTATCCAGCGGTGAGAAGCCTCTACGGTTTAGTACACCATGAACGAACCAAAGAAACTTATCCTCACTGTTGAACCCAGATATACTGTTGTCAAAGTCTAGAGTAGCCATAGAAATCCAAAGATCTATCCATCTCTTCGACAACATGCACGTGTGCACAGCATCTTTGGTTGTCAGGAAGGATAGTATATGTGTTATGAGTGGGTCTGGCAAATCACTTATTCTGTCGATGGCAAGATCTCTACCATCCATCTTTCACCTTCACATATAGGCAGTTTGTCAAACACCTCACAAGAACAATCTCTTATATATATATATATATATATATATGAGTAGAACTAGGGTGCTCGTTCACCAAACCTCTTGTGAACTTGACTCTAAAATATATCGAATCGACTTTAAACGATGAATCCAAACCGTTGAAACCCTTCTACCTAATGAGTGATGCGTCTACATGTGAAAATTTTAAAGTTTCGAATTAATTTAATATAGAGTCAAGAGGTCAAAAGTTTAAGGTTTATAAATTAATTTTAATGCATTCATTTTTTGGACTCCTTTGACTACTTGACTCTATATTAAATTAATTCGAAGGATTTCAACGGTTTGGATTCATCGTTTAAAGTCGATTCTATATATTTTAGAGTTAAGTTCACAAGAAGTTGGGTGAACATAAGAGCACCCTGTTCTACTCTGTATGTATATATATATATATATGTATATAGAGGTTGGCTAAGCTCAAAACGTTTGTTCCTAGCCTCAGGAACAAACGATTCGGTTCTCTGATTTTCAAAGTCCAAACGGCCGATCCAAACCGACAAATGTTTAATTTATATTAAAATGTGCTTGGAGACCAAATTTTAGATTTTTTTGAATTTATTTACTATTTATTAAGATGATTTGAAAATTGTTGTTTTTATTAAAATTCTGCACCATTGAAAAACAGCGATTTTCAAACCATCTTAATAAATAGCAAAAAAATTCCAAAAAATGTAAAATTTGGTCTCCAAGCACATTTTAATATAGATTAAACACCTGTATATTTGGATCGACTGTTTGGAATTTGAAACCGGAGAACTGAATCGTTTGTTCCTAAGACTAGAAACAAACGTTTTGAGCTTAGCCAACCTCTATATATATATATATATATATATGTCGAAATGCAAGAAAACAACAAATTAACTAGCCACAAGTTATATCACAAATGTAGAACATATTGAAACATATTGAAACATGAACAATTAATGATATACCACCAAATCATCCACGAATCAGAAGTAATGCCAAATTATATTCAGGATTAAATGAGGCATCAAATGAATTTCCATGACATCGCGAATAATACAAGATTGCACCAGTCGTTTTTCAAATTGTTAAATATTGTTACTCATAATGATCATGAATTTTTCCATAGAACCATTAAATACTGGCAAGAACAAAAAATGCATCATTAAAAAAATATTTCACCAAAATCATAACCATGATTTTAGCAACCGTAATATATATTTGAAGTAGTACAAATTATATGTCGCACAATTAACAAGTAGTACAAATTTGTCAAACCGCAACTGAGCAAGGCCTCATCATTAGAAAAAAAGATAGGAGACATAGATTCATACCTATAATCGAATCAATCCAAGAGATTCACGGTGAACAATTTGACGGAAACTGGAGAGTAGGAAGGCTGGGCGAAATAATTAATCCCTTGATTTGGTAGTCCGTATAAATAAAATTCTCAGTTTCATCAAAATCAGCAAAAATCCTCGGCGAATTTTTAGGAGCAATTAATTTTCCTTCAAAGTTTGAGCAGGTATTTAAAATAAGATACGGTTCAAATTTCTATTTTTAAAAGGGTTGCTATGTTGAGGGTTTGATTATATAATATTAAGCGTTCAGAAGATTTTTATTTTTTCTTCTTTCTTCCAGTTTTGTTTCTAATTAAGATTATTTTTATATATTTCCTAAAATTAGTAGAAAATAAATGCCCGCATAGTCTCTCTCTATTATTCAGTTCAAATATTTTTGTATTTAGTCTCTGTGCTTCTATTATTCAAATTTTAATGCTTAATTTAGAATATATTTTGTGTGTTTTATAATGTGTCATTTAGTTTAAACATTTTCATATATCAGCCTACATGGGACCCACCAAAATATTTCCAAGGGCAGAGTACGTGGAACCCACACCAATAACAAGCGAACGTTGTGCCCACATGTTTATTTTCAAGGGAAGTGTACGTGGGACCCACCAAAGTATTTCCAAAGACAGCATGCCTGGGACCCACCCCAATATTTCCATGGTTATCGATTGTGGGCCCCACCAGATTTATTCCATGAGATAATATTTGCATGGAAAGATAACTTTGAATGCTCCAAAGATATACCCTTGGGAATACAAACTTGAACGGCATTATATCGGTATATGCCCTCATCCTACAATCCTCCATGTACCAATTTGGTACTCCCATTCATACCCCACTTACCATTCAACCAGATAAACATAAAAACATCAATAAATAGATGGAAAATAAATTCATAAATAGATCGATAGCATTTAATAAGCATAAAGCATGAACATAGTATAATCGGCATGCATTGTCGCCCTAAATTTGCAAAACCCCATTACAACAACAACACTATATAATTATATCATTGACAATATATATACCCAAAATGTTCCCACTATGAGTTAACAAAAATTCACAAAATAAGTTTCCATACATTGTCATGTTTTAGAACTTGTAAATTCACAAAAAAAAATGTACATTTTTGCACATTAGAAGCTAACGCTAGTTCACATTGAAGGTAACTGCTCGAATCATTGGCTCATATCGTCCTGACCCCTTGTATTGTCATCATTTCCAGCTTGAGTTTGATTTAGTAGTTTTGTTCTTACACGGCAAATATAGGTTGTTCTTATATTCGATCTCTATTTGTTTGAAGCATCTGTTGTCAAAACTGAAAATCTAGAGGTTGTTGTAAGTTTCGTAATTAATTCAATCTATATTTTATCAGCTTTCTATTAAAAAAAAAGATAGAAAAGTTTGTCTAGTTTCTTCTTTCGGTTCAAAACTGTGAACTGTAAGAAGAAGGTCAACTTCTTTTATCGGTTTGTTCTTTAGAACCAATAGAAGAAGTGTCACATTTATTCTATCAGTTCTATACTTGTTCCCAAAAGAAGAAGATGGCCTGCTTCTATTGTTTTTACTATATATAACTGATAGAATAAGTGTTCCAATTTCTTACTGATTCTACACTTGGAATCGAAATTTCTGCAATTTCTCCAATTTCACGAAGTTCTTTATCTCCTCACAAACACTCTCCCTCTTCCTCGTCAGAATTATCTTTTCCTCCATGTCCTATAGCTCCATCCTTCCTAACCCCAACAACCAGCCCCACCTCACATCCTTTCTTCTCCCATATCCGATTCTTTCAAACTCTACTGCTTCTCGCAAATTTCCACTAGGTCTTCTCATACTTCGTAAAGGTAGGTCTATATAAGTTCCATAATTTGTTAGTCAATTAGAGAGCTGGTTTTATAACTCACAAAGATCAATTGTCTAATTAGATTTGTCTTTTAAATAGTGTGGCATTATTTCTCGTTGGCATAATAAAGGTACTTTTCCTGTTAAAATCAGTTTTATTACTTATACAAAATGATTTACATAAAACCACTTATGTAACAAGAATTAAAGGCTCTCTTCTCTCCTCCGATAGAAAGGATGAGCGAAGATGAGGGTGGGGGCAATTTAAATACTGGAATTGGTGAAGGGGGGATGAAAGGTGCCCCGTTGTAAGTTGTCCATTTAGTACATGAAATTGGAGGCAAAGAGAGGGAGAAAGAGTGAAGGGAAATTCGAAAATCTTAAGTCTTGTGGAGGAGATGAGAACTCAAGGTAAGGTTTTTTACTTTTTAGTATCTCAGAAATAAACGGTGAAGATTAAATGTTTTTGGAAGTGCTTTAGAATGAAAACTATAAACTGCATGGGCAGTAACATTATTACCTTGAAATTTTTAGTTGAATGGAATAAAAAAATTACTGTGTAAAATTTATTTTTGCATGAAATATGACGAAAACCAAAATTCCAACATGAATTCAAACCCGGACTTGAATTCAAACTCGAACTCAGTACAGGTTAATTGTTCTTCAAACTCGGACTCAGTCTAAGGAGGTCGAACTACAATGATCCGTTCTTGCAACCAAGTTCCAAATAAGAAAATCCAAGGTTTTTGGCCAACAACGCTCTTGTGTTTACCATGAAACCAAATCCAACCTGTCAAAGATTGAAGCCAACACTAATTTGTTGATTTCGAGAGCAATGCAGTGGACAAGTGGCGGTTTATTGGGATCCTTTGTTCGTCTCCCAGATCTAATGAAATACATGTGTAAAAAAACTAATTTGAAAGACGTCTACAAAAATTTAAGGGTGCTTGATCTGAAATTGTATTGTTTGAAAGAGGTATACAAAGAAAAGAAGAATTTGAGCAAATGCATGTTTGGGTCGATTGAAATTCTCAAAAAAATTGGTGAAAACACGTTTCGGGTCAAGCTACCGGATGATATGCATATTTCAAACGTTTTCAATGTTTGGCATCTTCACAAATATCATGCTGAAAATACAAGATTGAGGTCAAGTTTTCATCAACTGGGGGAGTATGACGAAAACCAAAATTCCGACTCGAATTCAAACCCAGACACGAATTCAAACTCGGACTCAGTACGGGTTCATTGTTGTCACACCCCGAGACAACCCGCCACGTATTTCTACGTAAAGGGTACACACATCACATACATTATCAATAACATCAATAAATGCCACATGAACTTCATAAACAAAAAGGATTCTACAAATTTTCACGACAGACACGGCTAGTAAAATTACCACTGCCATGCATGTTCAATGTATAAATCATTTAAAATAGAAACTAAATCAACAAGTGGCATCTTATTCCATTCAGAATCTTCCCGCTTTGGCTCACTCGCGACTTACTCGGTACCTTCATCTTCATTACCTTGGCTTGTTGACCTCCTGATCCATGTCTTTTTTGTTTGTATTCATTGCCGGCTGGTCTTTTTCTGGAACCCACGTAAAAGTGGAACGGGTGAGAGATCGAACATTCTCTCTGTGCGGGATTTAGTTCTAGCCCGGAGATTTGTAAAATCTTTCCTTTTTATTATACTATATAATTCATTCAACAATCACAATGCAATCTACATTATCCTACCATGCATTATATAATTCAGATTCATAAAAACACTTGTTACTTTTAAATATTGTTAATCACTGACCATCACTTTGCTTGTGGAGCGTTATATCTCAAACCCGATTGCGACTAGCATTCCCCGCATGTCAGTCCTGACCGTGACTAGCAGTCCCCACGTATCGATCTTTCCAATATTAAATCTGACTGCGACTAGCGTTCCCCGCATATCGGTCCCGACCACGACTAGCAGTCCCCGTGTATCGGCCTTTACAACATTGAACCCGACTGTGACTAGTAACCCCCGCATATCGGTCCCGACCACGACTAGCAGTCCCCGTATATCGACCTTTCCAATATCAAACCCGACTGCGACTAGCAGCCCCCGTGTATCGGCCTTTCCATTCATTCAACTTACAACGTTCATTCGTTTTGTTATTCTAGTGTTATATTCAATCGATTCATTTCTTTCAAGTCATAAGTTCCAAACGTAGTAATCCTATTATTTATTCTCTAAACAAAGTCAAAGGGTTGTTCAAATCAACATGCACAATTCTATAAATAAATAAAATGTACACAAAGGAATAAGTAATTAATTTTACAAAAAGTCCAGTAAGCCCGCACCTGATATCTGATGAGCGAATCCTTGATCGTCTCTTACGTCGTAAATGTCAATTCTAAAACATAAATATATATTTAAATTAATGATGTTTCAATTCAATTTTCGTTTCCTAAAACCTTTAATGTTATATGTCATTCCTCCTGATTTACTATCTAAGCGAATTATCATGCACATCTTGACCTGACTGATTTTCGAAGAAATCTCATATAATAAATAGATGTTATAAAAACTTTGACCATTTTAATTTCTCCTTAAAATTGGACATCTAACTCTGTTTCAGTATTACCATGGTGAAAGGAATAAATTAAATTAAATAATATAAATGATGCACTTACGTTACCTTAATCCTTATCAAAGCCGTAATTTCTGATCAAATATAATAACAAGAATATCCAATTCAATATATGATCATCTTTAAATTCTAATATAGATATATAATTTTGTATATATATACTATTTGCTAGGAAATAGTTCTCAATCTACAAGAATATATTGTAGGGAGTAATTATAGAAATTAACTATTTACTTCATAATTTTAATAAGAAGATATCAATATCTATATAACAGCATGTACATCTATAGATCAAAATGACTTTTCTATTTCATTCCAATAAATAAAACAGATACAAAACAGTAAAAAATACTAATAATAACTATTAGTGGGTTTAGACAATTTCTATATAGAATTATCAAATCTTAACAAAACATACATCAGTTTCTGATTTTAGAAATCAGATCTGACGTATTTGATGAAATGAAAATGTTTAAATAATTTATATGACAAGCTATATGATTGCAATTTGTATAAAAATCAAGAGAATAGTTTCAGAATTTTGTAACTAAAGGAACTATTAAAAAATTTCAGATTATAATATCATAGAAGAGATTAATTTTCATATTATATATAATTCAAAAGGAATAACATCATAAATCCCTACAATTTAAGAACAATACTTGATTCTAATCAACATATTTAATATCGTAACCTACTTGATAAAATTTTATGCAACAACTATAAGTAATATAATATGGTTTCTACCGTTGTACGTACCTTTAAACTAGAATTGTAGACTATGAAAACAAACTTTAACTCTGAAATAGGGCTTTTGTATTTTTTCTTGGTTGATTGTGAAGGAAGAGAGGGAAAGAAAGACGGCAAGGGGATTAATTTCCAATTAAATGATGTGAGCGGTTTTGAGACAAAGGACAGAAAATTAAAAGGAAGGTTTATGGTTTTAATTGGAAGGGAATTAATAGGAATAATATTTATAAGGGCAGAGATTTAATTAAAGAGCACGGAGTTTAAAACAAATATACAAATATATAAAGGGACAGTTATATTTTGAAAAGGTGGCTGAAAAAGGGTTTGAGTTATTAGTAGTTATTTAAGAAAAAGAGTTAATTATTGTTACTAGTATCTTGCCCGCACGGTTGCAACGGAGACATTATTATAGGTGTAAAAAAAAAAATCTCAGAAATTTTTTTCATAAAAGCGCCCACATGGCATGAATGCTTCAGCATGCATAAACCAATCCTCATTACATGACTCAAACCCTACCCACATGTTTTTCCCAAAACTACTACCCTCCCAGACAGTATCTAGCAAGAATATACACATACAAAAACACATATGCAAGGGTAACGTTGGGAAACAGGTAAAAGTACATACTATAAATATTAAAATTATGGATGACATCTTCAAAAACCACAGATAACAGCAAAGTTGATTCTGTACCAATAGCAACACCAAAGCTATTTCAGAGGGCACCAAAGTTGGTTCAGTAGTCCTACATGCAGGCATTAATCATGTGTTGTGTGCAAGTTACTTGCAGCTCATAACATATACACATTGACAATTAAATGGTAATAAAATATGTCAAGTCAATTAATGAAATCAATTTTGGCATGTTGCTACACATGCTTATCGATTCCAGCCGATGTCCCAGCTGGTAAATTCATCAAAAGAAAAAAAAAACACCACACCATTATGGAGTTGCGATTGCTGTTGCAAGGCCTCAAGGTGGATTCTTAGCTCATTATTTCTGGCTAACAAGGCCCATTGATTCTTGCTATTCAGTGTATAAAATAATAAAACATTAACACGTTAACAAAACTATTGTATGTAAAATTTTTGTGCCAATGTGTCATTTCAATTATTTGAAATCTTAATCACAGAAAATAGCAAACAACTAACCTGTAGAAGCCAACAAATTTGAATTTTCTCTTTGTAATATATGCATTTGTGCTCTAATTCCATAAGATATCTCATCTTTTTCTCCTTAGACTGTGCAGCCGATTTCCCATTTGCCAGTATCATGTAAATTACCACGGATTTAAATTAATTAGTTCTCATTGTAAAAGGTACATTATGATTGATAATATATATTAATTACTCAAAAATCACCTCTTGACACATTTTGGATCATCCAAAGCCAACTCAGCAAGCTTCTCATTGGCTATAATCTTCTTGGTTTCATCCCGAGTGAACTCCTGATCTCTGAGTTCCAAATCAAGTGCCTGTTTGGCACGTGATTTCTGATTGCATGCTGCTAGCAATGCCTCATTGGAGTTCAGCTTACCAGTGGCAATGTTTCTTTTTTTTTTTTTTTGAGGAGAAATGCCCTTAGGCTTGAATATATTAGCACCAAGATAATGTTTTACATGGACTGAAAGACCTGATTTTGTGTAAGCTACACATAAACTATCTCATTCTCATCAGGGGACAAAAACCTGAAAGCAAAAATTCTAAAGTAAAGCTAACTTAGGATTCACAAACCAGGGGTAAGTAAAGCCCAAGTGATGCCATCCCCTAATTCTACCCAATTTTGCCAGAAGATCCGCCTCCTCATTTAGTGAGCGAGGAATGTGTATGCAAGAAAAATCCGGGTTTGTTTTGAACAGCGACCAGCATTTGAAAGTCTCAGTTGATGCTCTCGAGTCTGTCCCTAAAGGGGGTTGATATTGCATGCACTGTGTAGCAAGAGGTAAGTTGTCAGTTTTAAAGACGCATGAGGAGATACCCATGCCTTGAACAAACTGGACCGCCCTGAGCATTGCCCCACCTTCTGCCTGTGACGCACAGCAGACTTCAATTTTGGCCGATCCATATGCATTGAGCTCCCCTTCTCTTGTCAGAACAAAACCTGCCCCTCCTACCCAGCCTTCCTTCCAGGCTCCATCCACCAGACACTGATACTCCGCGTTTTCCTCCTGACAATTTGCACAATTCTGTATCTTTCGCCCAGGCACCCCCGCTTGGCAATGTTTAGGGTTTAGGGTAGTGTCTACTATGCATCTGTGAAAGGATTTAGTCTAATTTTGAGTTTTTAATTATAAAGGTTTAATTTCTTTGCCTTTTTAAAATTTTGATTAAACCATACTGCCAGCTAGCAAAGTTACCAACACAAAAGTCATTAAGAATAACATTTCACATAAAAAGCTTTTTGAATTAAGAGTTGAGAAAAAAAAAATTAGTGCTCTCTACTTGTATTGTCCTCCTTTTTCTCCTTAAATGGTGTTCAAAATAAATTTCATTTGACCAAAGACAGTACTATCTCATCCAAATGATCTTCTAAAAGTAAGGTTCTAAATAACGATTATAGTGGCATAGCAAGGAGACAAAAAAAAACTATGGCGAATAGCATAGCTATAGCGGAAGCTTTCATATATAGCGTTTTTTCAATTTTCAAAATTTATGGTCTATATTTCTCCTAATTATCAACATGATCAATATTAGAGAATTGAGGTAATTACTAAATGATAACTGATTTAAGTCTATATTTTTTTTCAATCATGCAAATAAAAAAAATAAAAAAACATCCAAGGTAACATTATTGAATAGTTCATGATATGCACCTGTTATTAATTAATTATCTTTCTCAAATATCAATATTTTGTAAGTTTCATACATACATACATGAACCCTAAACTCTAAACCCTATTACCTATATATATGACGGGGGATCCAATTACACAATTTTTTGGTGACACCGAGTTATACTCTACATTTTTAAAGTTCAAACAGTTGATCCAAACCGTTCAACATGTAGGATATATTAAAATATGCTTCCGGATTAAATTTTATATTTTTTTGAATTTTTATTATTATTTATTAAGATGGGTACAAAAATTCAATGGTCTGAAAACAACGATTTTGTAAAATACTTAATAAATGGTAAAAAAATTCAAAAACATGTAAATTTTAGTGTCTAAGAAGTGGCGGAACTAGGAATGAAAACTAGAGGGCCATAAATAATTTAGGACCCATAAGCAAAAAAAAATTCGACCAGTATACTCAGCGGAGGTTTGCAGTGAAGAGCTGATCAGACGATCCAGATCATTTACTCTCAGCCGGTAAGTGCTCAAGATGATGGAGAGGGCAGTATTAATTTTGCTTTGAGATACGTGCCATAATCTTATTTGGTCCGTCCGATCAAAACGAACGGACCAGATTAAAAGAACCGCACGACCTCCGCAGGTAAAAGCTCTGCAGAGAATGTGATTCCAAAAAATTTAGGGGGAGCCAAAGGCCCATAAATAATTTAGGGAGTGCCAAGGGCCCATAAGCAAAAAAAAATTATGTATATTTTCTGAAAAATTTTATATATTTTTTGAGCCAAGAGGGGGCCGAGGCCTTGGCTAGCCCCTGCCTTGGTTCCGCCCCTGTGTCTAAGCACATTTCAATATGGAGGTCATATTGAACGGTTTGGATCGACTGTTTGAACTTTAAACACATTAAAAATTGATGGTGTAATTGGTGTTACCAAAATATGATGTAAGTGGATCCCTCCTCTAGATATATACTCTATATATATAGAGAGAGTGTCTTCTGTGTGTGTGTAGGTATGAATCTTTCAAAATAATGATATTTAAGAGGAATAATTAATTAAGAACAGGTGCATGCGTGAAATATATGGTCGTAGCTTGATTGAAAGGATACAAACAATATTCATCATGCACCTAAGCTGACCTTGAAAAAGCTAGTTCATGCCTACGGGTTATACTCGAAAAAAGAAAAAAGATAGTGCATAGAATACTGAAGTTTCGAAAAAGCTATTCTGCAGCAGCTACTATATGATGTATGATTTTTATCTCAGTTTCTTTATGCATTTTTTTTATATCAATTTGAAAAGCTTGTCCCAAGAAAAAGTATTCTTGGGAAACGTACCAGTTTCATTATTCATCTTTTTTTTATCTCAGTTTGAAAAGCTTGTCCAATAAAAAAGTATTCTTGGAAAACACACCGTAGAAAGCATGTAGATGGATGTATCTAGTCAGTCTACATAAATTGTAATAACTGATTAAAAAACAAAAGATAAATTGCATTTTAATTCCAACAAACAATTCAAAATACTGCCAACAGGCAACAGCACAGTTCCTAATTCCTCTAAACAACAATACTCAAATCAAAAAGCAATTCTATAGCATCCAAAAATCAAATATTCAACACACAAAAATACTAACAACAGCGTTTCGAGTTCTCAAACAGACAACAAAACTCAATCAAAGAGCATGTTCAAATAACTCTGAAATGGCATCCTGCAAAACAAAAATAAAAAAACAAGAATTAATAATAACTCCCAAATAAAGATTGAAAACTCAAAATAAACAAATTGGGGGAAAAAGACTAAAAGTTCATATGGAACAATAAAACTTACATTACAGCCAGTTGGTCCTTGCCTATCAGCTGAACAACATGTGACATGCCGATTATATCAGCATCTGCTTTCGCATTGTTCAAGAACAACTCATTAAGTGCATATCCCAAGTGCATCCAACAGTAGCTTCTCTTTGCATAGTACCTATTGACATTTTCAGGATTTTCCTCTATTGCCTGCAAAACAAAAGCATTTTGTTAGCTTTGGATTTATTCAATGTAAAATATTTTTTTACAACCGGTTAAAATTGTTACTTACATAATTACAGAAAACAAGTGCTGTAGCATACTTCCCTTGGAAGAACATTTCTGCAATTCTCTGTCTGAGATACATAACTCTCGCCTAGATAAATCAAAATTAAGTCATAAATTAAAAAAAAAAATTCCCCAAAATTGTCGGTTAATATGTAAATTTTTACAAAAAAGAAATAAATAAAATGATCTAAATATAGAGACAGGGACAATGTACCTCATTTTCAAACTTTTCAGATGTGCACTTGGCAATTAAGCCATCAACAGTCCAATCTTGCACCGATGGAATAGGGTTGGTTCTATGATATAACATTGCCACCACCTCTCTTTTACCCCTCATAGCTGCCACTTCAATTGGAAGCCTTCCAGACTGCAACACAGATACAAAATGTTTTGAAATTATTAATACAATTAACTAACCTCCAAAACAAGCATGAATCATAAAACCCTATTTTCACCATCCTTATGTTAATCAAAAGGGAACCAACTTGCCCTAGCACGCTATTACATGAATAATTAAACAGACAATATAGAGGTACTTTATTTACTTATGTGATATACAACAACACAGACAGAGTTATGAGGATATATACTTCATTAGGTAGATTGGGGTCAGCTCCAAAACAAGCATGAATCATAAAACCCTATTTTCACCATCCTTATGTTAATGATCAGAAGGGAACCAACTTGCCCTAGCACGCTATTACATGAATAATTAAACAGACAATATAGAGGTACTTTATTTACTTATGTGATATACAACAACACAGACAGAGTTATGAGGATATATACTTCATTAGGTAGATTGGGGTCAGCTCCAAAACAAGCATGAATCATAAAACCCTATTTTCACCATCCTTATGTTAATGATCAGAAGGGAACCAACTTGCCCTAGCACGCTATTACATGAATAATTAAACAGACAATATAGAGGTACTTTATTTAATTATGTGATATACAACAACACAGACAGAGTTATGAGGATATATACCTCATTAGGTAGATTGGGGTCAGCTCCAGCATCCAACAAGAACTGCATCAGGTCCATGGAATGGTAAGCCAAGCTTAACACCGGTATATTGGCCACTTGAACCCCAGCCTACGATAGTCAAACAGAACAGTCACATTGCAACTCAATGATGATAAAAATAATTTTGGACAATAACAGTTAACATTTTACAGTACATACAAATAATGAGGATAGTTTGGATTTCTAATTTTACAATTAACACCAAAGGATCAGAACATTAAATAACAATAATTTGTACCTGTATCAGTAGTTCTAATATTTCCCTGGTTTTATCAAGGGGATGAAATTTACAGTTCTCATTATTCATGAGAGCAAGAACAATAGGCGGCACGGCTCCACCTAATAACTCATTTGGCTGCCAAAAGAATAATTCAATTAGCTATAAATTAAGTCCTTAAAATTAGAACCGGTTTTAGCTGATTTGAGGCTAAAACAATAACTATTTGAGCAAATAGAAAAATGAAAAGAAAACAATAAGTACATTAGCATTAGAGTTGGGATGAGTCAATAACAACTGCAGACAAGCAGTGCGGCCAAGCAAAGTAGCCAATAGTAAGGGAGACAGCTCTGCGAGGTTATTCGCACCAACTTCAGCACCTGCTGACATTAACTTTTGAATTGCTCCAGCTTGATCTAAAATAAGAAAAAGTCATTCCTTAGTATGACCCAAAAATAAAAATAAAAAATAAATATGAAGGAAGAAAAATAATAGAGAGACCTCCAAGTACAGCATAATGAATAGGACCAAAGCCAATAGCATCAACGAAATGAACATTAGCCCGACCGCTGATGAGAACCTCCATCACAAAAATGTCACCAAAATAAGCAGCAAAGCACAAGGGTGCTTTACCTATGAATATAAAATGGCCAAATTAGTTTCACATCATTAATTGGTCTAAAAGAGCAATTATTAGAATAGAAATTGCATCAAATGCAGGACTTTACAAGTTAGTAAAATCAAAGAAGTAACAAAATCTAACCTGACGGAGTAACGAAATTTGGATCCAACTTGAAATCACGGAGCAGTATGTCACACATCTCTGAATTTCTCAGCCGTGCTGCATTATAAAGCGGATTATCTTCATCTTTATGACACAACTCAGCACAAATTTTCTTACCTAACGCCACTCTTTCGCCTTCAGTTGTACTTCCTATAAGATCTGCATGAATATTATTTGAGTAGAAGAGTTACATCAAATAGAGAATAAATTACAAACGAAAATCAAAATATCAAAACAAAAGACTCACTGTAAAGCTTGCTCAATTTGCCAGATCGAACAGCATCAACGATTGCTTCAGCGGTTTTCAGATCTGTTCCAAGTGAGTCGATTAGAGAGAGCGAAAAGAAAATGATTACCAAACACAGAGAGAGAGAGAGAGAGTATACCGGCAATGACTGGAACGTTCGCCATTGTTGTACTATTTTTTAGAGAGAGAATGGAAGAGTGAAGTAAAGAGTGACAGTGACTGAGTGAGAAGAAACCCTAGAAATAAAGAGCGGCTGCTTAAAACCCTAGAAATAAGGAGCACCTGATCTGACTGTCTTATATATATATATATATAAAATGCGCTATGATTTTTTTTATCTCTTGGTAGCTTTATTATGTGACAACTTACAGTAAAACTCCGTACTTCTTGAATATATTTTATTTGTTAGCTCAGCTGTCATGTCAATACTTGTAACCAATATATATTTATTTTATAAGTTTAGCAAGATCTTATGCAGGTTTTTTCCTTTTTTTTTTTAATTATATGATGTTCAGCTTCAATTTATTAAGAGTCTTCACAAATTTTCAACAGTTGAGACATAATTTAGGTAGAAATTAAGAAGATCATTAATTAAACGACGGAGACTAGAGTATTTGAGACATTTTAGAGCCGGAAGTGGGTTATATGTGTGTGTGATTCAATTATTATAATTTATAATTTTGTACAAGAGTACTACAGTTTATAGTTAATATCGAGCTGGAGAATCCCAACGAGATCATTACACAGCCCTGATTGTTTGATTCTCTTTATAAGTAATAGCCATGATTTTATTCAGAGCAGGTTACTTCAAAAAAAAAAAAAATTAACGAAAATAAATAATTTGATATCGTTGGTGAAAATATGGAACTTTGATATTTCTGATAAACAATGCATCTGAAAATATGTAGTTTGGTATCTCCATCTCCATTAGGAGTGTTCAAATGGTTGGTTTATTTGGTTTTAAATCGAACCGGAAAATTTTGGTTTAAATGGTTTGGTTTTTCAGTTTAAATGGTTCGATTCGGTTGATTTTATGAAATTGTTCGGTTTAAATGGTTCGGTTCGGTTTTGAATTCTCAAAACCGAATAAACTGAACCAACCGATTTTATTAATAGTTTGAAACTTCGTGTATTATTTTGGTTCACTTTTTATTTTGAATCTACGTGTTTTGATTTTTTGAGATTGAATTCTTCTATTAGGTTCAACCGAACAAATCATTTATTAATAGTTTGAGACCATTTATTTTCAGTTCAACCAAATTATTTATTTATTCTTCTATTCGGTCCAACCGAACAAACCGAAGTTTAAATCGGTTTAATCAGTTTGATTTTAATTCAGTTTGCTATTTTACTTCGGTCGATTCAGTTGGATTTTCAAAAACTGAAAAAAAAATTGATTTGATTATTTTAGTTCGGTTTGGACCGAACCGATCGGTTCAACAACCCTAGCTACACTACTACAGCCAACAATCCATAACGGAAAGGAGAAAAAAATATTATATCATATTCTGAAAAAGTAAATGAAATATTGCAGGCTTTTCTTTTTTTTTTAGAAAAAAGACACGTAGACTTACGATATTTTTTTTTATGAGAAAAAAAATATATGGTAAGTACACACTGCACAAGTGCACAGCACATCAATCATGAATCACAAGATTTGTGTATTTACTCATGATGTTGATTTCCGAGGAGGATATTTGCAAATCCTTTTTTTCTTGACAACTGATGTGTGATGTACTCTTACACAAAATGATAATAATAATGTCTATTACTTTTTCTTCTCTAATTGTTTTCTATAATGCAATTCATACTTTTCACCTTGATTAACGAGAAGCACACTTTTTTAAAATTGAAGATAGAAATAAGAGTTGAAGCATGCAATTGCTTATTATAAAATATGATGTATATATAAAAATAAGATATTTGTTAGACCCAAGCTTTGATATTAATTAATTGTGCCATTTTAAGACTAATAAATTAGCAAGATCAAATTGATACATTGATTTTTAATTTTTCTTAAGGTTAGATTAAGAGTAAGTAAAATGCATATAATAATTATATATGTGTATAGAGTAGAACTACTATTACTTCTTGAGAGTTTAAGCTTTAATCTTGATATCTAACAATATAAAAACCACTATTACTTCTACTTGACGCGAAAACAAGTTGGCATAATGACACCAAAAGAATTAGAGATAACAATTATGCACATGGCAGTAGCAATAAATTTATTTACCAAATAATATAATTTAAATTTGATTATACCCTAGCTTATTTATGAAGGGGATAATACCATACATTGAAATACTCACAAGATGTTGAAAACTATTTCTACTTGTTATGGTTTTATTCCACCAATTTTGTAGGCTAATGAAGTTGGTGTTGCATCATTGAGAGAGTATGAAAGGGTTGTTACTATGACCTTTTCAAGCCAAGAAGAAGCTTACGAGTTTTACAACGATTATGCCAATAAAAAGAGGTTTAGCATAAGGAATTACTTTAGTTTCGATTCCAAACTGTTGAAATCCTTCTACCTTATAAGTGATGCGTCTACATGTGAAAATTTTAAAGTTTCGGATTACTTTAGTATAAAGTCAAGTTGTTAAAATTAGAAGATTTATAAATTGATTTTAATGCATTCATTTTTTGAAAGTCTTTTGACCACTTGACTCGATACAATTTTAATTCAAATTTTAAATTTTTTGCATGTAGACGCATCACTCGTAAAGTAGAAGAATTTCAACAGTTTGGATTCATCGTTTGGAATCAATCCGATAAATTTTAGAGTTAAGTTCGCAAAGAAGCTTGGTGAACTTAGGAGCACCCTAGTTGTACATATATAGAGCAAAACTAGAGTGTGTTGTGCTGACCAAGAGAGTTTGTTGATGAGCACACCTTAAAAAAACTATCGGATTGACTTTGACCTGTGAATCCAAATTGTTGAAATCCATGTACTTTGTGAGTGATGGATTTACATGCAATATTTTTAAAGTTTCGAATTCATTTAGCACATTGTCAAGCGGTCAAAACAATGAACATTTAATAAGTTAATATTTTAATTGTTTTATGTATTCATTTTTCGTCATTTTTTTTCCGCTTGACTATTTGCTAAATAAATTTGAAACTTTAAAAATTTTGCATGTACATGCATCATTCACGAAGTACATAGATTTGAACGGTTTAGATTCGTAGTTTGAAGTCAATTTGATAGTCTTTTGGAGATGTGCTCACCAACTTCTATTGGTGAGCACATCACACTCTAGTTTTGCTCACACACACGTGTGTGTGTGACCAAGTGATAATTAATTATAATTAAAATTTATTTTTTGCATATCACATTAATTAAATAAAATAAATTGTCATTAAGTATACTTCATATGTGGTATAATTTATACAACTAAGTTAGCATTCAATCAAAATGCGCCATATACTGAGTCATGAGTATATTAATATAATATATAGTTCATATTTGCCATATATATACGGAGTGCGACGATACGGACTGAGTTCGAAACGGTTCCAGTCATTTGTCATTTTGCGAAGGCGTACAATAAATCTCTCAACCACGAAAATCATACGTATAACTTTTACGCAGTGTACGTAGCAGCTCATTTGAAGGTTGTAAACTGTGTAAAGTAAACTCAATAAAAATTAAAAAGGATGACATGTAGAAGTATGTAAAGCAAACTCGTGTATTAAGCGGTTCAGAATTTTACGCTTGCTAAGAAATTATTTTGAAGCCGGTCCGTATTCCTAATCCGAGCTAGGTACGGTGTTGTTGTTGCCTTTTCTTCTTGCTCCCTCTCACTCTTCACTTCTCCATCTCTTGATTGAAAGGAAAAAAAAAAAGTACGACAATGGTTCTCTTCTACTATAGGTTCTTTTAGAACAATGCTTCGGAAACAATTTAGGGATTTTTGCAACTACACGAAGTATTCTTAACTTGAGTACCTCTTTTTACCAAAATTGAACAACATCTCTATTAGTTGTCTTTTTCATCTCGTCTATTTTCTCTCGTGGAATTTTATTTCAATGATTATTTGTAGGGAAAGCACTGTTATGTTTTGCAGCTAATTTTGGGGATCCAAATGCCATCAGGTCTCTCATCAAATGTGGTGCTAATTAATCTCAGTGTGAAACATGCCAATGGCGTAAGTCCTCTCTATGATGCTGTCATTGGAGGTCTTTTTAATTTGTAAATTACAATTCTTATATATGTTATTCTTTTTGGCTAACCAAATTATGACCAATGTCTTGTCTTTTTTTGTCAAAAATCAGCCTTGTATTGCAATTTGCACCCTAGATTTTTTTGTATTTGCGACAACAGTTGATTATTAAAATTGAAGCATAGACCTGAAAAAAAGTTTCTTATTTACCCCTTACTTTAATGAATTAACTTCAATCTGAATGTATCCATAATTAGTTAAAATTCTTGTGTTTTGTCTTAATTTTTGGTTCTTATTTTGACTTAGGAAAAGACAACTCACTAGTGTTTTGGGCAAAATAATTATAATTTAGTGCAGTATACCTTTCACATCATGATGAAGCTGAACCAGTGTGGTTAAATACGGCCGCATGGCCCGCATATGCGTTTGCAGTCGAAAACCGCATAACAATTTCTATTCAGTCTTATATATGCAGTTCTGCATATACAGTAGTCCACATAAGCAACCGCATATTGCCATACAGACCAGTAGACCACATTATACCATGTGGTCCATACAAATGTTTATTTTAATTAATTAAAAAAAATATTATTATTAATAAAAAAAGGATCGGATGTGCAGTAAAACCCGGACTCAATTCTTTATACTCAACCGGGCACAAATCCAGTTAAGTCAAGCTTCTCATAGTCCATGCGGCTTCTTTTATAGGTTTTCAAAAAGCTTCGTTCTTTTATTTTTAAGAGTTGGGACTAAAGAAGAACAAATATACCGGTTACTCCAGAATCCAGACGGACGCTTTGGGTGAAATTCACGTTAATTCAGTATTTATATTATTTTATTACTAATTTGGGCCAAAGGGTTTGAGCAGCTGATTAATGGCCCATTATTGGTGATTGGCTACAAAGGACTTCAAATTAAAGCAGCTGTTGGACATTTATTTATTATACTGTTTACGCTGGACTTTAATGTGAATATAAATGCTACATACAAGGAGCTCTATATATATACTATAGATATATATTTAAGGGAAGTTTATCATATTCTACATATACAAACATGTAGTATAAAATGCACGCATATAAATATATATATCTGAATTCTCATTTTAAAATCCGCATATATAGGTTCGCAGTGGCCTTCCGCATGCATGAACAAAACCGCATTTAACAACATTGTGCTGAACTATAGCTCTAGCTAATTGTTGAACCGTTCTTATGCTCTATTTTTTTCTTTAATTTATTTTCGGGTTGTAATGGTTGTTAAAAATAAAATAAAACATGGAATATGCAAATGATCTAATCTGAATGTGCACCATTTTTAATTTAGAAGTTTTAGGCGATAATAGATAAATGGCTCGCTTTTTCTTATTTCAGATAACCCTCGGGCAATTGAAGTGCTAGTGACTAAGGGTAGTCATCAAGTCGATGTGCAAAACTTTACCGGGTCACCCCTGCTTTTGGAATTAAGCTCTTGATGAGCTAAGAGAACCCAATTCTCCTCTTTTTCTTATATTTATCGGTTCAATTGAACTGTTCGATTCTTAAATCCATGAGAAAGGGAAGGTAGCACAGTTGGTTAGGAGAGAAGTCTTAGGATTGTTGATTATCTAAAGGTCGAGAGTTCGATTCCCCCTCATGATTTCACAGCTTCTGCGAAGATTTTTAAAAAAAAAAATTCATAAATCCATATTTTTTTAGTCAAATGCACAAGTACATAAGTATGTTAAAAGCATCATTAATTATTGGCACCCTATAAAACGCTGACAGCTTTGGAGAATATTGTATATTATGCTTGTATAGTTCTTCCGTAGATTTAAACCTATAAAACGCTCCTTCCACTATTAAATTATGAATTAATTATCCAAACCGAAAGATTTAATATATTCCACTATAAATGTGCTCTGTACATCTTCAAAATTTTATTTAACTACAAATTATCTGACATGACGTTTCTTGACAAGGCATATCTAAAGTGGCAGTCAATTTTCCGAATTTTTTAATAGGAAAATAATAAAATAAATATCGTGATTAAGGAAGGTTTCCAATTTTTTGTGAAAAGTAGAAAAATCGTTACCCAAAATAATGGTCAGAGGACGCCACCCTAAATCCCGGCCAGATTAGCGCAAAGCGATTAGCGGAGGGAAGCGTTTAAACACAGGCCGTTAATTTAGACAACGGCCATGGCAGGCCGTTAATTTAGAAAACGGCCAGGATGGTCCGCTGTACCGAATAACGGCCAGAAATGGCCCGTTGATTAGAATAACGGCCAGGTTGGTCCGCTGATAGGACAACGGCCAGAGGAAATTCATGATGTATAAAATTGAAATAAGAGCTTACAATAAAACCAACAAAGTTTGTTATCAGGATATCTACCTGTACAGATGATTCAGGAATAAAATAATTATGGTGCTCATCTAAAGTAATGTTATCGGTTTGTATAGGTTGGAAATGGTGTCACAGATAACTACTATGACAACATTGGCACAGTCTCTTACTGGTGGACCCATGCCATGATCTCAGACAAGTCCTACCGCTCAATTCTCTCCTCTTGCAATTTTACCTCCTATAAGACTTCAAAGACTTGTGATCTTGCCCTCGACTACGCCATGAACCATGAATTTGGTGACATAGACCAATACAGTATCTACACTCCTTCCTGTGCTAAATCTAATTCTACTGCGTCTAGGCCAGTGATGCGGCTTAGAAACAGTGCTATTCGTAGGAGATCCTATATATGGTTATGATCCTTGTACTGAGAACTATGCAGAGAAGTACTATAACAGGCCAGATGTGCAAAGAGCAATGCATGCGAATACTACAGGTATCCCATACAAATGGACTGCATGTAGGTATGTATCTTGTGAATTTTGTGGGCATCCTGCTTTCTTTTTACATGAGAGATGTTGAAGTCTGCAATTTTAACATATTTATGATCTCATTTTAAACAACGATGTGCTTATAAAGGCATGGCGTGATTCTGAGTTCTCTTTGCTACCGACATATAGGAAGCTGATTACATCTGGACTTAGAATTTGGATATTTAGGTGAGAGATAATTAGATCTGACAAAAGCATCATATACAAAAAAAAAACTAACTAAAATGAATTGTGCAAGTCATAAGATCATGCTAGTTTGAGAGCCATATGATTTTTATATAGTCTTGACATTTGTTCACTTGAAGTGGAGATACAGATTCAGTAGTACCAGTTACGGCAACAAGATTTGCAATTGGCCACCTTCGATTGAAAGTTAAGATCCCTTGGTACCCATGGTACTCAGGTAGACAGGCATTATATCTTCTATTTTGACCTGGTTTAGCTCGATAAAAGGCATTTCGTAGTTTGTATTCTGTACCAAGCAAGACGTCATGTTGTTTATTGAAAGAAAAGGCGAGAAATTAAGGCTCGAGCCCCAGTAGGATAAATTGGTTGCCTCCCAAAATAAGAAAGTGAAAGACAACCAATTTAGTAATGGCCATAAATTCTAACCTGAGCTGCCTTTAAAACCTAACAGTAATAATCAATTGCATGAACTCTACCTATTACTAATTGAAGCTTGGCTTTTGGTTGAATTCGCCGTATGAAACACAATTGTGTGCATTGAAATTTCATTCAGTTTGGTCCACGCTCCTCGAGCAATCTCTCTAGGTCCTAGGCGTTAAATTTAGATTATAAATAAGCAAATCTTCTCAGTATGGTTACCATATTGGTCGGACCCTGTGTACTTCTACTAAGCCATGTGCTCTGGACCTTTGCATTAACAAAAACAAAATCTAAATTTGTTCTTTTTTATTTGTACAGGTCGGGTGATGGACTGAGATGTACGACGGATTGACGGTCTGAGATGTCCGCTGAATAGGACAACGGCCGTTATTCAGCACAGCGGACCATCTTGGCCGTTTTCTAAATTAACGGCCTGCCCTGGCCGTTGTCTAAATTAACGGCCCGTGTTTAAACGCTTCCCTCCGCTAATCGCTTTGCGCTAATCTGGTCGGGATTTAGGGCGGCGTCCTCTGACCGTGATTTTGGGTAACGATTTTCCTACTTTTCACAAAAAATCGGAAACCTTTCTTAATCACGATATTTATTTTATTATTTTCCTATTAATAAAAAATTCGGGTCAATTTTAGTTAACGTCCAACGAAAATGTCATATATATAAAAACAAAACCAGCCCATTTTGTAGTTAGCAGTTGACTATAGTATTTTGTTTTTCTTTTTACAATGTCAAAATATTAATAAAAGATCCGGCCCATTTAGTTGTTTGCACAAACTATCAAGTTCTTGTGCAAATTGGTTTGACAAGGCCTGCTTATACATCAGAATTATTTTTCTGACGAGGTCAACTATTGAACAGAGTGGCTGCTCCTGCTATATAAATAGAGGTTACAGTAAAGTTGGATATACATATATATATATCAATATATCATCCATTTATCTATTCAAACGACCTTCACCCACACATAAACATACGTAAAAGAGCACAAGTAATATGGAGGTAACAATCCCTGATATTAGGGGGGTCAAAATTGAGGATAAGCTTCCTTTAAGCCATGAAGAAGGTGGCCTAAGAAAGAAGCCCATGGAGAAGAAAAACAAGAAGGATAAAATCATGGTACACAAAAATCAGGTAGCGAGTGGTGATAGCAAGATGAAAATGATGAACAATAATAAGAATAAGATCATGGGACACAGCAATCGGGTAGAGAGTAAGGATAACAACAACAAAATGATGAACAACAATACAAATAAGATTATGATACATGTACATAGCAATCCGGCAGCAAGTGGGTATAGGTGCAGGAGGTGCAAGAGGTTGAGGTGGAGGAGGAGGAGGAGGAGGAGGATGAGGGGATATGTTGAAGGGGGAGGAGGACGAAGAGGGGGAGGTGTTGAAGGGGGATGAGGAAGAGCATGAAGAGGAGGAGGAGGAGATGGAGGAGCAGGAGGAGGATGTGGAGGAGCCGGATGGGGATGAGAATGAGGAGAATGAGGAGGATGAGAATGGAGGACAGGAAGGAAGAGGAGGAGGAAGAAGAGGTGGAGGAGGAGGGATGGGTGAAATATGCAACTCAGTTTTTTAGTAATAATTAATTAGGGTAATTATATGGTACCTAGTTCTTCCTTCCCCTAAACATCCCCCAACAATTAACTGTCAAACTCAAACTGTAATTAATTGAGCTAACTCCCTCCTTCCTCTCCATTTCTTTCAGACTTTCCTTCTCCTTTCTTGTTCGGTGACAATACAACTATGAACCCATCCGATATCTTCTCTGACCTCACCTCCAATTTGTCATTCGTGCTCTTTAATGTCTAACCTAGGCGCGAAGGCTCCTCGACAGAGAGAAATAGGTCAGAAAGAACATGTATCAGTGACGTAAGTTCGAGTTCGAGGAGAAGTCCGGTGTGAAGGCTGCGATCCGGTGATCTTAAGCTTTCAAGCGCATTTCAGACGAAGATGTAATTTTTCACAAACGGTGAAGTTTGAATTCAAATTTTGAATTTCGTGTTGGGAAAGTGAGAGAGAAAAACAAAAAGAGATGAGCGAAGAGCAAAAATGGCATCCACTGGAGCAAATAACAAGAAATCAAAGGAAAGCAACGTTGAAAGCCTTGCCGGGCTTGAATCTGATAAGAAGAAGTGGCAGAGGGATGAAGATCTTGACGATTTAGACATCTCCAGATACCCTGTGATATTCTTATGTTCACTTCCTTTACGTTGATTTATTTAGATACTATTCTTTTTTCTACAATTGGTTCACGTATATCAGATGTTTGTTAAATTGCTTCAACTATGCAGTGGTCCGTACTGCTCATAACAATTCCTCTTTCTATAGAAATATGTACATATTGACTATACTATTAACAATTCTCTTCTAAAACTCAAGTAGATGCATTCAGTGGTGATATTTTCCAGGGAAACTCGACAGCATGTATGTTGGAAGAGAATATTGAGGTGGACAAAAATGGATGCTATCGGTTGTCAAAGAGTACAACACTTTTGTAGTTCTGTCGCCGCCTTCCTTTCTCGACATATTTTCGATTCACATGATGCGAAGAGTAATGGTGATGCTCCTCGATTTCGTATCTGGTGGTCTACCCCAGCTGCAGAGGTATCATCACGTGACATGCAGACCTAAAGGGTAGTAGACACCCTAATATGAGATCTAAGTTTGTCGATCTTTATTCGTCAATATGTGAGTTTCTTTATTGAATTCTCTGTTGATATGAACACAAGTGATTTTGCATGTCACATTTTTCGTGTTCTTGAAAGTTTGGTACTTATCTTTGTGATCAGAAGCATATATATATTGATGATTTAGTCATTAAAGTATGTATAATAATTATTTTTTAGCATTTTGTTACTGTTAGCATTTTGTTGCTGGTAAATAATTGTCAGGTAAATACTTTTAACTTTGTAAGTGAATACTTTATATATATAGGTGAATACTTAGTGTTAAGTCATTCGGACTTTTATTTGATGACTGCTGATTTTTTTGCTGAATGAGTATTTTCTGGTAAATACTTATCAAGTGAATACTGTATGGTTTATATTGAATACTTTGGTCAAAACAAATGAATACTTTTATGAGAAGTATTTTCTAGACAGTTTTTTAAGAGTAATTTTTACTAAGTAATATGTTATGCTCATAAAAGATGAATACTTTGTCCAATAGGGATGAATACTTAGATCTTAGGTGATATTGATTAATACTTTTGCCTATATTGATGAATACATTTGCTTGTGTGGTTGAATACTTCCAAGTTGTCTGAATGGTAATATGTTATAGTTGTCAAAACCAAGTTGTCTGAATGGTGATTGAATACTTTATATATTCTGGTTAAATACTTATATGTCAGAGTTAAATACTTTTAATATCTGAATAAATACTTTGGTCATTATTATTTTTTGTGCTGTCAATGAATACTTTTTAAATTTCATGTGATACATAAACAGTGAATATATGGTGTTTGATGAATACATGTCTATATAAGTATGGATATTTTACAGTGTTAGTTGAATACTTGGTGTTGTACCTTTTTTTTAATAATCTATGACAAAGTTCTAGTATCAATATTTTGTTATAACGAATACATATTACATTGTTGTCGAATACTTAATTGTATTAGTTGAATACATTAATTATGTATCATGTATTATTCTGTACTTATGTTGACAGAATGAGATGAATACTTGTATGTTAAGAATGATTTGTTTATTAATACTTGATTTGACTATATATGAAATTGATTCTTTTTTATTTATGAAATTTTGTAGCACATGATCAGCGTTGAACGGATCCTGATAGCTTTTAGGATTGTCAAAAATTGGATTTGTATTTACTTATTTTAATTGGAATTGTTGTTTGTGAGTCGTAACTCGTGTTTTCTGATTTAATATTTTAATTTCTTAACTTGTTACTTGAATTCTAGTTTTTTTATTGTAGTTGTTATATGAAATTGTTAATATTTGATTAGTGCATTGAAGTTCTTTTATCACTGAATTATTATCTGCAATACAAGTTTTATTATTACTGAATTATTAACTGCAAGACAAGTTTTGTTATAATGAATACTCCAAATGAAAGTGAAAATACTCCAAATGTCGTGTTGACTTGCTACGAATCACCTGTTTTGCTCCGTTAATCTCCAAATACTTGATTACCTGCAAAATATACATAACTAGGGCAGTAACTTGAACTTTTGGATATTTCTAAACTAAGTAAACCTAATTTCAACAGAACTTGGCTTAAATTACATATCAAACCCTAGATTTCAATAGATACCATTT